>CM068953.1:101688128-101700567 GCA_035128595.1 Eptatretus atami
CTCCAAGTTAACCCCCACCCGATTTGTGGTGACAGCGTCAACCACCACAGCACGGCTGAGCAGTTCTCTCTTTAGAGGCAGACACGTTATTCGGCGATTTTACGCCGCGCGGTGAGCGCTGTTTGGCACAATGGCAACAATGGGCAACAGTGGATCACGGGCGAGGTTCTGTAATGAACCCACGACAATACCGGACCATACCTTAACATAACATGGAATTAATGACAAATATAGTCACAAGGACAAATCAAATTATAATATTGAGAATATTATTGTAAGTCTAATCAAGCACCTACCCAGACTTAAATACAGACAAGGGGACCATAAATGAAAATCCTTCTTTTAATTCTGACTTGCTTGTCAGAGATGGATCTTGTGAACTTGGAATCGAGACACTCTATTTTGTACATGTAGTCATGTGCAAAAATGGCGCAGCCGCTCTTGCAGGGACGTTCGTCAGCATCGTGAGGTTGGTGTTCGACACCAAGTCCCCGGACCGTCCTGCAGTTCTTCGTCTACGTCGCCGATACGTCTTTGCGAATGTGCGTCCCCTTCGGCGACATCATGGTTCCGGGTCTGTCCACGTGACCAGCAAGTCAATGGCCAACGTCTTGTAGGACTCAGCCAATTCCCTCCACAAATACGAGACTCGTTCCCTCTTCTTCAGCGTTAAAGGAACGCACCATGAAGCCTTCTTACAGCTTCTTTAGCTTGGTGCTTCAACCATGTGCGTCTCTCACTTTGCACGGCGTATCCTGGGCTATCGAGCCTTCCTCTCTCTGTCGCCTGCTCTATCCCTCTCTTCTTCCTGCCCAACATCCGCATCAATTCATCGCCTCGGAGCTGACTTTGCCCGCCGTCATCTTGGGGCGGTTTCTCCTTACGATCATGCAGCTCGGTTAATGTCCGCGGTTTTAATACAAAAAAACTGGAATCATAGGGAGCAATTACATACGGGAACTCTTTTCCTTAATCCTATCTAATTACACCACTCCCCCCGTGGTATACTTAACCTTCGCTCACAGTTTCCCTACTTGATTACATCGATTTTCTCCCTACACGTCCACGGACGATGTTTGTGGACGTGTAAGGCGATGTTTGTGGATTGATAACTCTTTCATCTTAACATTTCTATTAAATTCCTCCATCTACCTCCCAACACCTTAACAATATATAAAATCGACTCCTCCCATGTTGTTCCGCGAGACTGCTAAAGCAAACTGAAAGCTACCCATGTAAGCCCTTTGCTCTTTCAAACCTTCCTGGTTCCACCAGTGTTAAACATTCACATAGTACTAGTGAGATCCAAATGCTACACACCTCTCGCTGTCAGACCGTTTCATCGCTTGTCGTGAATCATCAGGCAGCGAACATGCACCACTATGCTCCACGATTGTTCCCATGTTAAACATTCAAAACAGTCAACAATAAATGAAAACATAAACACTATCACATCTTCACTCAGTGTGTACTTATTTTGAAAGTCTTTTCGCTTGAGGAATCTGGGAAGGCTTGGACAGCCAACGGCTTACCTGGTAGCTTTCTTTGTTGTTTATGTAGCTTCCTGGCAAGAAGAGCAGGAGCTCACTATTTATATATAAATATATTATTATTTATTATATATTATATATATTATAGATATGTAATTCTAGCACTGGTTATTGATTAGTAGGCTGATGTTCTTCCCTTATTTACAGGAGAGATGGGGTGGTCTTCGTTTTTCTTGTATATGTTGATTCTTTTATGTGGATAGGTAAAACAATTGTACTATTTCGCAACGAAAATGTATTTGGATGTTTAATATGTGTTGGGCACAGTTCATATCAGGAAAGCGCTACCTGTGTGAAAAGATGGAAGGAAGAACGGAGCTAACTCGCTAAAAAATGCACTCGATATCATGGACTTAAAGAACATACCACATTTAAGATAGCATATCTAACATAATTGTTTTTAATTCCCTATGTGTAATATATGCGGTGTACTCATAACTTGCTTTTGTGTTAAGGAGGGTTAGGGTGGCGGTAAATCAGCCAGCTCTCGCAAAATAGTCGAGGAAATAAATGTTTGGCTTTAACGACCCAGTGTGTTGCCTTTCAAAAACAAGTGATTATCCAAGTTTTGAGTAGTTTTGCTTTTGCTCTTTATGCTTCATGTACTAAGTACGATTTTAGAAGCTGTGAATGTCATCTGAGGAGGTTCCGGAATTTCACTTCTGCCTTAAAATACACTTAGAAGGTGACACTGAGCTTATCTGCTTGACATTCACCTTTTCATAATATATCCACGAGTAATGTTGTAGTGGGTTATGGAGTTACAAATCTGATTTTCCTGTCTTGGTCCAACTCCAATTCATTCACGTAGCATGCATCTCGCTGTAAATTATTCATCATGTTATCCCTGCTTGATCATAATCCTCTCCTTAACGCACACAATCATATCGTCGATGCTCTATCTGAGGTTAACTGCTGCATCATTCATTTGTAATGGAAGCCTTCGATCATTTAACACTTTATTACCCTCTTTAGCCACTCCATCATGCGAAATTGACTTTTTGATTTCTAGAGAGCGTTAACACTTTGGTTAATCCTGTTTCGTTGGGTTGATACTCTGTTCCTGGATGTTCAGATTGTCGGCATATCCTTTACACGCGTCCCTCTCCATCCGAAACGCGAGTATATTTGAGGTTGATGCTCACGTCTAGGGTTTGTCTTTATCTCATGCACTGCCACATGACTAGCTCCATTTTTCCTCGATAATGAGGTTCAACTCCTCTTTGTTAGTTGTCCAAGGTTACCTGCAAAAACCCAGAATAATAGAATGTCAAAATCATTTATTAAATCAATTTTATTGCTACTTACCTAATGACATATTTTTACATTCTATTGACTAATATTAAAACAAGGACAAATGTGTCAAGCGCCGTCCTAAAGTTTGTCTAACAGAAGAAGAGAAGAGAACAAGGAGAGAAGAAGAACATGCGGGCTCTCTTAGAGCCAGGTCGCAACGCCGGCTCTATTCATAAATAATTGTCCAAGTATTTTGAAGGATCTTGTTTTGGATGAAGATTCATCCAGAAGTCGAACATCTGCTTTTTCCAACAACAATAACACAACTTCGTATTCGTCAGTCCTGATGGAGCCAATAGCAGACCGTCATGAGCCCTCCTTCATGACGAGTAGGTATTACTAATTACAACCACTTAATGATAATCTTTAAATAGTAACGTGACTTTCAACTTTAAGCAATTCAGAATATATGAAAAGTTCTGATAAGAACCCTCAAGGCGGATGTGTCCAGGTGTTTAGTATAAGAAATCGATCCTGTATTAACAGAGCCGCGTCCTAAAGGTTTTGTCTTCACCAGAAGGAAGATAACAAGAGAAGAGAACAACAAAACACCGGGAGTCCTTTAGAGCCAGCGTCGCAACGCGACGGCTAAAAGAATAAATTCATGTACTTTTTTTGCTACCCTGCATTATATATCGTGTTACATTGGGAATAATAAGGGATGTTCGACGTTCAGAGGCATTGTTGTTATTGCACACTATTCTGCTAATTTAATTCTCTGTTTGTGCCAACAGATCTATCACGAAATGGTATTTATGTTTATTTTCAGAATTTCAAGACCAGACGTCTTCACCTGCCATGCCTCCATTGAAGGCATCTGTTTCCAACGAGGCAATTAAAAAAGGTACAGAAATTAACTTGCTGAACCCTTTTTCTAGCAGAAGCCAGATGTTCAACTTTAACCCCATCAGTATTTCCACAAGTGGTCATGTCAATTAAAATTATTGTGCATTGTAGCCCCTGAAATCATCTGATTTTCTTTTCTGCGGTAATGATACAAAAGGATCTCCTATTAATTTAATTTAATTTTTGATGTATCCTTACTAATGTAGTTTGATAAAAAATTTATAGGGAGGGAGTTAAATTAATTTTATTTCGTGGCAGAAGTTAGTTTTCCCCTGTCTAGTTTGTCTGTTGATACCTTGAAATTGTGACAGGTTTGGAGTGTGCAAGATGAATTGATTCTACTTGTAGTCTGATCCAGATTACCACATATAAAAAAAACGTCTTTACCCATTGAGTGATGAGTTAAATCTCCATCATCCATGACCATACTCTGTGGCGAGCGTTGGTGCTGCCTCGCGTTCTCCTTGGCTATTGGGACTCCTGGATGGTTCACACTACAACACAGGATACCAGCGCTGGACTCATTTTGCTGACCTCGAAGGCAACAGCAGGTTCCCAACCTGGCATTAATTCAACAGCTGAGCAGGATTTTTTGGAATTGCAACATCCTAGTCCAGCCCACTACCCAACATTAAGCCAACACCAGGATATGTTAAAATGATACATAGCATGATATTTCAAAAATTTGACAGATTGGATGAACTTGTGAGACAGGTTGGAGTTGACACGGAGAGTGATTATTTTGTGATTCCGGATCCGAGAGGAAAATATTAATTTTCGAGGTGATTTTTAACATTGAGAAGCCAACAACGTATGTAGCATATATGTCAAAAAGTTATGGCGAGTTTACAAAACAAAGTGGATGGTGTTGGTGACGCAAGAACAAGCGGTATTCGATTTTGATTTTTCAGGTCCGGATCCATCCGATCCAGATCGCGATCAGTGGTTCAGTAAATGTTTTAGCTGGGAGATATGCGCTACTGAAGATGCTTTAGTATCAAAGGAGATGTATAATCTGGGAATGAAGTCCATCCCTTCACAGCCCTGCCAAGCAAACACTGGGCTGAAAGCTGTATCTTAGAATCGCACGGGACTACGCTAGTGGACAGGTTTTATGTATCCCGTCACTTCGTTGCATGTCCGGTGTGAAGGTCCTGAACCGATGGACCATATTGGAATGGAAAACTGCCAATTTCTGAATATTATTGTCTCTTTCATGTTGTGTTCTCTTCAATGGCTCTTTTTTAATTGTATTTTCAGTACTAGACTTGTGGAGTTTTTGTTCATTGGTGGTTGAAAGCTCAGGAAATTTCATATATTTTTGCCGGAATTTATATGTCATGTGTCTGCTTCTTAATATCCTCTTCTTCTTCTTTGTTGCATGCGTCACGGCATTGGCTAAGGGATGGGCCTGCTGCTTGTTCTTGTTCTTCGGTTGGTCTAGAGGGAATTGATGTTGGCGTGTGCCGGTAATAGCTTGCTGTCTTGTGAAGGCCATGGATATTAATGTTCTACCATTAATGCTGGCAGGCGGGAACACTCGGTTTAACGTCTAGTGAGAAGCCATACCAATGAGGCCTCGCCTTGCATGTGAAGCACAGGTGGTTATAGCTGGCAAGTTCAACTCGGATAGACAGTCGTGCACGTTATGTGTTTCTACTGCTGTCTGCGCTATGTAAGCAGCTGTTAAAATGTATACAGTCAAATGGGTGAAATTGCTAATTTTAACAGCGTTTGTTTTAAGGATGATGCTTTTCATTTCCCCACTTCCTCTCTTCCTTCACTAACTATCAGGTCATGTGAGTCATCGTTGCGTTTTCAAGCGAAGTCTTTGTTTAGTAAACTTTTTTACATGTTTGTTTTTTTTTTTACATTGTTATGTGTGTTTTCCTTGGTCATCAACATTCTCATCATGTCGCAACAACAAACAAAAACAATCCAGCATTTTCATTGTACTGCCACTCTCACTGCCTGATTAAAGCAATGGAGAAACAACTATTATTTTGTGATGGGGTTTTACTTGACATCAGCGCGTTGCAACTCTGAGTCAATCCTATATGGTACCGGAATTAGCCCTTACGAGTGTTTTGTTGAGCTCAGCTGAGATAGCATGCATGTGATGAGCTTACTTGGCATTGTTTTTTGTTTTTTTGGAGGGTAATGTACATGTTTAAATCCTGTCCGTGGACAGGTACAAGTTGTACACCAGTCCTATTATGCAAAAAAAGAAAAATGTGCTCTTCCTAAGGAAATCTTCAAGAATTGTTAAGTCCGTTGACAATGAATTCGATTGTTGTTTTTTGCCATACCGAGAACGCTTTGAATTGCCTGAATTTTGACGACAGTTTTGTTTTAACATACCCTTTCCTCACTGTACAGGCTCACCATCGCTCTTAGTTGTACTTTTTATACTAGTTGACTCCATGGTTTTTAATTGCAGCAACTTTTATTACCTCTGCCACAGGTGACGGAGGTTTTATTGTTTTAACCGCCTGTTTATCTTAGTAGGATATTTCCAAAGTTGTTATTATTCGTTGATAAATTGGGACGGTTAGGGAGGACAGATATGCATTTTTGTGAAATCTAACCTAGAATTTTTCAGTGGATTCTGAGAGAGAGAGAGGAGAGGACGAGAAGAGGAGAGAGGAGAGAGAGGAGAGAAGAATCGATACGTAGCGATATTCAAAGTTTGACAGTTCGAACTTGGAGGACAGGTTGGTGTGGATGAGGGAATTGCTCGATTTCGTGAACTCTGATCGGATCGGCGAGTATACGCTCTATGATCCTTCTTCTTTTATTACACTAGTGAGTACCGGCAATGCAACGACGGGCGAGACGCCACTGGACAGCCAGTCTGAAGACTGGGCAAAAAATCTCTGCAGTTGACCAACAGAAGTAGGTGGCTGGTAACATTACATGATTCACAATAGCGGAACTACAATGTACACGATGTACGTGTGGAAACCTACTTAATTCTCGATCTTTTAACTCGATCCTTTCGCTCATTCCAATCACAATTATCCGATCATTAATGATAACAAATACAATATTCAACACCGCGAATAACAAAAGAGAACGCTTTCTTGACTTACATCCGGCGGAGCACTTCGTACTGACGATCAATCTATTGTATGCAATTGATAACCCCCCCTTAGGACATGGTGGACCCCAAAAGTTCTGCAGAGCTTTGGCGGGGCTAGCCCAATATGGGAGTAGTTCGGACGGACGGACAGACCTTGTTTATACTATACGTGCCGTATGTGCAAAAAACATAAAACTTTCACCCGATCAGAACAACAACCCCAGGCCGTTCCTTCGCTCTCAGCGTGCCCTGTACGTGCCAACCCCCCACCCAAAAAAAACAAAAAAACTTTTCAAACGTGAGCCAGAAACCAACACCACAGCCTTCCTTTGCTCTCGCTGCCCGTACGATTGCAACCCCCCCCAAAAACACAACAAAAAACTTCAACCGTGAGCCATAAACACAACAGGCCGTTTCCTTGCCCTGCGTGCCCGTACGTGCACCCCCCAAAAAACAAACAACAACACTTCAAACGTGAGCCGAACAAACAACAGGCGTTCCTTGCTCTCGACCGTGCGTACGTGCAACCAAAACAATACAAAAACTTTTCAAACTAGTAGCCAAACCAAACCACACAGGCCGTTCCTTTGCTCTCACGTGCCGTCTGACCCCCCCAAAACAAAAACACAGCCAAAACTTCAACGCGAGCAGACAACACACAGGCCGTTCCTTCGCTCTCGAAATAGACGATGGATTGGGGCATTGTGTTTATCTAAAATGCGCTAGAATCGAAGAATTTTGTACATTAGTCATCATTCCGGAAGTCCACAGTCTTAACCTAATGGGAACGCTGTGAGGACTCTTCCACGCCAGGCCTACGCGAACGTGTCTTGATTGTAACTAATGGCGCTCTGCCGCCTACGCAGAACGTCTGTCGATTGTTGTTAAACTAGCCCTATTGAACCTCTGTCGCTTAATATCAACCTTGAAAAGCATCCTCAGGTCCCCGCAATATACTGGCAAGTTTCCATAGATGACATGGTTGTCGGAAAACAGTAGTCCACCACACACACCACCCCCACACAGACAACACCGCCACACACATTCCTGGAATTATAGTAGATGATGCCGATTTATGAAAATAATTTCTGGTCCATTCACAACCGATAACTGTAGCTGTACTGTTCTCCGCATCTTTCAAATGAAACCGGCGTTCTTGTTTTGTCTTGAATAATATCGTTTTCAAGTTGAGACGGAAATGGTGTTTGGTCATTGGCAGTGATTGGCTTTTTCCTTTCCTTCCAATATGTTTTCTTTATCGTGTGTATTCGCGGACAGACTGCCTCCGCTGCATCCTGCCTTGTTTATTGATCGCCCAGAGAGATGACCTTACAGAAAGTACGAACAGCATATGCTTTTTTCATTAATGACGATGCGATTATTATATTTGTGCCGTATGTGTATCAACATGCACAGTTTTAACCTTGTGAACTGACTTATCGCTCTCTGGATTTTGGACAAAAAGCTGTGTTAAAATTCATCTTCCAACATGTCCGTTCGTGCTCATTTACAACGAGCCACACATTACTCTGATTATGCACTTACCTTTTCATGGATTACTCATTGATTTGACGATAAACACTTGATGGAGTCGTTTATGCAATTGCATTATTCCATTGGTTACTGGTTGCATTAAAGTTCATTGCACTCGATATCTCAGTGGTGTGTTCGTTATGAGATATTTTTCGAGAGGAGGTGATCGACACTGGGAGGGTGCCAGAGCAGAAGTTACGTTGTGAATGATGTACAAGAAGAAGGAGATTGTGTTGGTCCTGGATGTCTGAGGAGTTTCGTGACAATCGTTTGAGGCAGAATTGCTGCCACGAATGTTTCATGTGTAGAGCTGTAAACGAACGTGTTTGTGGGTAGTACGGAGGGATGCTCTATGTGAAGATGGCTGTTGGGTGGAGTGAGTGGAGTTCAGGAGATGAGGAGTGGAAGGAGCTATGATGAAACTGGTGAAAGATGCAGTAGAGATGATGAGTGATGTGGATGGGCGCGGAACATCAATATGGGTTGAGAGGAAGGTCAACAAGAAGGATTAGATACTGGAGGCCGTGACCGGCGGTAGTTGGAGGCAAAGTAGGTTCAGTGGGTCGCTTGCATGGGGGTGAAGTTACCAGACAGAATATCAGAAGTTGAAAGGAGCGTTTTGGTGAACTTGTGTGCCGCCTATTAGGTTTATGGTGCGCTGACTGAGAGCACACGAGTCGCATGTCTGCCGAAACGGGTGGAGGTTGTGGGAGTGAGAGGTGATGAGGGCGATGAACTGGGAGGGTTGGTGAAGCCGGCTGAGATGGGTGGAACTTGGTCGTGGGGGAATGTTGAGGTTGAGGGGTAAGGGGAGGAAAAAGAGTTAGCCGTGTTGAGATGGAGGGGTGGAGAGGATCAATAAGTAGGGTGGTTGGGCGTGGGAAGTTGCTGGGACAGGGGAGTGAGGATATTTGTGGTCAAGCGGAAGAACCTTGTGCCATTGTCTCACCTATAAAGAGGGGAGAAGAAGTTTGGTAGATTTTGTTGAGATTTGTGTTTATTTAACCCAATGGGTAATCCTCCATCCTAAACATGGTCGATATATGAGACGTGTTGTGCGATACCAGGAATGAGAGGACAAGAGACTACTGTTACAAAGGTGAAGAGGAAAGGAGTTGCATCGGAATCATCATGCCTTAACAATGATATTAATTATTATTTTTTGTATACCAGTCGGGTATTAAGAGCTCTTACACAGACACCTAATAACATGCGGGACACAGAGGGCGGGAGCGGCAGCACATATGGATAGACATGGATATCTGTGAAGGAGGGGATGAGCGGTGTACGGGGAAAAGATGTACTCAGGCATCGGAAGGAAAACGGGAATTGACGGGGTATAGGGTAAGTAAAATCAATATTGGATTGGAAGAAATAGATGGCGGCGGGGCTGGAGAACAGCTGTTTTGAGACTGGAGGAGAGTGGATTGAAGAGAGTTGGGAGTTTGTTTCAGGGGGGAAAAGGAGGAATGAAAGAGTGAGTTGGCAGTGATTTTGCTTTTGCACTTACACCAGAGGGATTTTTGCAACCTGCACCTGAGGAATGTAGGAGATGACAACAGGCTGGGAGGCAAGCCGAGTGGAGAGTAGAGACGAAAGACCATACTACTGTACGCTCTGGTGAGAGATGGAGGACCAAGACTCAGCCTCATCGTGTGACAGATACGATATCCTAAGCCTTGGTGTCCACGGGTGACCCTGAAGCAGTTGAGGATGGGGCCCATCCAGGAGGGTCATACTCAATCAAATTGGATGACAGCTTTATTTGGTCAAGAGAGCTCAGGACGAGAAGACTCTGCACGACATAGGATGGCCAGCGCGACTAGCTTTGAGGCGCTTGAGATGTGGCTTTCCCAGTAAAAGTCGTGCCGTAGGAGCAAAGCTTGAATGCAAGGACTTCTTCAGGTGATTGTGGAGAAAGTACGGGGGGGGTAGCTTCCTGTTGGAAACTCGTGGGTTTAAGATTTTCAGATTGAAGACACTTCCAAATGTTGACAGATTGTGGTTTTTATCCAGGTTGCAGAGATGAAAGGCGGCTGCTTGCGATCTGAAGATGGAATTCAGTGATCACGCAAGAGATAGAATTTTCAGGATATCACTTAACCTCTCCGGCCGCACGCAACGTTTTTATGTGCAGGCTCACGGGAAATCCCTCCTTCTATGGGCGAGAGTAATGATTTTGGAATTGGGTTCTCAGTAGACTGTAGAGGGAGATTTAACAGGTAAGACACCAGATCTGAAATGTGCAACGTGTCTCTATACGCAGAATTGATACAGGTATTAAAACTAGAAGGCACCGTCATCTGAGCACATCTCCACATGTAATGTCCGGTCCACGAGAATATTGGGCCCAAATACATTTTTGAAAATATCATGCTATACAGTACTATAATCGTTTTTGTTGTCAATGGAGAGAAATCATACATTAATTTTCGTACAGATCGAATTTGGATCTTCACAAAATGATCATATTCTTGTCACACACAAACATACCACTAGTTCTCTAATCTGTCACAACTCTTTGAGATATCGTGCTTTTATCATTTTGCTCTTTCTTTCATGTGAAGAATCACTTTTAAAAGATTCTAGTGCGACCAGATCTTACTTTGCTGATCTCCTAAGGATACGCTGATCAACCCAACTGGTTAATTTCACTCAGTGGGTTTGAACTCAACCACGTTCAGCCCCCACACACCGACTATGTTTATGTTATATATATATATATTTTATAGTATTATATTATATATATTATTTTATATATATGTATAAATATGTGTCTTTGTATGACCAGTCTAGGAATGTTTGGTTTAATTTCTCGGCTAGTGATTGCCCAATGAGGATCAACTTAAATGATCCTTGCATGTAAAGCTGGTACAACCCGTATTATTGTATTTATTCTTATCCCCAAACAGAAGCTATAAAGGCCTGACATCCCAAAAGTACTTGAAATTCATCACTTATATATAGTCATAGAGGATTTCTATGGTCATCGTGATTTAGATCTGACAAGTGTTTTTCACAATACTCATCTGGAAAATGTAAAATTAGAAAAAACAAACTCTTCCGGGAACCCCGCTAAACATTCTCATTCTAACAACGGTGGTACCCACATGACGTCACTATCAGCAAGACCAAAGGCTGCAACGTAATTACTCGGGTGGTCATAGGTCTAGTGTCTGTAGTTGTATGCTTTCACATTCAGATGGCGACTCAACGCTCCTGTTCATTTCTGCTTTTAAAAAAATCGAACACTTTAGGTGTTGAATAATGGATGACATGGACTTTATTTTGTCTGGTAGCAGAGTACAGTGAGAGAAATGCAGGATTTTGGTCTGAACACGATGGAGAATGCGATACTAGTCAGCGGGGAGGTGAAGTTCAGGCACTGGAAATGAATACGCACTTACAGTTCGACTGAAGGCAGAACAGCAGGAAAAATGGCGCATATGAATTCCCGGAGTCATGATGATCGGAGACATCAAGGAAGATCAATAACAATCGGTGACTACTATCCTATTCCGTAATCAATAAGTATAATTCTGACTGCATTACTGTCGACTACAAAATATTTTGTGAGGTGACGTGCAGCCGATGCAGCAGAATGTTCGCTTGTCAAATTAATCACAACACAGGCCAGCGATGTCATCGGCCGCTATCTCTCCGCATAAAACGAAGCAACCTCCTCTGTCCGGATACGATGAAAAACCCTTTATTGTGTGCAGAAACCTTTGACACATGTTAGGTCGTCGATAATTGGACGTTCTTTGCATTTTTATTTATTTTATTCCTACTGTCGTCATGTCGCGCCAGTAGGAAACAATGAAGAAAAGAGAATAACAAAAGAAAACTACAGCACGTCAGATTTATCGGCCTAGTCGGACGGACGACAGTTTTATCGGACTCGTCTCGACTCTACAGTTGACAAATAACTTGTATTAGCATGCACACAATGTATAAGTCAATGCGTAAGAGTCCAGAGGCTATGAGGCCGTGTAATAGGACAGATAAATTTGTTTTTCATAGTTGTGCCAACATATTTTTACCTGTTCATTTATTACAGCGTTTTGGCTAAATGTTAATGAATAGCAGGCCAATGGAAGCAGTACCTTCACTTTAGAATAAACCCATGTAT
>CM068953.1:101719816-101733639 GCA_035128595.1 Eptatretus atami
AAAAGAGAGAGATTCCCTCTTTCACGTGTGACAATGTGGTGTCCCAGATACTATAAGCCTTCCATGTGCACCTAGATTGCAGCTTGTTCCTTATTTACCTTGTGGCTTCCTTGCAATGATGTAGCAGAGCTGCAGGCGATATCTGTTTCACAACGCTGCTTTTTTGGGGAGCAAATTAGCCAAGTCATCCCAGCATATGAGTAGCAGCGCACTGATTTACCCACAGAGGACAATATCTTCTAAAGATCTTTATTGCAAGGTCACGTGAGAAACACATGTGGACTGAATCAGCGAACACCTTGTGGCAACGATCATTGTATATTTGACGGCCCTTGTATGTGAAAGGCAACAAAATGCGATCCTTAATCCAATGGTACGGAGAAAAAACGCACGAAGCTAAAATCATATGACATAAAATGGGTGGAGCTTGCAGGTATTGACGGTTATGCTAACCCATCTGCAACTCGGTACCAGAGGGTGGAATGCTTTTAATTCACACTCATTTACTTCCGTAAAGTCTGGACAAATCCCATTATTCCTTCTGTGGCTTTTTCACTGGCAGTTTCGGGCGTGTTGGCATGGGCTTAAAACTTCTCACATATTATACCTGTTCCTTCAAAGATTCAATTACTGGTGCTAATCCACCCGGCCTCAGCCCTCTTCCCGGAGAGGGGTATTGACGCCACATTCGGCAAGGATCCATGATTTGATTTAAAAAAACCACTACGGCGTTGCCCCAATGATAACGCCGCACATATTGTCAATGTGGGTACACAGTTTTTGTGGGACTTTTCTATCAAACTTACTTTGTTTCCTGTTCATTTGCCAATTATCCATCATCCATCTTGCGCTATGAGGTGTAGATAACCTCTCACATCCAATCTGCGTAACATCTGTTCTGAAAATCAAAAATCACACCTTCATCAATTCTCGCAAGCTTTATGCAACTTCTCCGTCAGAAGGCAAAACCTATAGTACATCATTTTTTGAATCAAAACTGAGACTAATACTAATTTTGGAGTTACATAGGTTATAAAGGCTTATTTAGTTGTATAAGTTATTTCTATTATAATACAAGCTTGCACACTAAAAACTCGGCTCGCCGTTACAACGATCCCTATGAAATTGCTGTGGCAACTTAGCGGACATGCCGACAATGTTTGGGAAGTCTGGCGTCCATAGTACCACTTCCATTTTGCACAATGCGTATTTTTGTCATTCCCGTGTACGGTCTGTCGTCTGCTACCAGCTATGTTGTACTGCTATCCCGTGCATGTGCACGGGTATCGCTAGTTGTAATTTGGTTCCCTACGAAAGCTTGTACGCTCATGGCAGTACTAGCAACTCCTACAGAATTCGGTAATACACAAAAAAAACCAGTATCTCAATGGACCAATCTGATCCACGCTTTAAGTCACATGACATCGAAATGCAAGCGCCTAACATCTGTAAAGGAATTATAAATTTCTCTCGAATGGATACGGCTTTAATATATATAAAAAGCAGTTTTTCTTGTTTTTCAAAATCAATTAGAAGTGAGTTACTAGGTTCTGCCTTTGGACGGGAGACTTGCCAATGCAACACTGTTGTTGTGCAGGTCACTACAGCCCCTGCAGGCGATAAACATAAAACCCAAATCCTTCGGGTGATACCCCTTTTGCCAGTAGTTATTGTCACATGCGAGGTTGCTCCGGCGGGTATTTTTGTCAATTGCCTTTGGTTTTCCGTGAGCTTTAACCTCCATTGCAACACCTTTCCTTACCAGTCATTAAACGGCAAATCAGTAATCATTGCATGTTTCCAAGACAGCGGAGCAATTTTCTTCTCTGCAAATTCAACGATCATTTCCATTCGCCATCAAATAGATTGTACAATGTGGGGGGTCATAATAGGTGTTGTTCAGTAACTTGTGCATTGTCAGCCACATTTGCTTTCCTTACCTTCGGCTAGGATTGCATTTAAACATATCAAAAACATCGCTAATCGGCTGTCTTGCGCCCTCCACCAATAGAAATGAGTGCGTGTCATCAAAATATCATTGCTGAATGTGTTTTTATCCGGGAATATCAACAAACCCCTTTGTTTGTGCATGCCATCGTACATCCCAACTTACACAACAGTCCCTGCCTAACAGATTCACCAGTGTAGTGGTTGTGAGAAGGAAGCGTGTTTTTCCCTGCAAACGTCCACATCTTATCTGGTAATTGTGTTGTTGCACTTAATGTCTGTATCTTACTCCCTAACCCTACTATTGTACATTAGCATTGGATTTTCTACCCCTCGGCAGCTCTTTGGCTGCAATAGAGAGTGAGTGGCTCCCGTGTCAACTAAAAAAGGAAAGTTTCTACTGAGACATCCAGAATGTAGGTCGGCTCTTCTGTTGGTGTTAATGTCAGCATCGCTCCTTGCACCACGAGCCCACCGCGGTCTGTCAATATGACCTATCCACCTGCGGTTGGTTTGATTCTCCTTCCTGCTGGACCACCGACATATTCTTTGGGGGCATCCCTTTTCAATGTCCTGGTTGTCCGCACTGGAAACATCTTTCGGCGCTGTTGTTGTACTGCCTTGCTGCTGCAGTTCTTGAGCGGGTCTGTGGGTGGCGCTTGTGCAACTTTTGTTTCGTCCACTCCCTTCTTTGGCCGTCATCTTGTCGCTGGTGGGGGTCTTTGCAGAACTCTCCTTAGCCTCCCCATTGTCGGCCGCATCCCTTCCGATATCGTGTCATCTTCCTCCAGTTCCCACTTTCTCCAATCCTTATCTTTTCTTTTTTCTGCTGCTTGTCTAACAACCACACTGCAACACTTCGTCTTTAATTTTTGTCTTTGCGTTCTCCCCTTTCTTCCGCTCGTCCAAACATTGATCAGCCGCTATAATCAAATCTCACTTGCTCCTTTGCCTGCCAACCTAACAGTACATACTTTAATTGCTTCCTAATTTGAGGCCTGAGCCTTCCATTACGAAGTTACTCATCGTTGCTGCGGTATGTCCTCCTCAACTTGAAAACCCCGTATTGTAAGAGTGTCTGCTATAATCTTCATGACAATCGGATGCCCGTTCCCCTTGACGTTGCTCTTTTTCATAAATCTTATCCAATCTAGTGTGGCGGTGGCAACGGCTGTTTCAAATCTCATCATACAGGCGCGTCCGCTTATTTTGCCGATCTGGCGTCAGTGCATCCTGCTGGTTCGTCCGCTGTCCATTCACACCTTCCCTAGCTTTCTTCCACACATATGGAGAACAACACAGCTTGACATAACACCCCAATGTCGCTATGCGTGGCAGCGGTGTGCTCAAACCCACTGCGCTCTCAAAGGGCGGAGGAGCTCTTGTGAGCCAAGGCCATCCATAAATCTAAGTGCCCAAACTGTATCTGCGACGTCCTCTCTGCAAGTTGGGTTTATTTTTATTAGGAGGTTGGTGGCAGATTTGCACTCCGGCCACTGTAAAACTCTTCATTCCGCAAAACACACAAACGCAAAAAATCTGAAAACCCTACTCCGTGGGAGTACTCCTGTGCAGCTTCCTTCGCAGGGCAGCTCACCGGATGACGGGATTGGGGCAAAGCCTTCGGACACCCAATTTTGAATGAAAGGAGGGAAACCACGGGGTAACCTCCCTGGCTCAGATTGCGGGATAGTGTGTCGGAGTGGTGCTGAGGTGTGTCCACCAGACGGCGGTCTCCTTGGGTTAACCTGAGGCGGTCCTTCGGGTGGGTGCCTGGAATGTCCTATCCCTAAGAGAGGATGATCACCTGTCTCTGTTATCATCTGAGCTCAAGCGTTTGGACATCGGTATTAGCAGCACTCTCTGAGGTTCGGAGACCGGATTGCGGCGAGATAATGGTGGGTGTTACACCTACTATTGGTCTGGTCGCTCTGATGGTTACCATAACTCAAGGATTTGCTGTAGCTGTGTCCAATAAGCTGACCCAATGATAATTGAGGTAACACCCGGTCAACGAGCGTATATGAGACTAAGGTTTCGTCAATCTTTAGGTGTCATTTCCCTGGTCTCTGTCTAATGCTCGCGAAGACTGGAGGCGAGTGAACCTCACCGTGAAGACACATTCTAACGCCACGCTCGATGCTGTGGTTGATCAGTGCCCAGACGAGATACACTCTAGTCTTGGGGGATTTCAATGCATCGACTGGAACTGATAGGGATGGTTATGAGACGTTGTTTGGTCCCCCATGGTCAGGAACTATGAATCAGAATAGCATTAAGTTCCTTGACTTTGCAAGAAGTCCCATGGACTTAGGTGGCTGGTTCATGGTTTCAAGCGCCCACCAGCTCATCGCTGGACTTGGTATTCCAACGTTGGCGGTGTGGCAAGGAGATTGACCATGTCCTTGTTGACGTCGCTGGAGGATGATCCAGAACTGCAGGGTCTACCGGAGTGCTCAGTTCCTCAATACTGAAACCACGGCTTGTTGTAGCAACTCTAAAAGAAAAAAAAAAAAAAAAAAAAAAAAAAAAAAAAAAAAACTAAAAAAAGGAAAAAAAAAAAAAAAAAACAATAAAAAAAAAAAAAAAAGAAAAAAACCTAAAAAAAAATAAAAAAAAAAAAAAAAAAAAAATAAAAAAAAAACAAAAAAAAGAAAAAAAAAGAAAAAAAAAAAAAAAAAAAAAAAAAAAAAAAAAAAAAAAAATAAAAAAAAAAAAAAAAGAAAAAAAAAAAAAAAAAAAAAGAAAAAAAAAAAAAAAAAAAATGAAAAAAAAAAAAAAAGAAAAAAATAAAAAGAAATAAAAAAAAAAAATAGAATACGAAAAGAAAAAAAAAAAAAAACTAAAAAAAAAGAAAAAAAAAAAAAAAGAAAAAAAAAAAAAGAAAAAATAAAGAAAAAAGAAGGAAAAAAAAAAGAAAAAAAAAAAAAAAAAAAAATAAAAAAAAAAAAAAAAACAGGAAGAACAGGACAAAAATAAAATAAAAAATAAAGAACAAAAAAAAAAAAAAAAGGGAAAAAAAAAATAAAAAAGAAAAAAAAAAAAAAAAAAAAAAAAAAAAAAAAAAAAAACAAAAAAAAAAAAAGAAGAAAAAAAAAAAAAAAAAAAAAGGAGAAAAAAAAAAAAAAAAAAATAAAAGAAAAAGAAAAAAGAAAATAAAAAAAATAAAAAGGGGAAAAAAAAAAGAGAAGAAAAAAAAAAAAAAAAAGGAAAAAAAAAAAAAAAAAAAAAAAAAAAAAAAAGGAAGAAGAAAAAAAAAAAAAACAAAATAGGAAGAAAAAAAAAAGAAAAGAGAAAGAAAAAAAAAGAAAAGGAAAAAAAGAAAAAAAAAAGAAAAAAAAAAAGAAAGAAAGGACAAAAGAAAAATACAAAAAAAAAAAAAAAAAAGCTGGCCTTAAATCCTGGAGAATGGTACCATCCAGCTAGGCTGGATGTTGGCAAGCTCAAAGGATGAGAGAGTAGCTGAGGAGTTTGTGAACAGGCTGAGTGGACATTTGGGGTGTCTGGTGCTTTGGGGGTCCTGAAGAAGTTATGGATTACCTTCAAGACCACTGTCCTTGATGTTGCCGGTGGATGTCTTGGAACTCACTGCAGGGCAAAGAAGAATTTTGTCTTCAAGAGACACTGGATACCATTGACCAGAGTCCAAGGGCCAGGCTGAATGGCAGAGCTGAGCTTTTCAGAGAGCTGAGGCGTAAACTGATACGTGCACTAAGGGGGACAAGGAGGCTATGTGCGAGGAAATCTGTGAGGGGTAGAGCATACCTGTGGACAGGTGATTCTCGTCCCGCTGTACAGGGGAATTCGCGCATTGCGTTTCATCCAAGCCCATCCCTCGAGCACATGCAGTTAGAGCAGAGAGTGGTAAGGCTCTTAACAGGAGTTGAAGTGAAGGCCGCTGGGCGGTTACTTGAGCGGTTGTACAGGCTGATCCACCAGCTGTCGATTGGACGTCAATGTGTTACACATCCTGTTGCTGACCCTCCAATCACATTGTGGTCCACCTTCGCTTGTGAAACACGGGCTGAGGTGAACCGGTTGAAAACGGGGTAAAGCTCCAGTGGATCTGTGGCATCCATGCTGAACTTTCAAGGCTGGTGGAAATGCTGCACTCGTGTTCGTTTGCTGCAGTTTTGTGCTCTGCTGAACACAGGCATCATCCCAACTGATTGGAAGAGGGGCCTTGTTGTCCTCTCTGGAAGGGAAGGGTGATCGCCAAGACTGCAACAACTACCGAGGGGTGACGCTGCTCTCAGTGCGGAGCAGGTCTTTGCTCGGATAATTCTTGATAGGGTTCGCCACCATCTGCTTGAGCACCAGCGTCCAGAGCAGTACAGGCTTTTCACCAAAGAGTCAACGATTGACCGTATCTTTGCTCTTCGTGTCCTCACCGAACGCAGACGAAGAGTTTGGCAGGGGCTTGCTTGCAGCCTATGTTGATCTCTGTAAAGCGTTCGATTCAGTGAATCGGGATGCCCTCTGGAGGTTCTGTCTTCGTGGGGTGCCACCAAAACGATCGATCTGATGTCTGACTCTAACTCTGGTACTGAGAGTGCTGTGAAGTGTGGTGGTACCATCTCTGACTTATTTCCAGTTGTTCTGGAGTTCGTCAGGGGTGTGTACTGGCCCCACACTTTTCAAGCACTTGTATGGACTGGATTTAGGGAGGATGTCGGAAAGATCAAGCTGCGGTGCATCGTTTGGGAATGTCAAGATCTCGGACCTTGATTTCGCAGATGATTGCAGTCATCTTTGCGGAGACTTTAGATATCCTTTTGGGGGCCCTCCGAGGTGCTGATGAGGATCGGAGCCGCTGGGATTACGGGTTTCTTGGTGTCAAAACTAAGATCCAGGCTTTCAATGACATATCTTGGATGCTGCTGTCCTGTCTGTGTCTGTTTGTGGTGAGGATGTTGAGGTCGTGGAGAGATTCACTTACCTTGGCAGTGATATTCATGTCTTCTGCTGGCTGTGAGTCAGAGGTCATTGACGTCTGGTCGGGCCTGGGGAGTCATTGGATTCACTGGATCATGGGGTGTGGCGCTGCGGTACATGTGCGGGAAGGACGAAAGTCCGAGTCTTCAGGTCCTTGGTGCTTCCAGTCTTGCTCTATGGATGCGAGACTTGGACTCTGACCAAGATCTGAGACGGAGAACTTAATTCTTTGGTACCAGGTCTCTACGGAGAATCCTTAGCTATCGTGGTCAGATTTTGTGTCCAACGAGCGGTTGCTGAGAGAGACTCGGATGAGATTTGTTACCTGCATGGTCCGTGAGCGTCAGTTGCGGCTGTATGGACATGTGGCTCGTTTTCCTGGCGCTGATTCCTGCTCACCAGATTCCTCAGCGAGGGAGTCCCGTGAGTGAGGAGGCCAATGTGGCCGACCACGTGCCTCGTGTTGCAGCAGGTTGACCAGCATCTCAAGGAGATGGGGATGGGCCTGGCATCTGCCTGGGGGAAGGCCAGCGGAGGCCCCGGAGTACCGGCGGAAAGTGGACGCAGCGACGCGCTGTTCTGGCACATGCTCCATACCTGACCTGACCTGTTGCTGGTTCGTCCGCTGTTCCATTCAGCAACCTTCCTAGCTTTCTTCCACACATATTGGAGACAACACAGCTTGACATAACACCCCAATGTCGCTATGCGTGCAGCGGTGTGCCTCAACCTCACTGCGTTATTAATTCCTTTATTGCTCCTGCATTTCTTCCCAGATCTACCACTTTCCTTCTTGATCTTATTCGCTTTCTTAACGTCGGTACACTGAGAGCTGCACTCCCCTGTCCGCCGGATTATTTCTTGAACCGGGAATGCAGAGAGTGGCCATCAGCCCCATACACTTCAGTAACATTGGTGTGTTATTAAACATATGCATGGATCATTGCATTCTCCTCTCCGCCGTCCACCATTTCAGAGGCATTACAGGGCGGGAGTAACTTCTCCCTTGTGTTGCATCCTTTAACCTGTGTTTCATTCCAGTTTCCACCTTTCCAATTTCTAGCCACTTCACTTACTTGGGGACCTTCTCCATAATTTGCAAGCTTCAAGGTCTGGCTTCGGTTCTAACTTATCACTTGTCCTTCTAATCGGCAACAAGTTATCTATAATTTCTGCTCTTAAGAACCCATTCGGGAATGGGTGTGCGTCCTGTTTTGTCCACTATACCACAATGCCAATTGAGTACATGACTTAACTCCTATTTTTCATACATCACCGCCGCCGTATCGTTGGGCGGTGCATTTTTATCCGACTTTGTTTCACAAGCTTATTCCCCATTTCCTTGGTCTTCCTAGAGTATTCTTGGGTCGGGACAGTGTTTCCGCTGGGGGTATCTCGGGCTGGGTCGGCGTCTTTCACCTTTCCACGGACCTCACTCCCTGGCACACCTCCGCACCTCAATTTCCCAACGGAATCTCCGTTTGGACCCTGTCCCGAGGTGTTTTTAGGTTGCCCTTCCTGGGTTTCCTCAACTCGCAATGGACCCTTAACCTTCCAGGAGTACCCCTTTGATGTGTAAAAAAGCTCCTTCTCCCTTGTTCTTTTAAGATAAGGACAGATCACAAAGAGCAGCGACTTGTATGCCCTGGTGCGAGAAAAAGAGCAATTTTCTTACCTTATCTTTAACCGGCCAGCTTCTGTCCTCCTTTGTCTCACCAGGGCAGTCTCGCTTTCCTCCTTGGTCCGTCTTATCCTGCCGATTACGCCAAATGTCGAGACCAGGTGCCGTGCTGATTGAGATCGAGCGCTGTCACACGTATGGTCTTGGTAGAGAAGAGCTTTAATTTCCACCAAACATGTATACATGGAGAGATATAGAGAGCCAGAATACCCACAGTAATCCCAGCTCAATCTAACTCTGCTAGCTGGCACTCTGGCTTGCCTTATATACAATTTGCCCTGCCCCTTGTGGGACCTACTGGTTTCAAGATTGGCCCAGCTCCCATTCACTGTTTTCTATTGAGACTTTGTTTCCGAAAGATCAATTTCCTCCAAGGTGGAAAAGCTGGTGCTGATTTCCTCCCTTTGGGCTCTAAAAGCCATCTGGTTTGGTCATTATCCGGCCAGGGCGTCAGAGAAGACGGCTTACTTTTTAAGAGTCTTTACCTTCCTTTCCTTATTCTTCTTTTGGAAAGTGAGCAGCTGTTGTGCTGTGTCAAATGGCACTGATTTACGATCGAGCTTCCTTCGGCTCAAGGCTTGTTTATGACCGAGCTTCCTTGGCTCAAGGTTTATTTACGATCGGGTTTTCTCTTAGCGAAAGGTTTTACAAGGGCAATAAAAGCCAGATGCTCAGCTGTGTCACAAAGAAAAAGACTACTGCTTTGGCTATTAACAACAGCCAAGAACTGCAGCTGTTAATAGTACTTCTATATTGAATGCTTTTGGCTCTTTCTTTTACTTTTTAAAAGTATTCTGCTAACAATGGCATTCTCAGCTTGGGAGATATAACAATCTCTCCACATATCCATTATATATATAATATATACATTATTAAATCTGGAAAACCATGCACACTCAACTGCAGCGCCACAAATTAGTTATGCGGTAAGTACGTGTTTCTCAAGGACCCCGTCCTTGTGTTAGGGTGGGATTAAATGTTGTGCGTTGTGGCGGGCTAAGTTTAGGTTATTACATCTCATCTTACATCTATCATCCCATCTGCACGACCCAACCAGCCCATCACGCTCCATCACCGCCCGTTGGCCACTCCTACCTTGATTTGCCAAGAGGGGCCTCGCGGTTCCGGTCCTCGGGCCCCACAAATGATGGTTTTTGTACGGTAGGCCTTTCAAGGCGGACCCTCTTGCTCTGCGTGAGCGAGGCCAAGTGGCCACGTGGAGAATATGAGGTCTCCTTGCAGGGGCCGCGGCTCCGCCCCGGTGGGGTGTGGCCATAGGCCAATGAGGGATGGACAGTGAGATGATTCTCGCCAAGGCCCCTCCCGGTGGTGGGAGGAGATATATCTCGGAGACTCGGAGAGTGATTGTGGTTAGCGTTGGCACTGGGAGAGTTTGTTCGCTGTGGTGGAGCGGCAGAGTTTGGGTCACGGTGACTGCACGGAAAAGAGGTTTTGTCGGCACGTGCACGGACAGGAGTCTGAAAAGGAGTGGTGGTCGGGACGTGCATGGAGAGGAGCCTACCAAGAGTCGTGTTTTGTGCTGAGTCAGGTTGTGTGAGGAAGGAAGGAGTCGTGGTCGGTACGTGCACGGAGAGGACTTTGGGAGCTCCGACAATTCGCCACGCAAGTTCCCTCACGAGCCACGAGCCTGGCACGAACTCCCGGAACGTGCCCCGACGACCATGAGCCAAGTGAGGTGCCGCATTACCGAGCACGCTTTCCTGCGACGACAGGTACCCATGAACTCTGACCCCCAGCTCGTCTATCCTCACGGCTGCGAGGGATCAAATAAAGACTCTGGGGTTTCTTTTCATTTTGTGTGTGTGTGTGTGTGTCTGCATGGGGGCCTGTCTTGAAGTAGAATTCTATAAGTGTTTTTGTATCATTGTAAATTCCTGCATATTCGTTCAAGTCTCGCCTCTTCTGTCTTTTGATTTTGCTGGAAATAAATTTTTTAGAAATGAACCCAGTCTGTTTCCGTCCCTCATTATATTGGTCCAGCATGGTTCGTATCCGAGTTTAGATGGGGTTTCACCACAGGTAATCGGTACATCGTAGCCGGGACGTCCTAGGCAGGCCCGCTTGACTGCGTCCGAGCCGGAGTTGGAAGGTGGAAGTTGATACTCTACCATAGCTGGTGGAGTGATCCGGTTTGGCCAGACATTCCGAGAGCATGAATCCCCAGTAGCCAAGGCTGCCTGGTTACTTAGGTATATTGGATCTAGACAATTGACCCGATGCCACGCGGTCGAGATATTGGAGTTTCACAGTCGATTAATTGACCCGCCGGATCGCGGAGTTATACGAGCGACGGCCTATAATTCCGGGGAGTCTGGTGGGAGATGGCGTAAACTTCCCCACCTTGCGGTCGTTCTCGCCACCGACCCCCAGCCCACAACAATACCATTCTCTTCCAACCACAATCTCCTCACTCACAACACTGCTGAAGCTTCTGACATCCAACGATCAATCATCAGCTTTGGAGCGTGGCTTGTTGGCATGAGGCAAGAAGATGGGGTTTCTGTCTGCTTGGTGGCTCGGTTTCTGGTGTTGTTGTTGTTGTTGTGATAAATACGTAATTCTTGTTATTTCTGGCTTGGGAATGCAAAAATGTAGGAAAAGATCACAGGGGGTAATCACATCCTGGGACAAATTAGTCTTAGACCTCACCTAATTTGCACAACACCACCTCCCATTTGGTGACAAGTCACACTTAAGCTCACAATTTCCCGACTTAATTTACATTGAGATGTCTCCAACACGTCCACGGACCTAGGAAATCTATACAATAATTTATTTCCTGTAAAATTCCTCAATCTACCCCCACAACCGTAACAACATAAATACTAGAAAATACAATCCATCGCTTCACTGATGGAGATATTAAGGGGAGGAAGAGGGAGAGAGAGGAAGAGAGGAGGCAGGGAGGGGAGAAAGATAGTCCGGAAGACCCAATATGTCAAGGTCTTATATCAGGAGCCCTTTGGGAAGTAAGGGCAATCATTCACGAAGTTTGAAGTACAAAAAAAAAATCAAAATATTGTTGTCCAAAACGTTCTGGCTGTGGACAAACCCAGTAATTCTCTTTTACCTCTCCGCCCTTTGCCTGACCTCGTAACCAGGAATGTGCTACCAATCTCACAAACAGCAAAGTTATGTTATGAGTTAAGTGCCGATGAAGCTCAGGTATGTGGACGTGGGCAACAACACGAGATTGGCTGATGGGATCAAACAACAACCCTTGGCGTGATTCGGAAAGAAGGAGAAAGATGTGTGAGGGTTAGGAACAACAACCAATTGCGAAGCATGTAGAAATATCCAGGCACCACCGGCCACTTGACCTGCTTCCATCTGCCATTGCAAACACCTGGTTGCCGACCCTGTCTGTGAGACCAGAACAATCCAGATATTTCGGATAAGTTGAGCCAGGAGGTCAAGAGCTCGTTTCATTTAGTATAGTTGGAAGCAAGCGCCCTTTCCACCCTCACCACCGATCAATATTATGTCGTCAAAAGGAAATTTGTACGATCTCTGGTGTACGTCTTTCGCATGGAAGATCAAAGAGACAACGTAAATGGCAGTATAAGAGAAGAGGTAACAACATGAGTGAATGGACCTGAGGGGAAACCCATCCCCCCTCTCTCCAGGGGTCTGTGGTATGTTGCAACGTCCAATCATCGACGAATTCTGCTCCAGCCAATTGGGAGCTCGAAGCTGAGATGATGAGGACGACCAAGGGCGGTTTATGCGGATTAACCGTTGACGTCATGTTCCGGTTTGAACCAATTCAGGTGTCTACCTTATTGAGACCTTGCGGAAAGCACGCTCCATTCACTTCAACCTTCAACTTGCGCGATTTGTTTACCCTGAAGAGTTGCAGCACAAAAGGCTTCGTCACTATTATGTTCTTGTTGTATCCATATTATTATATATATATATATATTATATATATATATATATATATATGTAATATATATTATATATATATATACAATTTTATAATACATATATATATATATCCACCATTCCATTCAGGACCATACTCTGTGCAAAAGCATGTGCCTGCTCGGCAGTCCTTGGCTTATTTGGGCACCCACCCTGGATGGATCGGCCCCCCCCAACCCGCCCACTCCGACACAGAACCAGCATTGTGGCTTTCATTTGCTGACTCGGAAGAATGACAGTTGCGAGTTAACCCCACCTGGTAAATTCAACAGTCCTGAGGGGATTTGAACTCAGGAACGTGGAAAACAAGTCCGTCCGCCCAACTATTAGCCAACACCAGGGTCACATATATCATACATACATACATACATACATACAATTAACACACCACATATATATTAAAATATTATATACATTATATGTAACATACAACATATATATGAGGTGTTTGCTATCCCCCCCCCCCTTCCTCACTCTTCCCCCTTTCCCTAGCTTACCTCCCTCTCCCATCCCACCCTTCTCTCCTCTTCCTCCGTCCTCTCCTTCATCCCACTCTCCCATTCCACTCTCCTACCCCAAAACCCCGATCCCGTCACCTCGTTCCTCCCCCATACTCCCTCCCCTTTTCCTCATCCTTGCCACTCTTCCCCCTTCTTCATATACTCTCTCCTCCTCCCTTCCCTCCATCTTCATCTTCAATCCACGCCTCCTCTCTGTCTCTCCCTCCCTGGCCTCCTCTCTCTCTCCCATCCCTGCCTCCTTCTCTCTCTCCCCCTGCCTCCCTCTTTCCTCCCTGCTCCCTCCCCTTCCTCTCTCTCCCCTCCCTTCCTCCTCTCTCTCTCCCCCCTTCCTCCTCTCTCTCCCCTCCCTTCCTCTTCTCTCTCCCCTCCTTCCTCCCTCTCTCCCTTCCCTGCCTCCCTCTCTCTCCCTCCTCCCTGCCTCCTCTCTCCCCCCCTCCTGCCTCCTCTCTTCCTCTCTCTCCCCTCCCTGCCTCCTCTCTCTCCTGCCTCCCTCTCTCCCTCTCTCTCTCTCCCCTTCCCTGCCTCCTCTCTCTCCCCTCCCTGCCTCCTCTCTCTCCCTTCCCTGCCTCCTCTCTTCTTCCCCTCCTCTGCCTCCTCTCTCCCCCCTCCTGGCCTCTCTCTCTCCTCTCTCCCTGCCTCCTCTCTTCCTCTTTTCCCTTTTCTCCCTTCCCTGCTCCTTTCTCTCCCTCCCTGCATCCTCTCTTCCTCTCTCCCCTCCTGCCTCCTCTCTCCCTCCCTGCCTCCCTCTCTCTCCTCCCTTCCTGCCTCCTCTCGTCTTCCCCCCCTTTGCCCTC
>CM068953.1:101738987-101749925 GCA_035128595.1 Eptatretus atami
TTGGGATCATGCTCATCACGAATGACTCATTCAGAATTACAGAGCAAGAACCACTCGCTCAGAATGACAGAGCATGAACCACTCATTCAGAATGACAGAGCATGAACCACTCCCTTTGATTGATGGAGCACGCAACACTCCCTCTGAATGACAGAGCACAAACCACTCCCTCTGAATGACGGGGCATGAACCACTCCCTCTGAATGATTGAGCACGAACAACTGGCTCTGAATAACATGGCATGGCGTAAGCATTCGGTGTGAGTGAACAATTCGCTCAGAATGACGTGGGGTGGTTGTTCTTTCTTTCGTTTGGGGGTTTAATGGCGATTTCTGAGCCACGAGGCTCTATATACGCCGCGCACCTCAACACCTCGGATGTGGATACTGGAGGCTTATGTTGCTTAGCCCCGTTTCTTCAATGAATTTTAATACTGATTGACAGAACCGTAGGTGCTTCTGCATCAGATGGCAAAACGCATCCGCTAGGCCTGACCACATGATCTCCATGACACAGGCAGAATGCAGTGGATGCGATCTGGGATCATCGTACCGACGGCAGAAAGAAAAACATGAACCAAATCCTCAGGAACCTCACACTGGTCACACAACCCTGTGGAGTGACGTCCAATCCTGTGAAGATAGAGGTTGATAGAACAAAGCCCGTGCGGTTGTTTGTTGGTGTTGTTCTTCAATTAAATCCGTGCTATAGCGAAAACGGATTACAGAACACGTTCTACCTTGCAGCAACTGCTGACAGCACATCCTGTTTTGGACAGGAACTGCACCGCCGTCCACTGTGGGGTGCTTGGAAAGCGGCTTAAGTACTCAAGCAAACACTCCAATTGAATGGTTCACAAGTGATAGCGATGTCCAAATGTCCAAACTATGTGCGAATTGGATAAATCAACACTTTTTTAGGAGTCGGAACTGCTGATACTTTGAAATCTGGAGCTTACATTTTGTAATTCTGCTTAGACGAAGAGATTCTCTCATTTATTCATACGCGCAAATGAAACCAAGCCACGAATGCTGGCGTCTCCAGGCGTTCATAAGCACTGCAGTATACTCAGCGATTCGTCACTATAATGAACAGGCATTCAATAATATGAGTGAGGAAAGTGAAAAAATAATTTATCGCTAAGAAATTGTTGCGGCCTGTTCCAGATCAAGGCATGGTTGAGCAGGCCAAAAACATGGCGGCTTCAGACCCCAACGAGGTTACCCAGAGACCGAGGTGGCCAAGGATCACCTGATGAAAGATATAATTAATTAAGGCCGTTAATTATCTTCAAAAAGCGTGTTTTAATTAACCCAAACATCCAATTTTCACTTGTGCTCTTCCTTGGAGATTTTTTAATTGCCAGGTCATGCAGGATCGCCAAGAGGTTTGGCATACTGCTCGAGCAGAAGCTGTCTCCTCCTGGGTCTTGAATCTCGATCCAGCTATAAACCGTCACCCTGAGTTCACAGAGCATCGTGATCAATCAATGTGTATGCTCTTGAATGGAATTTAAAGTGGCGTCACATCTGCTGAATCCCCCCCCCCCCGAATTCTTGCTTCCCTCTCCCCCTCTCACTCTCCCCTCCCTCTCTTCCTCTGTCTCTCCCACCTCTCTGCATCTCTCCATGACCTGGCGGTTTTGATCGGGGTTATGGAAGAGACACACACACTCACATGAGTGTCTCCTCAATACCCCTATTCCACCACTCCTTCTGCTCTCCCACCCCATCCCTTTCTCTCCCACACCTATCGTTCTTCTCTCCCACACCTCTCCCTCCCACCCCATCCTCTCTTTCCCTCCTCCCCGACCCCCTCCCCCGCTCTCTCTTAACCCCCTTCCATTCTCTCTCCCGCCCCTCCCCTCCCCTCTCCCTTCTAATCATTCCTCCATCCCACGCTCTCCCTCTGTCTTCCTCCATGTTTCCCTCCCCTCCCCTCACACTGCCTTCCTCACTCCCCTCATGCTGACTTTCCTTCCCTCCAAAATGCCACCCTCCTCCCACACCCCCTCCACCATCATCCAACTCTCTGGTGGTTGAGAGAAGGAGTGTCAAAAGAATGTGCAAATTGAACAAATAAAACTTCTTTAAGCAGTCTTAGCTGCCGCTCAGTAAATTCCGCAGTTTTTTTCAAGAAAACGTTGCTGTTTTGGGTCTTTTGTAGCCTCAGTAATGCGTCAGTATGCTTTGACTATCTCATACACTACCTTCCATTCCCCCTTTTGCTGCATTCCCACGCACTCCCTCATGCTTCCTTCCCTTGCCTCTACATGTCTCACATCCACCTAACACTGTCTTCCACTCCCCTCATCTTCCGTCCTCCCCTCACGCTAGCCTTCCCCTCCCCTACACTGCCTTTTCCCCTCCCCTCACGACTACCTCCATTTCCCTCAAGCTGCCTCCCTTTTCTCTCACGCGCCTTCCTCTGCCTCCCAACTGCCTTCCCCTCTTCCTGAAGCTCCTTCCCTTCCCGAATGCTGCCTTTCTCTCCCCTCATGCTGCATTCCCTCCCCCCTCCCCTCATGCTGCCTTTCCCTCCCCTCATGCCTGCCCTTCCCTCCCCTCACGCGCCTTCCCTCCCCTCACGCTGCCTTTCCTCCCCTCCGGTGCTTTTTCTCCTCATTCTGCCTTTTCTCCACCACACGCCTTTCCCTGCCCTCATGCTGCATCCCTCCCCTCCTTCTGCCTACCCTCCCCTCATGCTGCCTTTTCCCTCCCCTCATGCTTCCTTTCCCGTCCCCTCACGCTGTTTCCCTGCCCTCATGCTGCATTCCCTCAGCTTCCTTCTGCTTTCCCGGCCCTCATGCGCCTTCCCCCCCTCACACTGCCACTCCCTCCCTCACGCGTGCTTTCCCTCCCCTCAATGCGCCTTTCCCTCCCCTCACACTGCATTTCCTCCCTCATGCTGCATTCCCGCCCTCATGCTCATTCCTCCCCTCCGTCTGCCTTTAACTCCCCTCATCTGCAGTTCCTTTCTGCATTCCCTCCCCTCACACTGCCTTCCCCTCCATATTGCTGCTTTCCTTTCCCCTCCCATGTCACTGCCTTCATTCCCCTCACACTGCCTTCCCTCCTATCTCGCTGTGTTCCACTTCCCTTACCTGCCTTCCCTTCCCATGTGGAAAAAAATAATTATGTTTAATGTATTTCTCATTATAATTGTTGCTGGTTCTTTATAAATATCTTTTTGGTACGAGTCAATTTGGCTGTCATAGCTTTCCTTTTTCCAACAGTCTTTTGACCTACATATGATAAAAGGAATATCTTACTATGAAAAAACGTCTTGCTGCTGATAGAAACAGGGTGACCTGGTTGATAACACTGCAAAACTTTTGCCATGATTGTGTCATTCTCTCCTCCAAAACCAAAGTGACCATGTATTGCCAGTTTTGATTATTTACGAATGCTTATCATCTCATCCCATAGTTGAATTGCCAAATGTCTCCCATTCTTTGGAATTGTCAATGTTATAAAGGAATTGCTTCAGGCTTCTATCAGTTAATATCCCTCCCTGCATTCAAATTCAAATGTTCAGTGAATCATTGAATTTCTTCCATTCATATATATACAAAATTAAAGATTTTCTGTTTGTTGCTGATCCAATTTTGGAAATTGAGTCTTTTCCACCACAATTTTGGCACGCCGAACAGGACCACAAACCACGCCATGGCTGGAACAGCATCATCTTTCATAACACAAGCAAAGTGCCACAAACTAAGATGGTTTTCTCTTACTCAGATTCGGATGCTAATTTCTCAGCCAACCAGTAACGGGGTACTCCATTAAGAGATACCAAAGTGAAAACCTCGAGTACAGGCTTAAAAAGTGTTGGGCCTGACTTAAGATTACAGGATTTATCCTGGGCATTCAAATATTTTAAAACAGGGTTGGAGGCCTCATAAGGGGTGGGGGGGTCAGCCCTCTACCAGGAGAGAGTTGGAGCCCTGTCCCCAGGGAGTTTGGAGGCCCTGCTCCCCAAGAGAGGTTGGAGGCCTGGTCGCTAAAAGTTCAAGTCCCCAAGGGGAGAATGAAATAAGTTTACAATGTTGTGCGAGTTACCTTCTTGGTATTTTGGTTTCTCTTGTGTGCTACTGGGAAGTTGCTTGCTGTGGAATGTGCTTGTTATTGTGTGGGTGCTTATGGATTCGTAAAATCTCATAGTTTCGTATTAAGGAGTTACATCTTGGAAGGATTTGTGAATCCTCTGTGATTGAAACATTTATATTGTGTAGGACATTAAGTTGAATTCTAACTGCATCTTGCTATGTTTTATTTATTATCTGATTTCTATGCCAGATTCATTGATCTGCATGAGTACTGAGGAGTGTTGAAATGGGCATGTTGAATCCAGTATAATACATGAATAATTTGTCCTTTTGTGTATTGTTAAAGTTGAAGCTTATGGAAATGAATAGTTACGGAATGAGAAGATAAGGATCTGGTCATCACACGCAAAACACTGTGATAGACTTGAATGAGGACGAAGTGCACACGCCAATTCCAAGAAAGAACGATGACGACAGATCTCCTCACAAGTCGTTGCATCTTTTGGCGTCGCACCAAACAATGGATATATATCAGCTTGTCTATAAAAGGACAGCTTGGCATTGTGGTCCGGTGTCTTTGGTTGCAGGGTATGCGTGTGCGTGTTTTAGACTCATGTAGAGAGGTTAGTGTGTGATTTGATATTGGTGAACATCTGGAATAGAGCGATTGTGAGCCAATAAGTAACTCAATATTACTGTACGATGTTTCATACATTTTGCTTTCGAAATTATTGCAAACAGCTAAAAATGAATCAATTGAGTGTAAAACTTCAGCAGAAAGTTAAGAGCCTGTGTTTGATTACGTGTGGTTTGGTGGCTGCTCATGACTCTAGAACAGAGGGATGTTTTTATGTGCGTTGTTAGATCCCTTCTGCTGCTTATTTAAGCTTGATCAATACACATCATGTCATTACTTAAAATATCCCTCAATATGGCACACGGTGTCGGTTTGCAGTTTTGATATTCCCATAAACTGCGGTAGCAATTATTTAGCTGTGATTGAGTCTATGAACCATTTATGGGCCCCTGAAGAAGGGTCTGGGATGAAGGCACCAATGGATTAGTGTGCGATGTTCCGTGTGAGAATTCTCTCTCACTCCTGCTGTGGTTAACCGTGAGTAGTCAATTTGGATTAAAGGTTCGAGTTTTTCACTGTTTAACCTTGTATTGCTATGTTGCTTTGAACACTGTTTATTACATACAAATAATGGATGCTCTCCAAAGAGTACCATTTGATACCGTCATGGTTTAGAATATATAGAATGCAACATGTCTAGTCAAAAGATACTTTGGCTGTGCCACTTTGGCTTGGCTACTTTATAATGCCAAGCCGCACGGGCCAAACACCATAACTCTGGAATTCTGCTTTCTTTGCCTTGCAGGAAAGGACATAAATGTTGTGTGTGTGCCATCGTTATAGACACTGAAGCTAAGTTGTCGAATGCTTTTATTAGAGGAATAGTATATGGGAACACAGAAGCCTTGGATTTGAAGTAGGTTAATGTGATAAATTTCGAAATTACAATTGTGAATTGTATAATATTATTTCTGAACGGGGGTCCATTTAGTGAGACTGGCTACGCTGCATTGAGACACAAATTTAATCAAATAAGCACTTCGTTCATACTTAAAATGATGAAAAATGGAACTTGCCACCAATTTACTCACCAGCAGACTGAGTCCTTTACAAGCAGTGTTGCTCTGCGAGAGAGATTTATAGGTACTAAACTCCCCATTCAATCATATGCTGTGATCAATAAGGGGGTTGGTGTGTGCTGTTGTTTGAAATATCAGGCATGCCGGCTCGATGTACGTGAGAGAAATGTTCCAAAATTTGTATATTGTTTTCATATATCCATGTTTTAAATGATGTATCGAACAGTAGAAATGTGATTTGGAATGATTTTGTGAAGTGATTTATAAAGTGTGTGTATATTTCTGTACTTGTGATGAAACGGGTTTATACAACACAGATTGTTTCTCAGCATAAATGTAAGTTTAAAGTCACAGCCATTCTCCATATGGTTTTAGCACTGTAGGGCGATTTCCCAGATGATGCATTAATCCCTCGGTGGAGTAAGTTAGGCATGTGTGTCTCTTCATTAGTCTCTAAATGGCAATGACAATACACCCTCAGTGTACTCCCTTGATCACTAGGCAGACAAAATTCCTTGCATATATTTGAATGAAATAATGTTACTCGCTTAGGCATGATTGATTGTAACAATACCATCAATGTGGTGTAAGAAAATTAGTGTTAAAATAAGACAAACGCTCTTAGACTGGCTTTCTCTAGTCCTTTAGACAAGTGTCAGACTGGCTGTCTGGTGCTCTTGAACAACACAGTCGTGCAGGCCTTATCACAAAACATTCTCCGCAGTGATGTTCCAAGGTCAGCAGCCGACACGGATAGCGAGAGAAGCCAAAACATCTCTGGTTTGCTTTATATGTGCGTCAATTTGTCAGGTATTCATGATATCAACGTTAATTGATTACAATGATTTGATTTTATGTACACTGAATAGACCCCATGCAGCCTGTTTTAAGGAACTTTGGATAAAAATACACTCCAGCAGGTGTGCATTTTGATCTATGATCAGCTGAGTTAGCCAATCAGGGAAGAGGGACCAGTTGGTGTGCTTAACAGAGGGCTTCAAATCTTGCTCTTCCCCACAGCAAGGTTAAATGGACGGAGTAATTGAGCTGCAATTTGAGTGTCATTCAACGGCGTGACTCAATTTCTTGGACAAATGACTTGACATTTTGCGTACACCAGTTTTAATAGAGGTTTCAAACTGTATTTATTTGTTGATGAAGGAAGGATTTTTATTCAAATGGTCAGAGAGAAAGTGATTTAGATGGCAAGAGAAGTGCCAGTGGAATATGTAGCATTTTGATGTATAGTGAAAAAAAATTGGTTTTAAAGAAATAGGACAATGTCAGAATTATAAATAAGTTGATTGGAATTCCGGAATAGTGATGAGAAAGATTTGGTTACAGATTATATTTTTCGGAATTATTTCAGCTCTTTGACCATAAAAGAAATAGGTACACGTCAGATCGATGAAACAACATATAGCATTTGTAGTGTTTAAACAGTTTGGAGTAATTTTGTATCTCTTACCATTGTTCTAGTTTGGTGTCACAAAGTTTTAAATGGACGCTCTACCAGCCAAAGTGTGTCCGAGACTTGGCAACTCACACTGCTGTAAAATGTCAAGCGCCGATGGTGTGGACTCCCCACTCTACTATGGTGGCAGCTCACAAAGCGTGAGAGCCCGAGAAAGACTTCCAAAAGAATACCCTGTCGACTTACAATGATAGCCATGCCCTATTCTTTAATTCCCCTGTTAATTTAATGTGTTATAAATCAACAGCTTTGATATTACCAGTGTGCTTTGACCTGTATTGTCGTGATACTCAATGATAATGTTTGCAATGGACCGTTTTGTTGTCATATGATAACATGGGAACAGTGGTAAACTAATGGAAATTGTTTATGGGTAAACTTTGGTGATACTTTGCAGACTCAGCTCATAAAACAAAAAAAAGAGCTCATTTGAGGTTACTGAGGCACATGGTTTTTTGTGTTTCATTGTGTCTTTTTTCTCCATTGACAATCTAACGTATCTGGAACATCTATGTTCTTTTGGTCTATAATAAAATCAAGTTTTGTTCTTGAGAATTACAAATTGAGAAAGCTTTATCATAAAGTCTCATATGTCGCACTTTTGGAAAGAACAATTGCAATTTAAGATAACCATGAATATTTTATTTCATCTATGTAAGGTACACCGGTTGGTTTTTGATAACTTTGATGATTATGATTGATTATTATTATATTATATCCAATCATTGTAGCTATGGATCTCGTTATCTTAATGAAGGTCGACAAAAGTTACTGAAATATGAAATCGAGATAAATATATTAGGTTGAAGATGCTTAATGAATATCGAAGGAGGTCTTATTATTAAAATGATCGGACAGATGTCCAATAATATTAGGAATTCATAAGTTAACTGCTAGGAGGAAAAATTCAATGTATGAGGAATAAATCAGCACTGGTGATTTATCATAACCATAATGCAGATGGCTGGAAGAATGGTAGACCAACAGGCAATTATGGAATCAATTTTTGGAAAGTTAGGAATTGCAACCATGTATTGTAATTGTATTGCTCTCACTGTTAGTAGCTGGAACCTGGCCGAACTGTAATTCTATACGTAAATGCCTCAACTTTGTGGAACGAAAAAACAGAAAAACAAAAAAGGATTAAACAAGGATCATGCCTCGTGCAGTAAGATAAGCATGTGAAATGATGGGACACTATTGAATGGTCTGGTCCAGCTATTCTCTCCCATGATGCTCCTGACACTATGATTGAAAGTTGTGGTAAGGGAATATCTTTTCTCCTCTAGGATGGGTATGTGTGTGATGTTAATATATTTATTTCATAATTTTTCCTGATCGGAAAAAAAGGGGGATGTGGAAGAAAAATAATTATATTTAATGTATTCTCAATTATAATTGTTTGCTGGTTACTCTATAATATTAATCTTTTGTACTGGAGTTGTATTGGCTGTCAGTAAGTTTTCCTATTCCCTAGAGTCTTTTACCACATATGAAAAAGGATATCTACAAGATGAAAAAGAAGGTCTTGCTCGCTGCTACAAACAGGGGTGACCTGGTGTATACCTAGCAACGTTTGCCATGATTGCTCATTCTCGGTCCCAACCCAACCAAAGTGATATGTATTGCAGTTTTGAGTTATTTTGCCTAATGCTGATCAGCTCATCCCTAGTTGATTTGACCCGAATTTCTCACCCTCCATTCTTGAATGTCAAATTGTGTATCAGAGGAATTGTTCGGGTTCTGTTTCAGTGAAGTCCATTCAAATGTTTCAGTTGAATAATTGAATGTTACTTCCTCCGTCTTGATCCGAAATTAATGATTGTTCCATTTGTATGCTGATCAACTTGTGGAAATTGAGTTATGTTCCACCACACCCTCCCTCACGCCTATCCTCCTGTCCAAACCCTCTCTCACCACCATACCAGTCCTCCGGAGTTCAAGGAGAAGAAGGCGTGTCTAAGAATGTGTGAATGGACAAATGAAAAGCTTTTTTGTGAAAGCACATCGCAACTGCTGCTTTCGGAAGAATTCCGCAAAGCGTGCTTCAGGATAAGAGATTCTCCGAGCTTATCATATGTGTTAGAATTAATAAAGGCTCGAACTGGCACAGTTCTTCTTGACAATTGAGGAAAATGCCTTCCTTCCCTTGCTCTCACATTACTCTCTCTCGGAAGCCCTCCATAAACCGAAACAGCCATCCTCCGTGTTAGTGTATTCTGGGTGTTGTTTAATATGACCTGCTTGAAATTACTGTTTTATTGTACCCAATTTTGTTCAAACCGACTGTATAATGCCAACAAGTGGACATTTCACGCCCACGCCTTCTTCCCACAGAGTACCATCTCAACACACCATGTCCAGAAACCCTTTTCCACTGCCCACTACCCCACTCTCTCCACCACATCCTCACCCTTTCGCCCTCTGGAGTTACAGTGATGTGTTGTGAGGCCTCGCTTCCCCCCTTCTCCTTTCCTTGCTCTCTCCCTTCCTCCCCTCTTTCTTGCTCCCCCGTCTCCACCCTTTAAGTCACCCCCACCTCCTCCTTTTCCACTCCCCTCAACCTCCCCCCATCCTCCATCCTTAAATTCCCATCACGCAAAGCTACAGGTTGTTTTTTTCGTTTAAATTAAGCATTGTTTGCTTAGATGTTATTGAAAAGAAGTCAGTTGTTATTTCATCATTAAAATGCATGAAATGTTGAAAAATATAACTATGGACTATATATTTTTTCCAACAAGGCAGGGATGGACGTGTAATAATGAGAAATTCTGCTAGCAGTGAGGTGAAAAACAGTGGGCTTTGGTTTGGCATTCCCACTTGATTTGCTGTTATGAAAGATACTTGGGACCCCATTTGACCAGAAATGTCAAGTCATGCGAGTCCAGGACGTTAACTCGTGATTGTGCAGTAATGTTTGTTGAAGATGTAGAAGAAAACAACAGATTGCTTTTATGCGTTGTTTTCGAGTTATATATCTTGCTGCTGGCTGCACCATGTGTAAGTACTGGTTACTTTTCATCAAACATTGTGAAAATATACGGTTTAAACCTGTATACATGGCTTATTGTATCCGAAAAATAATGTGACCTGATTATTTATTTTTTCATTTTGCACTTCTTTTTTCAGTTTTGAAAAAATACAATTACATTTGTGTTCGCTATCAGCCCACAGAATAATTTCATGTTGACAAAAAGATTTGGTCTGAAGAGAGGATTGATCAAAATAACAATTGAATATTTACAATACCTTTGTATTTCATCGCCACAGAATAATTCACTGTTTGAGCAAAAGATTTGGTGAAGATGTGGAACTGTTCAAATAACGACTATGTGTATGCATTTCTTTGGAGGTGTATTATTTCTTTTTTATATCTCAATTCCTCCTTAACACCTTGCCTTGTACAGCGTCATATTTTGCCGGAGGGTCACCATTTTCATCAAAATATACATGAACTCATTGTGATTGTAATAAACCGACATTTAGAATGTTAAACACCAAACTGAAAGGCACATGAAGGTATTTTTGTTTTCCAGCAAAGCGCCGATGCTGGCTGATAGATAAACACAATCAGAGAAACACCTACAATCATGATAGATCTTCACAAGATAATGTCAATGTGTCAGTTGTGTGTGTGTGTTGGTGTGTGTTGTGTGTGTGTGTGTGGTGTGTCGTTGTTGTGTGTCTGTTCTGTCACCTTTACATAATCTTTCATAATCTAAAAACGCTGCATCCTTAACTTTTATCTGCAGACTTTTGA
>CM068953.1:101750595-101767784 GCA_035128595.1 Eptatretus atami
AAGAGAGAGATAACAAAGCCATGTTTTCACCTCTCAGCCGAATTTCTCATTATTCACACGTTCCTCCCGCCTTGTGAATATATAGTCTAGTTATATTTTTCAACATTTCATGCATTTTAAAATGATGGAATAAACAACTGTCTTCTTTTCAATACTCTCTAAGCAAAGCAATGCTATTTAAACGAAAATACAACCTGTAGCTTTGGCTGATGGGAATTAAGATGGAGGATGGGGGGAGGTTGGAGGGGAGGGGGAGAAAGGAGGGGTGGGGTGACTAAAGGGTGGAGACGGGGGAGCAAGGAAAGAGGGTGAGGAAGGGGAGAGAGCAAGGAAAGGGAGAAGGGGGGAGCGAGGCCTCACCAACATCACTGTACACTCCAGGAGGGGCGAGAAGGTAGGATGATGGTGGAGAGAGTGGGGTAGTGGGCAGTGAAGGGGTGTTCTGGACATGTGGTTTGAGATGGTACTTGTGGGAAAGTGCGGGGCGTGGAATGGCCCTTGTGTGGCATTAGTACGGTTTGAACAAAATTGGGTACAATAAAACAGTATGTTCAAGCAGGTCATATTAAACAACACCCAGATATCCATCCGGTGGCTTTTCGGTTTGGAGGGCTTCCGGAGAGGGGTAAGTGTGAGGGAAGGGAAGGAAGGGCATTTTCCTTCAATTGTCAAAAAGCTGTGCCAGTGTTCGAGCCTTTATTTAATTTCTACACATATGATAAGCTCGAGAATCTCTTATCCTGAGACGCTTTGCGGAATTCATCCGAGCAGCAGTTGCGATTGCTTTCAAAAATAAGCTTTCATTTGTCCAATTCACACATTCTTTGACAACCCTTCCTCTCCTTGAACTCCGGAGAGATGTATGGTGGTGGAGAGGGTTTGGAAGGAGGATAGCGTGAGGGAGGGTGTGGTGGAAAATAACTCAATTTCCACAAGTTGGATCAGCATACAAATGGAGAATCATTAATTTCGGATAAACGGAGGAAGAACATTCAATTATTCACTGAAACATTTGAATGGACTTCACTGAAACAGAACCCCGAAGCAATTCCTCTGATACACAATTTGACATTCCAAAGAATGGGAGGGTGAGAAATTCGGCAAATCAACTATGGGATGAGCTGATCAGCATTAGGCAAAATAACTCAAAACTGCAATACATGATCACTTTGGTTGGGTGGGAGAGAATGGCACAATCATGGCAAACGTTTGCAGTGTTATAACCAGGTCACCCTGTTTGTATGCAGCGAGCAAGACCTTTTTTCATTGTAAGATATTCCTTTTTTCAATATGTAGGTCAAAAGACTCTAGGGAATAGGGAAACTTTACTGACAGCCAATTCAACTCCAGTACAAAAATTAAATTTATAAAGTACCAGCAACAATTATAATTGAGAATACATTAATATAATTATTTTTCTTCCACATCCCCCCTTTTTTCCGATCAGGAAAAATTTGAATAATTATATTAAACATCACCATACCCCATTCCTAGAGGAGAAAAGATATCCCTTACACAATTTCAATCAATAGTGGCAGGGAGCACTCATGGGAGAAGAATGCTGGACGACGACCATTTCAATAGTGTCCATCATTTCACATGCTTATGCCTTCTGCACGAGGCATGATCCTTGTTTATCCTTTTTGTTTTTGTTTTTCTTTCCACAAAATATGGAGGCATTTACTTAAATTACAGTTCGGCCAGTTCCAGCTACTAATCAGTGAGAGCAATACAATTACAATACATGGTGCAATTCCTAATTCCAAAAATTGATTCCATAATTGCTGTTGGTCTAGCCATTCTTCCAGCCATTCTGCATTATGGTTATGTAAATACCATGCTGATTTTCCTCATACATTGATTTTCCCTTACAGTTAACTTATGATTCCTAATATATAATTGTGACCAATCTGTCGATCAATTTAATAATATAGACCCTCCTTCGATATTATGTAAGCATCTCAACCTAATATATTATCTCGATTTAATTTTCAGTAACTTTTGTCGACCCTTAATTAAAGATCAACGAGATCCATAGCTACAGTGATTGATATAATTTATCAATCAATCAATACAAGTTATCAAAAACCAACGGTGTACCTTACTGTGATATAACCAATCATTCTGGTTTTAAATTGCATTGTTCTTCCAAAAGTGCGGACACTATGAGACTTATATGATAAAGCTTTCTCAATTTGTAATTCCAAAACAAAACTTGATTTTAATTATAACCAAAAGAAACATGATGGTTCCAATACCGTTATGAATTGTAATGGAGAAAAAGACACAATGAACACAAAAACATTGTGCCTCCAGTAACCTCAATGAGCTCTTTTTTTGTTTTATGAGCTGAGTCTGAAAGTAATCACCAAAGTTACCATACACAATTTCCATTAGTTACCAACTGTTCCCCATGTTTATACATATGACAACAAACCCGGTGCATGCAAACATTATCATGAGTATCACGACAATACAGGTCAAAGCACACTGGTAATTCAAAGCTCGGTTGTTATAACTACATTAATTAACAGGGGTAATTAAAGAAGTAGCATGGCTATCATTGTAGTCACAGGGTGATTCTTTTGGAAGTCTTTCTCGGGCTCTCAGCTTTGTGAGCTCCCCCATAGTAGGAGTGGGGGAGTCCACACCACTCGGCCTTGACATTTTACAGCAGTGTGAGTTGCCAAGCTGCGGACCACACTTTGGCTGGAGAGCGTCCATTTAGAAACATTTGTGAACAAAACTAGACAACATGGTTAAGAGATACAAAATTACTCCAAACTGTTTAAACACTACCAAATGCTAATGTTGTTTCATCGATCTGACGTGTCCATTTCTTTTATGGTCAAAGGAGCTGAAATATCTCGAAAAATATAATCTGTAACCAATCTTTCTCATCACTATTCGGAATTCCATCAACATTATTTTATAATCTCTGACATTGTCCATTTCTTTTAAACCATTTCTTTTTCACTTATACATCAAAATGCTACAATATCCCATGGCACTTGCTCTTGCCATCTAATCACTTTCTCTGACCATTTGAATAAAAATCCCTTCCTTCATCAAAACAAATAAATACAGTTTGAACCTCTATTTTAAACTGGTGTACAAAAATTGTCAAGTCATTTGTCAAAATTGAGTCACCAGTTGAATGACACTCCAAATTGCAGCTCAAATTACTCCGTCCATTTAACCTTGCTGTGGGGGAAGCATGGCAAGATTTGAACCTGCTGTTAGCACCCAACTGGTCCCTCTTCCCCTGATTGGCTACTCCAGCTGATCATTAGATTCAAACTCCACCTGTGGAGTGTATTATTTATCCAATTTCGCTTAAACAGCTTCATGGTCTATCAGTGTGACAATAAAATCAAAATTGTAATCCAATTAACGTTGATTCATGAATTCACCTGACAAATTGACGCACATATAAAGCCACCAGAGATGTTTTTTGCTTTCTGCTATCCGTGTCGGCTGCTGACCTTGGCAGACATGCCTGCCGAGGAATGTTCTTGTGATAAGGCCTGCACGACTGTGTGTGTTCAAGGAGCACCAGACAGCCAGTCTGACACTTGTCTAAAGAGGACTCAGACGAAGAGCCAGTCTAAGGAGCTTTGTCTGTATTTTAACCTAATTTTCTTAACCACTTGATGTACTTGGTTCACAGATCAATCATGCTAAGAGGTAACATTATTTCATTCATATATGCAAGGAATTTTGTCTGCCTGAGTCAATCAAGGGGTTACACTGGGTGGTTTGTCATTGCCATTTAGAGACTAATGAAGACAGCATGCCTACTTTACCTCCATCCGAGGGATTATGCATCATCTGTGAAATCGCCCTACGTGCTAAACACCAATTGGGAGATGGCTGTGACTTTAAACTTCACATTTATCTGAGAAACATCTGTGTGGTATAAAACCTCGTTCATCACAAGGTACAAAAATCATACACAACTACTTTATAAATCACTTTAAAATCATTCCAAATCACATTTCTACATTTCGATCACATTTTAAATACAATGGTTATGAAACAAATCAAAATTTTGGAAACATTTCTCTCACGTCATCGAGCACGGCATGCTGATTTCAAAACAACAGCCCCCAACCCCCCTTTGGATCCGCATATGAATTGAATGGGGAGTTTCAGTACCCATAAATCTCTTCTCGCAGTAGCAACAGCTGCTTGTAAGACCTCAGCTTGCTGGGGTGAGAAATTGGTGGCAATTTCCCATTTTTCATCATTTTAAGTACTGAACGAAGTGCTATTTGATTAATTTTGTCTCATAATGCCAGCGATAGCCAGTCTACTAAATGGACCCCCGTTCAGAATATATTATACATTCACAATTGTCATTTCGAATTTATCAGCATTCCTATTCACAAACCAAGGCTCTCTGGTGTTTCCCATATCCCTATTCCTCTTAAATAAAGCTTCGACACTTGCTTCAGTGTCTATACGAGGCACAGCACACACATTTATGTCCTTTCCTGCCGGCAAAGAACAGAGATTCCAGTTTGGTGTTGGCCCGTGCGGCCTTGGCATTATCAAAGTAGCCAAGCCAAAGTGGCCACAAGCCAAAGTAGTCTCTTGACTTAACATGTTGCATTCTATTATTCTACCATGACAGGTATTCAAATGGTACTCTTTGGAGGCCATCCATTTATTATGTATGCAACATACAGTGTTCAAAGCCAAAATAGCATACAAGGTTATCAAACAGTGACAAAACTCGAACTTTAATCCAAATTGACTCTCACGGTTTAACCACAGCAGGAGGGAGAGAATTCTCACACGGAACATCCACACTAATCCATTGGTGCCTCATCCAGCCGTTCTCAAGGCATAATGTGATTCATGACTCAAGTCACACTAAAATTGCCTACCCAGTTATGGGAATATTCAAAACTGCACCGAAACACACGTGTGCATATCTGAGGGATCATTTTAAGTAATGAACATGATGTGTATTCAAGCTTAAATAGCAGGCAGAAGGGATCAACAACGCACATAACAAACATCCCTCTGTTCTAAGTCATGAGCCAGCCACCAAACCACAAACAGAAAAGTTCAAACACAGGCTGCTTTAACTTTCTGCCTGAAGTTTTACACTCAATTGATTCATTTTTAGTTGTTGCAATATCATTTCAAACAAAACATTCATGTATGACATCGTACAGTAATATTGAGTTACTTATTGAGCTCACAATCGCTTCTAATTCAGATGTTCACCAATATCAAATTCACACACACTACCTCTCTACCTGGTCTTAAAACACGCAACAGCATCCACCCTGCACTCCAAAGACACCGCACCACAATGCCAGTGCTCTGTCTTTTAAGACAAGCTGATATATATCCAGTTGTTTGTGTCGACGCCAAAGATGCAACGACTTGTGAGGAGTCTGTCGTCATCGTTTTTCCTCTGGAATTGGCGTGTGCACTTCGCCTCATTCAGAGTCTTCACAGTGTTTGGTGATGACCAATCCTTATCTCCACTTTCCGTACCTATTCATTTCCATAAGCTTCACACTTTACAATACACAAAAGAGCAAATATTATTCCAGTGTAGTATACTGGATTCACACATGCTCCATTTCAACACTCACTCAGTACTACATGCAGATCAATGGAAATCAGTGCGCATAGAAATCAGATATAAATACAAACATACAAGAGTTCCAGGTTAGAATTTCCAACTTATGTCCTTAACACAAAATATAATGTTTCCAATCACAGAGGATTCACAAATCCTTCCAAAGATGTAACTCCTTAATACGAAACTATGGGATTTACGAATCCATAACACCTCCACACAATAACAATGCAACAGTTCCACAGCAAGCAAACTTCCAGTAAGCACAAAGAATAAACCAAAATCCAAAGAGGTAACTCGACAAACATTTGTAACACTTATTCATTCTCCCCCTTGGGGACTTGAACTTTTTAGCGACCAGGGCCTCCAACCCTCTCTTGGGGAGCAGGGCCTCCAACACTCTCCTGGGGAACAGGGCCTCCAACCCTCTCCTGGTAGGGGGCTGACCCCCCACCCCCACCCCCCTTTCTGAGGCCTCCAACCCCTGTTTAAAATATTTGAATGTCCAGGATAAATCCTGTAATCTTAAGCGGCCTCCAACCACCTAATTTTTAGGCCTGTCACTGAAGGTTCTCCTTTGTATACATCTCCTATCAATGGAGTACCACGTTACTGGTTTGGCTGAGAAATGTAGCATCCGATCTGAAGTAAGAGAAAACATCTTAGTTTGTGGCCACTTGCTTGTTGTTATGCAAGATGATGCTGTTCCCAGCCATGCCGTGGTTTGTGGTCCCTGTTCGGGTGCCAAAATTGTGGTGGAAAAGAACTCAATTTCCACAAATTGGATCAGCATACAAACAGAAAATCTTTAATTTTGTATATATATGAAGGAAGAACATTCAATGATTCACTGAAACATTTGAATTTGAATGCAGGGAGGGATATTCACTGAATCAGAAGCCTGAAGCAATTCCTTTTATACACAATTTGACATTCCAAAGAATGGGAGACATTTGGCAATTCAACTATGGGATGAGCTGATAAGCATTCGGCAAAATAACTCAAAACTGCAATACATGGTCACTTTGGTTGGGAGGGAGAGAATGACACAATCATGGCAAAAGTTTGCAGTGTTATCAACCAGGTCACCCTGTTTCTATGCACGTAGCAAGACCTTTTTCATAGAAGATATCCTTTTATCAATATGTAGGTCAAAAGACTGTGGAAAAAGGAAACATTACTGACACCAAATTGACTCGTACCAAAAAATATTTACTAAAACCAGCAACAATATAATGAGATACAAACATAAATTTTTCTTCCACCAATGGAAGGAAGCACTTAAGGGAATGCGACACACAGCGAGATAGAGGGGAAGCAGTTGAGTGGAATGAAGCAGTACATTGGAGGGAAAGGAAAGCCAGCAATATGGAGGGGAACGCAGTGTGGGGGGATGAAGGAACATGAGCAGAGGAGTAAGCATGAGCATTAAGCAAGGGCAGCAGGAAGCAGCATGAGGGCAGGAAAGCAGCAGAGGGAGGAAATGCAGTGTGAGGGAGGGAAAGGGATCGCAGAGAGTTGAGAAGCGGAGGAAAGCACGCTAGGGGAGGAGTGGCATGTGTGAGGGAGGGAAGGCGCATAGGCGGAAAGCAGCAAGCGAGCTGAGGGAATGCAGCATGAGGGCAGGGAAAGCAGGCGATTGTAGGGAGAGGTGAAGGAAGCTGAGGGGAGGGAAAAGGCAGCATGAGGGGAGGTAGGCAGAAGGAGTGGAGAGGATGCAGCATGAGGCAGGGAAAGGCAGTTGGTGGAGAAGCGAATGAGAAAGCCGGAAGGGGAGAAAAGGCAGCTGTGAGGGGAGGAAAGCAGCGTGAGGGGACGGAAGGCAGCGTGAGCGAGGAAAGGCAGCATGAGGGACGGGGAGGAATCAGCATGAGCGATGAAAGGGAGGCAGACTGCCCATGAGAAGCACTCGGGAAGGGAAAGGAGCTTCAGAAGAGGGGAAGGCAGTGGAGAGAAGAGGAAGGCAGCGTGAGAGAAAAGGGAGGCAGCTTGAGGGAAATGGAGGTAGCGTGAGGGGAGGGAAAGGCAGTGTAAGGGGAGGGGAAGGCAGCGTGAGGAGGGACGGCAGCATGAGGGGAGTGGAAGACAGTGTTAGGTATATGTGAGACAGTGTAAGGCAAGGAAGGAAGCATGAGAGGATGCTTGGAATGCAGCAAAAGGAATGGAGGAGTGTAATGAAATAGTCAGCATACTCGAGCATTACTGAGGCTACAAAAGGCACCCAAACAGCAACGTTTTCTTGAAAAAAACTGCGGAATTATCTGAGCGGCAGCTAAGACTGCTTAAAGAGTTTTATTTGTTCAATTTGCACATTCTTTGACACCCCTTCCCTCTCAACCACCAGAGAGTTGGATGATGTGGAGGGTTGGGAGGAGGGTGGCAGTTTGGAGAAGAACAGCCATGAGGGGAGTAAGGGAAGGCAGTGTGAGGGGAGGAGGAAACATGGAGGAAGACAGGAGGGAGAGTGGGATGGAGGATGATGAAGGGGGAGGGGAGGGGAGGGGAGAGAGAGAATGGAGGGAGGTGTAAGAAGAAGGGGGGGGGTCGGGGAGAGGGGGAAAGAGAGGGATGGGTGGGAGAGAGGTGTGGGAAGAGAGAACGATAGTGTAGGGATGGAGAGCAAATGGAGTGGAGGCAGAAGAATGGAAGTTATTGAGGAGACACTCATGTGAGTGTGTGTGTCTCTTCCATAACCCGATCAAAACCGCCATGGTCATGGAGAGATGCAGAGAGGTGGGAGAGACAAGAAGAGAGGGGGGGAGAGTGCAGAGGGGAGAGGAGCAAGAATTGGGGGGGGGGATTCAGCAGATGTGACGCCCACTTTAAATTCCATTCAAGAGGCATCACATTGATGAATCACGATGCTATGTGAAACTCAGAGAGGTTTATAGCTGGATCAGATTCAAACCCAGGAGAGACAGTTTTCTCGAGCATGTAATGCCAAACCCTCTTGTCGATCCTGCCATCGCACCTATGGCATTTCATGCTTAATATAATTGAATGAACTGAGAACTCTGTGCTGACTGCTTAAAAAAATACTTTCATTTTGCCAATTCAATCACTTGTTTGACACCCTTTCTCCTCTACTCCCAGGAATGTATGGTTGTTGAGGAGTTTGCAAGAGATATAGTGGTAGCAGAAGGGAAGTGAAGGCAGCATGAGGGAAGGCAAGGCAACGTAAGGGAAGGGAGGGAAGGCAGTTGTGACGAAAGCGGAGGTGACGCAGCATGAAGAGGACTCACGAATGGGTGAGCAGTGCTCAGGGGAGGATGTGTGCACATGAGGAGAAGGCAGCGCGAATGTTGGAGAGCAGATGAGGGGTGCGGGAAGGAAGGGTGATAAACGTGCCCAAACAGCAACAATTTTTTTTATGCCGGGGTTCTATATTAAACCATGTGGCCCATTGAAAAACCTATCCATCGACCTGGCAATTAAAAACAAAATATCAGTCTTAACAGCCCCTTAATGGGGGCGTGTGAGAGTAGGGGATAGGTAGAGCGGGTGAAGAGAGAGGGAGGAGGGGTAGAGAGAGATGCTGGAAGAGAGGGAGAGGAGGAAGTGAGAGGTATGAGAGGAGAGTGGAGAAGATATCGGAGAGAGGGCGAGCTGTTAGGGTTAGAGGGTGAGAGAGAGATGGTATCGGGGGTGGTGAAGGAGTGGATGAGGGATGAAGGAGAGAGAGAGGAGTTGAAGGGGAGACAGAGAAATAGATCAGTGGAGAGGGAGAAGTGGTGAAGATGCGGAACGGGAGAAGAGCGAGGGTGATTCTGCGATTTATGTCCAGTTTGAAGCATATAAATGACAAATGTAAATAGACACTCTTAAATTTCTTCATTTTAATCCTGATATAATGACACTTCCCCAGTCATGTGTACTAATATTCGACAATTTCTTTGCAGAAACGAGTTCTTGGGTCTTGTATGACAACTAACTATGCCTCAAACCCAGGGAGCACACAAACTTTCCGATTTACAAAGAGGACGAATTATTGGCCATTTGGAAGGAGTTGTTACGAATTTGGAAGCCTTGTGCACACAGACAGACAGCCGTTCCCGAAGCTTAGTTATTTCGGAAAGTATGTGTTTATAGTTAGGACCCCCTACCTGTGTCTAACGGGAATTACATGTGTGCGCTGCAGAGATTTGTTTACAACAACACGCCTTCACCTCGCTTCCTCACACCGACGCCATTGTCTACCTGCGTTCGACCACGTACGTGGGCGGAGATTTCCATCCCCTCAGATCGAGACTCTGCCCAGGAAGCCAGGGGTGTGCCCCTTGTCCAATCAGGCCACAGAGTTCGACTTTCCCACAACACGCCGGCCAATGGGGGTTGAGATGGCCACAGAGGGCGGCTTTCCCACGACACACCGGCCAATGGGGGTTCATATGGCCACAGAAGTCGGTTTTCCCATCACACGCTGGCCAATGAGAGTTGAGATGGCCACAGAAGGCGGCTTTCCCACGCACGCTGGCCAATGAGAGTTGAGATGGCCACAGAGAGCGACCTTCCCATGACGCCCCGTCCAATGAGGGTGGAGAGCGCCTCAGATGGTGATGTGCTCACCCTGGAGGAGAAAGGAATATAAGAAACGACAGGCTGGGTAGTGAGGGTGGAAAAAGGATTGGGGTGGTTGTTGGTCGTCTTGGTTGTCACCTGGTTGTCGTCTTGGGGTCGTGGTCATCGTGGTGGTCATCATCATTGTGTTGCGGGTTTGAGTCCCACCAAGCTGGATCATCGTCGCCTCTGATCTTTGCCTTGGTCGATTGGTTTGTGGCCGGTTGGAGAGCGCGGTACCTGGTGCTTGGAGCGGAATCATGCTGCGGGTTCGAGTCCTGCCGAGCCGGATCGTCGAAAACCACACGAGGTCGACAGGTCCAAGCACAGGCACAGGTCTCTCGCTCACCTGTCCTCGAGCTGGAGGCCTTCAATTAAAGCCTGGTCATTTCTGTGCTGGGTGTTCTTGGTTGGCCCGTCTTTAAGATAGCTAACTGGGAGAAGTGCTTTGGCTTGTACACTTGACTGCTTTCTTAGATCAGGATAACTCTGCTCTTTTGGTCCCGCCCCTCTAATCTTATATTATTATTTGCGAGTTTGTGTTCTTTCGTGTCGCTTATCTTCGACTTTTTCTGCGCTCGAGTACGTGATATTCAGGGCTCTACTTATCTCAAGACATATGAGTGCCATGGTACAAAAAAAGTAATAAAATAATAAAAATATAATAAAAATAAAATAAAATAAATAAAATAAAATAATATAAAATCATTCTTCTTCTTCTCTTCTTCTTATCTTACATTTTATATATATTATTTCGAGTTTGTGTTTCGTGGTCGCGCTATCTTCGACTTTGTTTCTGCGTCGATAACGTATATTCCGGCATACATATCGCAAAACCATATCATGTCATGGTACAAAAAAAAAGTAAATAAATAAAAATAAAATAATAAAAATAAATAAGATAAAATGAAATAAATTAAAATATTAATAAAACTTCTTCTTCTTCTCTCTTTATCTTATCATCTTATATATTATTTCCGAGTTTGGGTTTCATGTCGCGTTATCTTCCTTGTTTCTGCGACGAGTTTAAACGTGACTATTCAGCTTACATTATCTCAAAGACCATGAGGTGCATGGTAACAAAAAAAGTAAATAAAAATAATAAAATAAATAATAAAATAAATAAAATAAAAAAATAAAATAAAATAATAATAATTTATCTTCTTCTCTCTTCATTATCTTATCATCTTTATATATTATTCTGATTTGTTAGTTTCGTGTCGCGTCTATCTTCGACTTTGTTCTCTGCTCGAGTTAACGTGACATATTCGGCTTACATTACTCAAAACCATATATGTGCAATGTACAAAATAACTAATAAATGATTCTTAAACATTATCGTATTCCACTTACTGCATTACGTAAAATATACTATAGCTCTGTCTATGACTCCTTTCTCAAGACACACTCAGCCGCAAAATGTCCGCGCAGAGCGGGTTTATGCTAGTTATAACTAAATCCCTGTTAAACTTTTCAGCTCTTTTATGTGTCTATGCTGTGGTTTCCGTGCAGGTGGAAAGACAGCGGAATATTGACATCTTTGGAGCTCGACGGATCCTCGATAACGTGATGGCTCGGGTTACGCACGGTTCGAGCATGCTATGCTCTTCCGCAAGCGTAGCTCCGTCGCAGGGTTAATTTCCTCCAGGTAGTTGGACTCGTGGTATTTGATTTTAAAGTTGTAAATGCAACGACCCTTTACCCGCCGCAGTGTCGACTATTGCGCCGATCTTCGGCCTCTCTTATAAGACCCACGGCTCCAGAGTTTATTCGGTGCTTGAGATTAACTACCTAGAAACTTCCGGGTTCAGCACTTTCCAATGCTCCAATAGCAGTACTTACTCGCCCATTCCCGGCAGAGCGAGTCAGCCAAGCACCAGAGTGCTCAGAACCATGGCATTCCGCTTTCTACAGGTAAATCGGGAGTATGTTGCAATTCACCAGCGATCGCAAGGATTCGGCAGCTTCCGCGATTCTGGTTATGCCCTAAGAAAGGTGCTCTCGAGCTGTCAAGCCGGTTCCATTGAGAAAACTTCCGTTGCAAGCAGCATATATTGCAGATAGGGCCAGATTAGCTCAAGAACTGCCAGCAGTACCACATGTTCAACGGCTACAATGGGGAGCAGCTAGGAGAAAACCTCTTTGACCAGCCACCATTCAAAGAGAAAAGAATGGCATGACATGATGGCTAACAACCCTTAGAGTTTTAGCAAACTGTAATTTTTCCAGATGAGTCCAATTTGCTCAATTTTCTGATAGTGGACACGTAGGCTCTGGAGACTTCCCAGTGAAGAGTTTTCTTTGAACCGATGCAGCCAACTGACAAACACGGTGGTTTTCAGTGAGTTGGGGGGAGCAATCTGGAGTCCGAGGGTCAGAGTCAACGGGAATATGGTCAGAAGCTGATGCGTTGTTGACACTTACTACGACCACCATCTATCCTTGAGAATGACGTCTTCCCTTCTTCTTCACTGTCAGATGGTCACAAAACAACACTCTGTTCATGAAAGATGGAGCTCCATGCCACACTGCAAAAAAGACCAAAGAATGGCAGAACAGAAATGGATCAACCATATACATGGCCAAGTCCGTCTCTTAGATGAATCCATTGAACACCTCTGGGCAATATTGGATCGAGCTGTGCGGAAAAAAGTCCAAAACCAATGCAGGCAGAATTGCTAACCCGTTTGCGTGAAGCCTGGCAGAATCCACAAGAGAAATTCAGAACTCGTTAGTTCTATGTCTGAAGAGGTAAAACCTTGAAATCTGAAATGGCAAGTCTAAAAATACAATTGATGTATCCAGAATGTGTCAATTCACCCAATGCTCCTGTTTATAATTTATACGTTTTAATAAGACTACGTTACTAATATTTTTTATAAGCATTGCAAGACGTCTGATCGCAAATAATTTTCAAATTCAAGGTGATAGTGGTATTTGTATATTGTAATCAGTGAAAAATAGAGTGGATGATAAAACTTTGGAAAGAAATTAACTTGCACCAAAAACTTTGAAATTTCACGCTCATGTCACCTGACGCTGCGCTCACCTGGGTGGTATCGCTATATCTCTTTCTTGCGAACATTCGAGCTAAAAATACAAATGTCTTCAAATGTTAAATAAATAAACTTTTAAAATCATGGTGTCCATTTACTTCTGTCCTGTCTCTGTACATTAATGAAGCACCCTGCCTATGAAACACCGGGATGACATTTTAGAGCTGGGTCGACATTTGAACCAAGGCTAAACAGCTTGGAGCGGGCATGCATACATCTTCGCTCTTTTGCTGTGATGTTAACGAGACATTTCTTTTTTTGTTGTTTATATTTATCTATGACAAAATGACAGATCATATAATGAAAAATGATCATTCAAAAATGGGAAATGCGGTGCAAGAAAAATAGCACATTTTTAGCCAGCCAGCAACCGCAGGATATATTGCAGACCAATGCATGGTCAATGCAGGCAAGTGGCCCATGAACATTGTTCAAGTCGATCAATATGCAGTATTCAGTGACAGTGTGAATATTGTTGAGTGCTTGCAAAGTGGCTAAAGCACTCCAACAAAATGGTTGATAAGGAACGGCTGGCTTCACAAGCAATTAGCAATCTCCGTTTCATCATATACCTCCTCCTGGTACCTCCTCCCGGTAAACACATACCTCCTGGAAATGCCCAAAATATCAAACTATGTCCGAATTAGACATATGAACATTTTTTAGCAGTCGGGACTGCTGCTAAGAACAATTTTGGAGCTTAAATTTTGTAATTTCGCTTAGTTTTTCTCAAGGCAGTGTGAGTGGAGCGGAAGGCAGTGTGAGAGGAGAAGTCAGCTGAACTGGAATGGAAGGCAGCATAATAGCAAGGGCAGGGGGGGGGGAGACAGTGTAAAGTGAGGGTGTGCAGCATACCAGGGACTTGCTTAAGCGATAAAACCCACCCCAACAGTAATGGTTTCTTTTTAAGCCCTGTGTTCTTTCTAAAACCGGAAAGAGAATTAAAAAATTAAAACCCATGCTATCTATGTGGAAAAGGCCTGCCTGCATGCATGCTCCAATCCATATGCATTCCTCCAACCTGCTCGCATGCGGGAATGCACAAACCCCACACTTCTGACCTCTGTGTGTGCAATCTATGTACCTTTTTGTTTTCATGCAGCCACTGCCAAATCTATTAATATATTTACATTAATATTTTGTCATGAAAGCAGATTGCATAAAATGGTAAAAAGAAAAAAACTTCATACGTAATTGCCGAAATAAAGGGACCCCTGTTGCCTCGATCATCATGGATTGTAAAAGCAGGTTAAAGAGCACAGCATTATGCCAAATGAAGTTCCACTTTCTGCACATTCCTTCGTCTTTTCTTCAATTAATATAATCGTTGGAACATCCAAAAAATCGAGCAATGCTTCGCTTCAATAAATACACTTTGTTATAAAAAAAAAATTGCTAATTTGTTAAAATTTTCAGATTTCCCCCCAGATTTCAACAATTATTTAATCCACCCGATCCAATTGTCACATCCGATGTAATAATTCGATCATAAAATTTAATTAGTCTTTGAGAGTATATTGTGTTTCAAAATCAAGGCATCTTTGAATTGGCCAAACAAAATGGTGAATTAAGACCCCTGAAAGCTGACAGAGGGCTGACCAAGGCTGAACCTTGATAAAGGATAATGAAATAAGGCCGTAAATTATGTTCAAAAGGGTTGTTTAAATTAACCCAAACAACTAATTTTCAATCATGCACTCCTTTGGAGTTTCCTTAGTATGTATGCAAAGTTTCAGTCAACTTGGTTTCATGGTTTTAGAGTTATGGAGGAGACACACACAAACAGACATATATTGGTATATATTTCCTCATTGTGTATGTTGATTCCAACCTCAATAGCCACTGGTGGTTCATGAACCTGATCCCCTTTTTTAGTTCCTCCATTAGAATTGACTCTCATATGAAGAAGATTATTCATTTCCTCAAGTTCAGAAAGTCCTGTGATTTTTCAGGTTCCAATCTCCATCTGCAGTGAACCATGTAAACCTGGTACTCGCAAAGCAGCTCTTGTTGGACAACCTTTCTGTTGCTTTGATTGCATTCCTTGTAACGAGGGAGAATATTCTAATACTACAGGTAAGAATTGTGGCATTGGAGAATTGTAATGCAAGCACATCAATGTCCTCTTCAAAGATAACTATGGATTATATAAACAGACTTTAAAATCCAATATTCTAATTGATGTTGTTAACACCACATTCACATTTGCTCATGTTTGAAACTGCTGGGAAGATTATATTTTTTCTCCATAAATGTTTATTTTTCATTTTTACTCAAAATCCGTTGTTGGTGTAGATACACATATCAGTATCAAGCCATTCATAAATGACAGCTTGTTGAATGGTCATCCTGACAGTAGAGTATTGAGAAACACCAAATCATGAGGAAAACAAAATGTTGAGCTTGAGAAGATAAATTCAAGGGTAGATTTAAGGATGGCATTGAGTGTATATGATGGTGTTACAAGAGTAGCTCACTTAACTTTAAACTTAATATCTTGGATTTTATTCCCGACCTTACAATAAACTTTGTTTGGTGCATCAAAGGAAGGCCATTGCATCAGCAAGTGCACCATTCTTTGAATTGACATTCATCTTGTTACCAATCTGTTACCATTACTGAATTGACATTAAAAATGCCAAAGTATCTTTTGACAAGGATGTGGTTAGTTATCACCATCACCCTGGCCAAATTCCATAATCCTGCAATCCTGAATTGAATTTGAAAAGCGACTGGAGAAGAGAAAGGATTTAATGTCTGCAGGGATGAATTCCATGACAGTGCTGATGAATGGTATGAAGCTGAAAGGTCTGTTAAGGGTTTTTGCACCTTGTTTATGTCATGCGGTGATGGTGGGTGACCTCCAAGCATATGCAAGATGAGTTATAGGTCAAATGATACGATGAACAGATCGACCCCCATTTCCAGCTGCATGTCCCACATATCAGCCAAAGATGCCGCCAAACTGTAATGGCCGGTTTTCATTTTAGCCATCAGCTCGACCCTAATGTTAAAGAACTGTTTGACTCCTTTCTACCCTTTTAGACAGTTAGGCCTTTCGACCTTTCCACATTTTAGACATTTTAAGACCCATTAGACTACTTTGGATAATTCTGACCATTTGGACCTTACATTACAGCCATTAGACCCCCTCGACCTTTAAGTTGACCCTCTGGATGTATAAGACCCTCTGAATGTTTTGTGTTTTTTGGGTCCTCAGGGTATTTTTGGGTCTTCTGGGACTTTTGGGTCTTCTGGGTCTTTTTGGTATTTTTGGGTACTCAGGCTCTTTTGGGTCATTTGGGTCCTCGGTAACTTTGAAACTTTTGGGTGCTCAGGACCTTTGGGGATTTTGGGTCCTCGTGAAATTTTGGGAATTTTGGGTCCTTGGAGATATTTTGGGACATTTGGTTACTCGGGGACTTTTGGGACTTTTGGGTCCTCGGGAAATTTGGAGACTTTTGGGTCCTCAGGGACTTTTTGGGACTTTTGGGACTTTTTATATCCGTTATTTCTTTATATTTAAAACAATGTATTTCAGGAAACAATTTTAAAATGATTTTAAGCATAAAACTTTATATTTAAAACAAACTTTATATTTTAAAAAAAACGTTTTAACTTTTGGGTCTCTTGGGTCCTTGCAAATTTTAGGGACCTTTTGGTCCTCTGGAACTTTTGGGACTTTTGGGTCCTCAAACTTTTGGGTCTTTGCAAACTTTTGGGTCCTCGCAAATTTTTGGGTCTTTTGGGTCGTCGGGGCCTTTTGGATCCTCAAGGTCTTTTGGGTCATCTGGGTCATTTGGGACCATGGGATATTTTGGTTCCTCAGGGTCTTCAGGGTCTTAAAGGTTTTGGCAGTCTTACAGGGTCGTTAAAATTCGAAGGGGTCTCAGCAGTGTAAAGGGACAAAAGGTACATTCCAATACTGCATAATTTATGAATAAACAAACGTAATTAATAGACCAAAAGTATGT
>CM068953.1:101820047-101830905 GCA_035128595.1 Eptatretus atami
CAGCGGCATAAAAGCACTGGTGTTTTCTCTACATCTTCAACAAACATTACTTGCACCATCACAGAGTTACTTCCTGGACCCCCATGACTTGACATTCTGGTCAATGGCTAGTCACCAAGTATGTTTCATAACAGCAAATCAGTGGGCATAGCCAAACCAAAGCCAATGTTTCCACCTCCTCAGCCAAATTTCCTCATTATTCACACTGTCCTCCAGCCTAGTGAAGATATAGTAATGGTTATATTTTTCAATATTTCATGCCATTTTAATGATGGAATAAACAAGTGTCTTCTTTTCAATACTCTCAAGCAAAGCAATGCTTAATTTAAACTAAAAAATACAACCCGTAGCTTTGCTGATGGGAATTTTTAAGATGGGGGATGGGGGAAGGTTGGAGGGGATGGGGAGCAAGGGAAGAGGGTGAGGAAGGGGGAGAGAGCAAGGAAAGGGAGAAGGGGGGGAGCGAGGCCTCACCAACATTGCTGTACACTACAGGAGGGCCGAGGGTGAGGATGATGGTGGAGAGAGGGGGAGTGGGGAGTGGAAGGGGTGTTCTGGACATGTGTTTGATATGGGTACCTTGGGGGAAAGTGCGGGGGGGGTGGAAATGGTCCCCTTGTGCTGGCATTAGTACAGGTTTGAACAAAATTGGATGCAATAAAACAGTATGTTCAAGCAGGTCATATTAAACAACATCCGGATACCATCTGGGGAAGGCTGTTGGAGTTGGAGGGGCTTACGGAGGGGGTAAGTGTGAGGGAAGGGAAGGAAGGGCATTTTCCTACAATTGTCAAAAAGCTGTGCCAGCGTTCGAGCCTTTATTTAATTTCAACACATACGATAAGCTCCAGAATCTCTTATCCTAAGACGCTTTGCGGAATTCATTCGATCAGCAGTTGCGATTGCTTAAGAAAATAAGCTTTCATTTGTCCAATTCACACATTCTTTGACAACCCTTCCTTTCCTTGAACCTCCGCGAGAGTTGTATGTGGTGGAGGAGGTGAGAGGGTTTGGGAGGAGCGATAGCGTGAGGGAGGGTGTGGTGGAAAATAACTCAATTTCCACAAGTTGGATCAGCATACAAATGGAGAATCTTTAATTTCGGATAAACAGAGGAAGAACATTCAATGATTCACTGAAACATTTGAATGGACTTCACTGAAACAGAACCCCGAAGCAATTCCTCTTATACACAATTTCGCATTCCAAAGAATGGGAGGGCGAGACATTTGGCAATTCAACTATGGGATGAGGTGATAAGCATTCGGCAAAAGAACTCAAAACTGCAATACATGGTCACTTTGGTTGGAAGAGAAAGAATGACACAATCATGGCAAATGTTTGCAGTGTTATAACCACGTCACCCTGTTTCTATGCAGCGAGAAAGACCCTTTTTCATAGTAAGATATTCCTTTTTTCAATATGTAGGTCAAAAGACTCTTGGGAATAGGGAGACTTTACTGACAGCCAAATTGACTATAGTACAAAAATTATATTTATAAAGTACCAGCAACAATTATAATTGAGAATACATTAACATAATTATTTTTCTTCCACAATGGGATGGGAAAGCAGTGTAAGGGAAGTGGAACACAGCGAGATAGGAGGGGAATGCAGTGTGAGGGGAATGGAAGGCAGTGACATGGGAGGGGAAAGGGAAGCAGCAAGATGGGAGGGGAAGGCAGTGTGAGGGTAGGAAAAGGCAGTGTGAGGGGAGGGAATGGCAGGGGAATGGAGCATGAGGGGCGGGTAAGGAAGAGGAGGGAGGGCAATGCAGCATGAGGGCGGGGAAATGCAGCATAAGTGGAGGGAAATGCATCATGAGTGGAGGGAAATGCAGCATGAGGGAAGGGAAAGGCAGCGTGAGGGGAGGGAAAGGCAGCGTGGGGATGGAAAGGCAGCGTGAGGGAGAGAAGGCAGCATGAGGGGAGGGAAAGGCAGCATGAGGGGAGGGAAAGGCAGCATGAGGGGAGGGAAGGCAGTGTGAGGGTAGGAAAAGGCGTGTGAGGGGAGGGAATGGCAGGGGAATGCAGCATGAGGGCGGGTAAAGCAGAAGGAGGGGAGGGCAATGCAGCATGGCGGGGAAATGCAGCATGAGGGCGGGAAATGCAGCATGAGTGGAGGAAAGGCAGCATGAAGGGGAGGGAAAGGCAGCGTGAGGGATGGAAAGGCAGCGTGAGGGGAGAGAAAGGCAGCATGAGGGGAGGGAAAGGCAGCGTGAGGGGAGAGAAAGGCAGCATGAGGGGAGGGAAAGGCAGCGTGAGGGGATGGTAAGGCAGAAGGAGGGAGGGAATGCAGAATGAGGGGAGGGAAAGGCAGCATGAGGGGAGGTTAAGGCAGAAGGAGGGGAGAGAATGCAGCATGAGGGCAGGGAAAGGCAGTGTGAGGGGAGGGAAAGGCAGCAGAGGGGAGGGGAGGGCAGCGTGAGGGGAAGAGAAAGGCAGCATTAGGGGAAGAGAAAGGAGCTTCAGAAGAGGGGAAGCAGTGGGAGAGAAGAGGAAAGCAGCGGAGGAAAAGGGAGGCAGCGCGAGGGAAAGGGGAGGAAACTTGAGGGAAAATGAGGCAGCATGTGGAGTGGGAAAGGCAGTGTGAGGGGAGAGGAAGACAGTGTGGAGAAAAGGGAGGCAGCGTGAGGGAAAGGGGAGGCAGTGTGAGGGGAGGGAAAGCGTGTGAGGGGAGGGGAAGCAGAGTGAGGGGCGGGGAAGGCAGTGTTAGGTGAATGTGAGACAGTGTAAGGGCAAGGGAAGGAAACATGAGGGGATGCTTGGGAATGCAGCAAAGGGAATGTAAGGCAGTGTAATGAGAGTGGTCAGCATACTAGAGCATTACTGAGGCTACAAAAGGCACCCAAACAGCAACGTTTTCTTGAGACAAACTGCGGAATTTATCTGAGCGGCAGCTAAGACTGCTTTAAAAAGTTTTTATTTGTGCAATTTGCACATTCTTTGACACGCCTTCCTCTCCTCAACCACCACAGAGTTGATGGTGGGGGGAGGGGGTTGGGAGGAGGATAGCATGTTTGGCGGGGAAGGAAAGTCAGCATGAGGGGAGTGAAGGGAAGGCAGTGTGAGGGAGGACAGCATGGAGGAAGAGAGGAGGTAGAGAGGGGGGATGGAGGAGGGATGGAAGGGAGGGGAGGGAGGCGAGGGAGAGAGAATGGAGGGGAGGTGGAAGAGAGAGAGGGGGGGTCGGTGAGAGGGAGAGAGAGGTATGGGGTGGGAGGGAGACAGATAGGTGTGGGAGAGAAAGGGATCAGGGTGGAGAGACAGAAGGAGTGGTGGAATAGCAGTTATGAAGGAGACACACACCTGTGAGTGTTTGTGTCTCTTCCATAACCCCGATCAAACCGCCAGGTCATGGGAGAAGCAGAGAGGTGGGAGAGACAGAGGAAGAGAGGGGAGGGAGAGTGCAGAGGGGGAGAGGGTGCGAGGATTGGGGGGATTCCAGCAGATGTGATGCCCACTTTAAATTCCATCCAAGCGACGGCACACTCATTGATGAATCACCATGCTTGTGAAACTCAGGGATGACGGTTTTATTGCAGGATCGAGATTCAAACCCTGGAGAGACAGCTTCTAGCGAGCTAGTGTGCAAACCTCTGGCGATCCTGCGTGACCTGGCAATTCATTGCTTTATATAATTGAATTGATCTGAGGAGCTGTGCTGACTGCTTAAAAAAACAAACAAAAAAAACTTTCATTTGTCCAATTCACTCATTGTTTGACAGCCCTTCTCCTCTACCTCCAGAGAGATTTGTGGTTGTGAGGAGGTTTGGCAGGAGATAGTGTGAGCAGAAAGGAGGTGAAGGCAGCATGAGGGGAAGGCAAGGCAACATGAGGGGAAGGGAAGGGAAGGCAGTGTGAGGAGAAGGGAGGTGAGGCAGCATGAGAGGAGGGGAGCAGTACGAATGGGGAGGCAGTGCGAGGGGAGTGGAAGGTGTGCAAGGTGGAGAAGGCAGCGCGAGTGTTGGAGGAAGCAGTGTGAGGGGTGGGGAAGGGAAGGGAAGGGTGATAAAACGTGCCCAAACAGCAACAATTTTTTTTTAAATGCCGGGTTCTATATTAAACCTTGTGGGCGTATTGAAAAACCCATGCCATCTACCTGGCAAATTCAAAACTAAATATCAGTCCTTAACAGCCCCCTTAATGGAGGAGGAAGGGTTGAGGAGTATGTGGAGAAGGTAGAGGGTAGGAGAGAGAGGGATGAGAGAGAGTGAGAGGGTGGGAAAGTGAGAGGGATGAGAGAGGGGGTGGGAAGATATAAGGGAATAGGAGAGAGGGCGAGCTGTTAGGGTTAGAGGGTGAGAGGGAGAGAGATGGATCGGGGTGGGAGGGAGTGGGATGGGGTGGAAGGGAGAGAGAGAGGGTTGAGGAGGGGAGACAGAGAGAGATAGAGTGAGAGAAGGAGAAGGGTGAGAGATGGGAAGGGGGAGAGAGAGGAGGGGGGATTCTGGCAGATGTGATGTCCAGTTTAACGGCATATAGACATGACAGAAGTAAATAGACACCTTAAATTTCTTCATTTAATCTGCATCATGCACTTTTCCTCAGTCATGTGTACTAATATTCGACAATTTCTTTGCAGAAACGAGTTATTGTGTCTTGTATGACAATTAGCTATGCCTCAAACCCAGGGAGCACACAAACTTTCCAATTTACAAACAGGACGAATTATTGGCCATTTGGAAGGTGGAGTCAGCCAGCACCAGAGTGCTCAGAACCATGGCATTCCGCTTTCTACAGTAAATCGGGTGATTGTGCAATTCACCAGCGATGGCAAGGATTCTGCAGCTTCCCATTCTTTTCGATCTGGGCCCTAAGAAAGGTGTCTTCGAGCTGTCAAGCGGTCCATTGAGAAAACTCCCCGTTGCAAGGCAGCATATATTGCAGAGTAGGCCCAAGTTAGCTCAAGAACTGCCATGCAGTACCACATCAACTGGGCTACAATGGGAGAGCAGCTAGGAGAAAACCTTCTTTGACCAGCCACCATTCAAAGGAGAAAGAAATGGGATGACATGATGGCTAACACACCCTTAGAGTTTTAGCAAACTGTAATTTTTCCAGATGAGTCTCAATTTGCTCAATTTTCTGATAGTGGACACGTATGGGTCTGGAGACTTCCAAGTGAAGAGTTTTCTTTGAACCGACTGCAGCCAACTGACAAACACGGTGGTTTTTCAGTGATGGTGTGGGGAGCAATCGGGAGCACCGGTTGGTCAGAGCTTATGGAGTGCGTTGACACTTTTCTATCCTTGAGAATGGACGTCTCCCTGTCTTCTTCACTGGTCAGATGGTCAAAAACAACACTCTGTTCATGAAAGATGGAGCTCCATGCCACACTGCAAAAAAGACCAAAGAATGGCAGAACAGAAATGGGATCAAGCGATATACATGGCCAGGTCTGTCTCTTGAGATGAATCCCATTGAACACCTCTGGGCAATATTGGATCGAGCTGTGCGGAAAAAGTCAAGGAAACCAACATCATGGGCAGAATTGCTAACCCGTTTGTGTGAAGCCTGTGCAGAAATCACACAAGAGAAAATTTCAGAACTCGTTAGTTCTATTTCTGAAAGATTAAAACCTTTGAAATCTGTAAATGGCAAGTCTACAAAATACAAGTGTATCTATTAAAATGGATCAAATGTTCTTCAAATGTTAAATAAATAAACTTTTAAAATCATGGTGTCCATTTACTTCTGTCCTGTCTCTGTACATTGATGAAGCACCCTGCCTGTGAAACACCGGGATGACATTTTATAGCTGGGTCGACATTTGAACCAAGGTTAGACAGCTTGGAGTGGGCATGCGTACATCTTGGCTCTTTTGCTGTGATGTTAACGAAACATTTCATTTTTTTTGTTGATATTTATCTATGCCTAAATGACAGATCATATAATGATAAATGATCATTCAAAAATGGGAAACGCGGTGCAAGAAAAATAGCACATTTTTAGCCAGCCAGCAACCGCAGGATACATTGCAGACCAATGCATGGTCAATGCAGGCAAGTGGCCCATGAACATTGTTCAAGTCGATCGATATACAGTATTCAGTGACATTGTGAATATTGTTGAGTGCTTGTAAAGTGGCTAAAGCCCTCCAACAAAATGGTTGATAAGGAACGGCTGACTTCACAAGCAATTAGCAATCTCCGTTTCATCATATGAAACACATACCTCCCGGAAATGCCCAAAATATCAAACTATGTCCGAATTAGACATATGAACATTTTTTTTTAGCAGTCAGAAATGCTGCTAAGAACAATTTTGGAGCTTAAATTTTGTAATTTCGCTTAGTTTTTCTCAAGGCAGTTTGAGTAAAGCAGTGTGAGTGGAGCGGAAGGCAGTGTGAGAGGAGAAGTCAGCTTAAGTGGAATGGAAGGCAGCATAATAGCAAGGGCAGGGGGGAGGCAGTGTAAAGCGAGGGTGTGCAGCATACGAGGGACTTGCTGAAGCGATAACCCCCCCCCCCACCCCAACAGTAACGTTTTCTATTTAACCCCTGTGTTCTTTCTAAAACCGGAAAGACAATTTAAAAATTAAAACCCATGCTATCTATGTGGAAAAGGCCTGCCTGCATGCATGCTCCAACCCATATGCATTCCTCCAACCTGCTCACATGCGGGCATGCACAAACCCCACACGTCTGACCTCTGTGTGTGCTATCTATGTACCTCTTTGTTTTCATGCAGCCACTGCCAATTCTATTAATATATTTATATTAATATTTTGTCATGAAAGCAGATCGCACAAAATGGTAAAAAGAAAAACTTCATACGTAATTGCCGAAATAAAGGGACCCCTGTTGCCTCCATCATCATGGATTGTAAAAGCAGTTTAAAGAGCACAGCATTATGCCAAATGAAGTTCCAATTTCTGAGCATTCCTTCATCTTTTCTTCAATGAATATCATCGTTGGAACATCAAAAAAATCAAGCAATGCTAACCTTCAATAAATACACTTTGTTATTAAAAAAAAATCGCTGATTTGTTAAAATTTCCAGATTTCCCCCCAGATTTCAACAATTATTTATTCCACCCGATCCAATTGTCACATCAGATGTAATAATTCGATCATAAAATTTAATTAGTCTTTGAGAGTATATTGCGTTTCAAAATCAAGGCATGTTTGAATTGGCCAAACAAAATGGCGAATTAAGACCCATGCAAGCTGACAGAGGGCTGACCAAGGCTGAACCTTGATAAAGGATAATGAAATATGGCCGTAAATTATGTTAAAAATGGTTGCTTAAATTAAACCAAACACCTAATTTTCAATCATGCACTCCTTTCGAGTTCCCTTAGAATGTATGTAAAGTTTCAGTCAACTTGGTTTCATGGTTTTAGAGTTATGGAGGAGACAAACTCAAACAGACATATATTGGTATATATTTCCTCATTGTGTATGTTGATCCCAACCTCAATAGCCACTGGTGGTTCATGAACCTGATCCCCTTTTTTAGTTCCTCCATTAGCATTGACTCTTATATGAAGAAGATTATTCATTTCCTCAAGTTCAAAAAGTCCTGTGATTTTTCAGGTTCCAATCTCCATCTGCAGTGAACCATGTAAACCTGGTACTCGCAAAGCAGCTCTTGTTGGACAACCCTTCTGTTGCTTTGATTGCATTCCTTGTAACGAGGGAGAATATTCTAATACTACAGGTAAGAATAGTAGCATTGGAGAATTGTAATGCAAGCACATCAATGTCCTCTTCAAAGATAACTATGGATTATATAAACAGACTTTAAAATCCAATATTCTAATTGATGTCGTTAACACTACATTCAGATTTGCTCATGTGTGAAACTGCTGGGAAGATTATATTTTTTCTCCGTAAATGTTTATTTTTCATTTTTACACAAAATCCGTTGTTGGTGTAGATACACATATCAGTATAAAGCCATACATAAATGACAGCTTGTTGAATGGTCATCCTGACAGTGGAGTGTTGAGGAACACATAATCATGAGGAAAACCACATGTTGAGCTTGAGAAGATAAATTCAAGGGTAGATTTAAGGACGGCATTGGGTGCATCTGATGGTGTTACAAGAGTTGCTCATTAACTTTAAACTTAATATCTTGGATTTTATTCCCGACCTCACAATAAACTTTGTTTGGTGCATCAAAAGCAGGCCATTGCATCAGCAAGTGCACCATTCCTTTAATTGACATTCATCTTGTTACCAATCTGTTACCATTACTGGATTGACACTAAATATGGCACAGTATCTTTCGACAAGGATGTGGTTAGTTATCACCATCACCCTGGCCAAATTCCAAAATCCCGCAATCTTGAATTGAATTTGAAAAGCGATTGGAGAAGAGAAAGGATTTAATGTCTGCAGGGATAAATTCCATGACAGTGCTGATGAATGGTATGAAGCTGAAAGGTCTGTGAAGGGTTTTTGCACCTTGTTTATATCATGCGGTGATGGTGGGTAACCTCCAAACATATGCAAGATGAGATATAGGGCAAATGATACGGTGAACAGATAGACCACCATTTCCAGCTGCATGTCTCACACATCAGCCAAAGATGCCGCCAAACTCTAATGGCCGGTCTTCATTTTAGCCATCAGCTCGACCCTCATGTTGAAGAACTCTTTGACTCCTTTCTACCCTTTTAGACAGTTAGGCCTTTCGACCTTTCCACATTTTAGACATTTTTAGACCCATTAGACTACTTTGGACAATTCTGACCATTTGGACCTTAAATTACAGCCATTAGACCCCTCGACCTTTAAGTCGACCCTCTGGATGTTTAAGACCCTCTGAATGTTTTATGTTTTTTGGGTCCTCATGGTATTTTTGGGTCTTCTGGGACTTTTGGGTCATCTGGGTCTTTTGGGTATTTGGGGTCCTCAGGCTGCTTTGTGTCTTTTGGTTCCTTGGGGATTTTTTGGGTACTTTTGGGTCCTCGCGGATTTTTGATATTTTTGGGTCTTCGGGAACTTTGACACTTTTGGGTGTTCAGGAACTTTGGGGATTTTTGGGTCCTCGTGAACTTTTGGGACTTTTGGGACCTTGGAGATATTTTGGGACATTTGGTTACTCTGGGACTTTTAGGACTTTTGGGTCCTCGTGAAATTTTGGGACTTTTGGGTCATCAGGGTCTTTTTGCTCCTCGGGGACTTTTGGGACTTTTTATATCCGTTATTTCTTTATATTTAAAACAATGTATTTCAGGAAATAATTTTAAAATGATTTTTAAGCATAAAACTTTATATTTAAAACAAACTTTATATTTTTAAATAACGTTTTAACTTTTGGGTCTCTTGGGTCCTTGCAAATTTTTGGGACCTTTTGGTCCTCTTGAACTTTTGGGACTTTTGGGTCCTCAAACTTTTAGGTCTCCGTAAACTTTTGTGTCCTTGGAAATTTTTGGGTCTTTTGGGTTGTCGGGGTCTTTTGGATCCTCAAGGTCTTTTGGGTCATCTGGGTCATTTGGGACCATGGGATCTTTTGGTTCCTCAGGGTCTTCAGGGTCTTAAAGGTTTTGGCAGTCTTACAGGGTCTTTAAAATTCGAAGGGTTCTCAGCAGTGTAAAGGGACAAAAGGTACATTCCAATAGTGCATAATTTATGAATAAACAAACGTAACTAATAGACAAAAAGTATGTCACACACACACGCAAACACACACACACACACACACACCACACAACACACAAACACAAACACTTCCTTTGGGTCTTCTGGTCTTCGAGGCTTTTGGTGGAAGAGGTGGGGGTTTTGTTGGTTCTGGGATGATCCCATTTTCCCCATTGACCGTCATAACGTCAACAGATAAAACTATTTGACCCGCTCAATAAAAAGGAGTAGATTTTTGCCTCACAAACAGATCTCCAGCACCAAATAGATTTCTGGGGCCAAGCTCTTCCATGAGACTTCACTATGCATCAAAATGTTTTTTTAACCCCCTACTATATTTTACACCCCATCCCTCAACTCTGACCACCAACCCTCCATCCTCTTTCTCTTACCTATTTTTTACCCCCCATTTGAACAGAGATTCCTTCCCTTTATATTCCTACCTTTGAATAATACTCCCTTGTGCTAGAAAACTTTAGATTTAAAACAATGCATTACAGATATGTCATCCAATAAAAAAATCAGTTTATGCAAAATTACTTCTCTATAAATGACCCTAAAACTCTGGAAAGGTATAGAGCCATGCAAAAACTAAAACAAAGAGTGGAGAAAATCACAACCTTGCTATTTAAATAGGAAACATAATGAATGTGGACAGCAACAAAAAAAGTATCATCGAAGGAATAACCAAGACAACCGTGTATAATGGATGCCAAGAAAACAATTGAAAAATAATTAACTGCAATTTTAAAATGATACGTGGTTCAGGAGGAGCTCAAAGCAGAATGCTGAGGGAGTTTTATCATGTTGTCTCAACTCAATAAAGATGTTTTTCCCAAGAACCAAACCCCAACATATTACTTATCAACATTCTCGATGGTGATGAAAGTTATAAGAAAAGAAGGTGATTTAATAAACTACAAACCCAACAAATATTTATTGGTTGCCTTTTTGAATTCATTTTGAAATACAAACAAAATATTAATTTATTTTTTTCAAAAACAAATTATTTTTAAAACACAAAAATATATAATATAAATCAGCAAGGGATTTCACCAAGGTTTTATTTTAAAGACAAAAGTATCTATAAATCAGAAACATATATCACCAACAAGATTTTATTTTCAAGGGAAAAATATAATATATAAATTGGTCCAAGAAAAATAATCTCTTGCTGATTTATAGATACTTTTGTGCTTAAAATAAAATCCTCAAAGTGATCAGTGAGAGATTTCACCACAATTTTATTTTAAAGACAAAAGTA
>CM068953.1:101842081-101854941 GCA_035128595.1 Eptatretus atami
CAGAGAATGATATCAATAAATTAATCAGCGATTCAAAAACTCTGTATGCAACTTTAAATTTCTGCGGAGACTTCAATTACTTCATGCCAATTGGCTGGAAGTCAATTCCGAAACTACCTTCCATGGTGTTTTGAGGCAAGGCCTTTTGTGATGCCAGCTCACTTATATCACTGCCTGTTTTACTAAATTACATTTGTTTAACTGGGAAAGGAATAGAGGTGACCTTCCTGGTGACCTTCCTCAACCCAATGACTTCCAAAAGGAGTTTATCCTCCACAACTCTAAGCTGAATGTTCACCTTCGTTCCGTCATCCCTCTGTTCTATCAGCTATGGAATCGTCTCCACATCTGTTCTTTTGTACCCTACCTTCAAGTCCTTCAGGAGTGCTGCCAATCATGATCTCCTGCTTGCTCCACATCTACGCCTGCTCTCTTCATCACCCTGTGCGGGATGTATTTGTTTCCCATTACCCTTTGATCTTTTGTCAGTCTGTTAAAATGCTATTCTGACGAACAGCTCCACTGTTAGCTGACGTTTCTGTGCACAGAAAAACTGTTGTGTGTTGGTGTACTTACTCATGCCTGTTTAAGTAAAGAATCGTCACAATTCTGTCATGATCATTCCTATGATGTGATGTATCTTAAAGTTGTTTACTCTCTTCGCACACAAAATTATCTGCAATAAATTAAATTTTGGAGAGAGGTGGATAATCTTTTTTTTGATACATTGTCGAGTCTCATGTGAGAGCGAACACACAACACACAACAAAGGAGGCAGGAGACAAGAGGGGCAGGAGAGGGAAGGACAAAACAGTGGGGAACAGAGAATTAGGAGATCTATGGAAGATAGAGGGATGGGGTGGGGAAACACGGGGTAAACAAGATGAGAACACAACAGGTACTTTCACGACCTTACACGAGAGGGACTTTCAGGAAGGAAAGGCAGGGAATTTGAAAGGAGGGGGTTTGGGGTGGATTAACAGGGGAAGAAAAGATCGAGGTTTTGGTTGGGGGAAGAAAAGAGGTGGTGGAGAAGGCTGTTTTGAAGGCCTGGAGAGAAGAATGCGACGAAGAGAGTGTGGGAGTTTGTTCCAAAAGTGGCAAAAAAAATAGGAATGAAAGACTGAAGGTGAGCAGTGATTCTTGATTTTGGTAGTGATACACAGGAGGGGGTTGCTGGCAGACCTTGAGCACCCTGCAGAAATATTTGGTGGGACAGAGAGCCGCCAGAGCAGGGAGCGGGGGTTGGGGGGGGGGGGGTCAAGACAGAGAGAAGATGGTAGAAAACAGAAAGACCAAAACCTGCCTGTGGTGAGCGTGTGAGAGGACCCAAAGACTCAGCCTCATCACATGAGTTACCAATGATCTTAAATGCCTTGTTTTTCCACAACTTGAAGCCGAGAAAGGTGAGTAGTGAGAGCACCAGCCAGAGGGGACAGCAGTACTCCCATCAGGCTGTGAATGAAAGCTTTGTACGTGATCGGAGCCCAAGTGTGCCAAGGAAGGACTTTGCATGATGGAGAATGCCCAGTTGACCACTGACATTGGAGGCCAGCTTTGAATGTGGCTTTCCAGGAAAGATCATGGCAGATAATGAGACCCAGAAGATTGAATGCAAGGACATCTTCAAGAGGAATGTTGAGAAAGTAGAATAGGGGTTTTTCCAGATGGTGCTTTGGAAAGACATTAGTGAGAGTGTGAGATTTGTCAGGATTGTCAGGATTTGTCTCTCCTACTCCACCGCTTCCATTTCTTCGCTAAGTTGCTCATACCTAGCCCTCAATCTCTCCTTGCTTCTATGAGGATGTTTCCACTGCACTTCACCCGCTTAATCATCTTCCAACTTCTGCTCTTAATGTCTCTCCATTTCTCCATCCAAACCACAAATACCACAGGCTTGTGTTGGGTGGCAACATGCTCTCCTGCCACTGCCTGACAAAATTAACCTCTCCACAACTGTCGCTTCCTTACCACCACCAAATCCAGTTCTGTTCTATGATGTCCACTGCTATATGTAATCTTGTGGCTTTCCCACTTTTCAAAGAATGAACCAGCTATGGCCATTCTCGTTCCTGCCACAGCTCTTGACCCCTATATTCCTTGTTCCCCAACCAAATTTACTAAACATTCCTCTTTCCCTGGATCTGCAACTCCCACACCATTAAATTCCCCTTGCAATGCAACACATCACCTCCAGGTCAATCATTCCGCATCATCCTCTCCAGTGCATCCCTAAATTATTACAACATATTACTCCTGATCCTCACCGGAGTGCAACAGCTTGGAGCCTCCTTCAAACCTCCTCATCCTGTCTCTTTCCATTTGTTCTCCTGCACACAACACTTCAAAACCCTTCCTCTCAGCATCATCTGTCCATCACTTTAATGGCACTCCTCCATTGATCCCACATTCGAACTACCGAGCCAGACCTCACGTCTAAAATCGCTGGCCACCTGACAGAGCTAATACCATCTTGGATAATTTGGGATGTTAAGGTCACTGTCAGTAGCACTGCCCTGGTTGACCTGCTGGACCTACTAACTCCAGCCTGCTGTCCCCATCATGTGTGCACGTACACCCACCTCTTTCACCGCTCACCTCCCCCCCCCACAATTTGTTCTCATTTTTCACCCACAACACTCCAGTCCTGTCAGCCACCAAATTCACTTCTCCCTCACCAGACTCACTCCTTCCTCACCCGACTCACATCTCCCTCACCAAAGTAAAAAAAGGTCAAATTTTTTTCAAAGTAAACACAGTCGAGCACACAGTGAATTTTATTAATACTCAATTCCCACCCCTCAGTTCGACCCTCAATATAAAATAATGGGCATAAAAATACAAGGGGGGACAGAGAGGAAGGAAAGGATATATTTTGGATTTACATATTAATAAAGCACAATATCTGAAACGATTATGGATGGATTTGGAGTAAACTTGGTGGACAGTTGGAAGTCTGACTAGGACAAATTGTTTCAATTTTGTGAATATCCATATCCGGATCCAGAAACGAGAATATTTTAATTTTTAACTGATTCTTCACCATTGAGGCATCGGGCTATAAACGATATTGCATTATATATCAAAAAGTTGTGGACGGATTCGAATGAACTTAGTGCATGCGAGTGTGTGACAAGGCCGAAATGATTCGATTTTTGTTAAGATCCGATTCCGGATCCGGATCCGAGATTTTTCGAGTGATTCTTCAGCATTGATATATTGGGCGCAAAACGAGATAGCACAATATCGCAAAAGGTTATGGATGGGTTCACTCGAAACTTGGGTGGACAGGTTGGGTGTGTGACAGTACTAATTGATTAGATTTTGGTTAAGTCTGGATTCAGATCCGACCTATCAGTGGGATACAAATGTTAAATGATTTCAGCCTGCGGAGGTATGTGCTCTACCGAGTGCCATTCCATTTCATCAAGTGCACTCTCTGAGTGATTTTTAATTTGTTTGTTTTCTTGTTTGTTTGTTTGTCCGGGCAATATAGCCATCCTTTGAACTCAGAAACCGAAATTTGGGGACAAAAGTGAAATGTGTTTTTGGCAAAAATGGTATTTTTAATGTTTTGACGAATCAATTAATTTATTAATTACAAAATTATTCTCGATTTTAAATGACATGTATTTTATTACTCATCTGGGCAATATCTCAGGCACCTTTTGAGCTCGGAAGCTGATATTTCGACACGACAGTGAACAAATGATTCGGCTGTTAAGGTATTATATTTTACTGATTAATCAATTTATATTCATTTTTCAATGATACGACTTAATTTTCAAAAAGTTTCCAGATTCGGATGAAAACAATGCTGGTTTTGGTATGCTTTAGCCAATTGATTAAGAAATTAATTTATTTTACGAATTGCTATTTATTTATTTTTAGTTATGCAATCAATAAATCAATTAAATACTGTACACTGCTCCTCCCAATTCTGTCTCCATGTGCTGCACAGCGGCAGCGCCGGTGCTGAACGCACCCCGACAATGTCGCGTGCTGAAGGATTTGTTTTTTTCTTTATTTGTATGGGGCTGCGGACTTTGATTGCCCCTCCACTTTTTCTTGTTGTTATTGCTGTCTGACCTCATTTATTGTGTGAGGATATTCACCAATTTTGAGGTTATAATCATGTTTATTTTGGTTCGTTGAATCATCATTAAAAACAATTGTTTTACATCACGGAAGACATTCCTTCATATCCATGCAAGTGATGCTCAATAAATTTTAATTAAATGGCAATGAAAATGCCTTCATTGTAAAACAATATGATGCAAGTTTTACTCCGAATAATTAAATTCAATGTTTTGTTATTATTTAAACCTGAAGATACAGTCGCTTCAGAAAGTATTGAAACCCATGAATTTTTCAAATGTTGTTGTGTTTCAGCTTAAATTTAAAAATGGTTTAAATTTCATTTTTTTTGTCACTGATCTATAGCAATATCCATAAATGACACAGTGAAAACAATGTTTTTAGAATTTTTTTACAAGTTAATTAAAATGAAAAAGCTGAAATGTCTTGTGCAATAAATATTCAAACCCTTTGCCGATGTATGACACTCACTCCAAATTGAGCTCACGCGCATCCAATTTCTTTTGATTCATCCTTGAGACGTCTATACAAGTTGTTGGGCATTATCTCCGGTGGCCAATTCAAATGATTCTACATGATTAGAAAGAAGCACACCCATAATATATATATATATATATTATATAATATATATATAATAATATATATATATATATATAATATATATATATAAGGTCCCACAGTTGATGGTGCATGTCAGAGAAAACTCGACAATGAAGTCCAATGAACTGTCCGTAAAACCTACATATAATTCTGAGGAGCGGATTCTGAAGATCTGGGAAAGTGTATAAAACCATTTATCGTGTTTAAAGTTCCCAAGAGCACAGTGACTCCACCATTAAGAATGGAAAAGAAAATGGAATGACCAAGACTCTTCCTTGAGCTGGCCATCTAATCAACTGAGCAACCAGGAAGGAAGGACCTTGGTCAATGAGTGACCAAGAAGCCAATGACCACTCTGACAGAACTGGAAAGTTCCTTGGCTAAGATGGGAGAATCTATCAGAACGACAAAAGTCTCTGCAGCACTTCACGCATCTCAGCTTTTTGAGAGAGTGGCCAGAGGGAAGCGAGTCCTTGAGAAAAAGCACATGACAGCATTCCCGGAGTTGCAAAAAGGCAAGTGAAAATCTCTGAGAGTAATGGAAAAATATTGTGGTCAAAATATTTGGGTCTGATGAGACGAAAATTAAACTCTTTGGTAGAAATGCAAAGTGCTGCGTCTGCAGAAACTGAGAACAGCTCATCACCATCTAACACCATTCCTAACCATGAAGCATGGGTGGTGGCAAGCATAATGTTATGGGGATGTTTCTCATCAGCAGGTACTGGGCACTTATCAGGAGAGAAGAAAAATTGATAAGGCGAAATATAGCAAATCATTGAGGAGAACCTGCTTCAGAGTGCAAAAATACCTTTGACTGCGGCAAAGATTAACGTTTCAACAGGACAATGTATCCCAAGCATACAGCCAAAGCAACACTGAATGGCTTCAGAAAAAGAAACATGAAGTCCTTGAGTGGCCCAGTGAAATCCCAGACTTGAATTCCATTGAGAACTGTGGAAAGACTTAAAGATTGCTGTTCACACGACACTCCACATCAAATTTGACAGAGTTGAGCAAATCTGCAAGGAAGAATGGGAGAAAATCCCGCAATCCCAGATGTGCAAAGCTGATACAGACATACAAAAAGAGGCTCAAAGCTTAATCCCTGCCAAAGGTGCTTCTAACAAAGTATTGACTCAGGTTGTTGAATACTTGTTGATGCAAGATATTTCAGATTTCCATTTATTATTAATTTGTAAAGATTTCTAAAAAATGTTTTTTCACTTTGTCATGTGAGGTATTTTATGAAGGTCGATGAACAAAAAAAAAACATTGAATTAATCATTTAATTTCAGGCTTGTAAACACAACAAAATGTGACAAAAGTTGAGTGTGGTGGAATACTTTCTGAAGGCCACTGTGTCTCTTTTATAGTTTCACATTGCTGAGTAAAAACAAATGATGTCTCAATCGTTCCGAGTGTTTTCGTTTACCTCCAGATTTAATGCAGAAGCTGCAAGATGATGCTAATCAAACAGGATATGTCAATGTAAGACTGAATGATGCCAATACTTTTTGCGTTTGACATGTGATTTTTATTGGCCGACCAGCAAATTGTCCAACAGCTGGAAAAAGAGGCACCACACAGCCATCAACAGGACGCCAAACATCCAAGAATTGTCATTTGCTGGTTATGGGACCAAAACAATGTAATCATATGTCAGTGTGAAGACAATTCCAAGTACACATAAAGCCAACAAGGGAACAGCAATTGGGTCAGAAATGCAAGGAACTCTCAGGAAGTGATATGCAATCATCTCGTTGTGAAGTTGAACCAAAATATTTCTGGCATCGAAAACAGTCCTGTGATTCTGAACAAAAATGAAAAAGCTAAGATGTTGCACAGGGTATACATAAAACTAAAATAAAAAGCAAAAATTTGCAAGTTTTCATTCATTCTGTATGCAGTCTGTGGCTGCTGGTTGCATCACTGCTGGGAACATTGCTGTGACGCAAATGTAAGGTCTCTGTCATTCCTGGCAGAATAAGGAATTTGGTAAGGGTGCCAGAGATCGCTCACCGACTCTTCTCGAAGGACCCCTTGGGATCTTTAACATCTACCAACTAATGAATGCAGAGTGGACACCCAGTTTAATCTCATTCTGAGGAACAGCACACAAATTATGCTTGACATGCCTGCAAGCCACCAGAATGACAGTTTAATAACTGGGCGACATAAAAGAATAAAATTTTCTTCAATAAAACTTCAGAACACATTTAAAGAGAGCTAGCTATTGTGTACAGTCTTTAGCTGCTGGTCACATAATTTTTCTGGGTGTGCAGCTGTTCCACTGATGCAGTGCCCTCCATTACTTGTACACTGGTACTCATTTTGCCAACCTTGGAAGGATGACAGGCTGAGTCAACCCACTTGGTGTTAATTCAACAGCTAAACAGGTCTCAAAGTCAAGTCCCTTCGATCTTAAGCCAGACACTTTCGCAGGCTTATTTTAAAGAAAAAAACTACAAAATAGAGCGAATTTTTCACCCATAAATTAACCAAAAACTTTTCCGTTTTAATGTTTTAAATATGTCAGACCATTACATTGTGCCATTTTGACAAAACATATAAAACATAATCTCAACATTACACATATCGATATACAAAGACCCAAAGAAAAAAGAAAAAGAGCAGAGACCCTCACCAGGAATTGTTTTATGTGGTGTTTGTGTAGTTTTGTGTGGTGTATTTTGCGTGGCGTTTGTGTACAGGTGTGTTACGTAATTAATAAGAGAAAAAGTGGAACTGCCACTTTATAACTGCTGGCAGTGATGACCGGGCACCAAGACGTCCCTCTTTGATGCAGCCCCGCTTTGATCGGACACCTGACCCTGACCCATGATGTTTTTTCATTATTATTGAATTGAATTTAGAATGAGATTAAAATAAATTCAATTCAAATCACGTGGAAGAGCAAATAGGTGAGTCCTGCATTGGAGTAATCAGAAGGAATCTAAACAGGCAAAAAGCAAAGATGAAGTCATCAGGAGCCTGGATAGGATTTGCATTTCAGATGCTATCCTCCACACTTAAAACTTGTATTCCAATCACGACTATATCATAATTAGAAAGTTTCACATCGATTTATTAAGCAGATCCAGAGAAAACATTATTTAATATTTTCTTCAACCCAATATGGCTGCCAAACCATGTGACCTACAATTATTCCTTTACAAAATTGTACACCCATGGCTTGGGTACATTTGTGTGACGTTTCCCCTCGATCTATCCAGCCGTTCTGGAGAAGAAGATTTTCAAAGGTCTTCGGGTAAAATCCAATATGGCTGCCAAACAATGTGACCTTTGACATACTATGTGTTAACCTTTTGTTCCTCATGGATAGGCAATCATACATGTAAAGTTTTGCCACCATCTTTCAGCCACTTCAGAGAAGATGATTTTTGAAGGTTTAAAAAAACAAAACAAAAAACAATATGGCTGCTGAAACACGTGACTGATGACATTATGATTTTTTTTCTGTGAACCATTTTATCCCGAGATGACCCTCAAATTTTTCATGCTGAGCAGATGTACTACATATGCAATTATAACGTCAATAAAAAAGGCACCTATGACATTATATTAAAAAAATCACTTATTCCTATGAGGAATACTTGCCATGTGCCAAGTTTCAATTTTTTCTTGGTGCGGTTTCAGATACAGTGGTCGAAAGTTTTTCGGTTTTTCCAAAATAACAGCTGCACCATGTGACCAATGATATCATAATTATCATTAAAACTTGCACAAGAGTAGTCGCTCCATGGCAAAAAATTTTCTCTCAATCCGACAAGCGGTTGTGGAAAAAATACGAAAGTTCTGTGCGGACAAACAAATAACACAGACAAAGACAGAAAACCAAACAGATAAATGGATCCAAATGCAATGCCCTCTCCTTTGGCAGGGGTAATGGTGGAGAAATTTCCCCGAATTCAGTTCTCTTTATCGTGATACTTGTGACAAACATTTTTTAAAGGACCATGACATGAAATAAACTGGACATCAAATAATCAAAAAAACAATTAAAGAAAAAATAAAGCTTTTAAAGGAAATATAAAAGTCGTTATTTACCACTTTAACAAACATCTCCAACATATTGTTGTGGACCCGGTTTCGCGGGAATACTACTCGAGTGGGGGTATCCACGGTTCTGCACGGACTCACCGGGAATCGAGGCAGTCACACACAAATAAGTCTGTGTCATGGTGGGTCGGTAATCGACCGCGAATGCCAACAATTTAACCACGTGACCCAGTATCCTCTGTCTGACTACCGTTAACTGGAACACGCAGTCTCCTTATCAGGGAATCGTGCCCTCGGAGGTTATGCCACTTTTTTCTTTATTGCATTTTGATTAAGACGGCCGAGCTTTTCCGAGACACAACGACAGACTGATGTGAGAGCTAATCCGTTGGGGAATTATAATCTCCTGGTTAATCTACATATGGGCATTGCTGGACCATTGGAAGAAAGGAAAATGACGGGCAGATTGGAAATATATTCAACAAGAAATATTTATTTGCAATAAGCAATGTGGGGTTTGGGAAGGAGGGAAGGGAACTCGAGGGCTTTAATGGAGTCAAAAGGAAACCGGGGCAGTAAAGATGGAAATGCAATAAAAGGTAATCAAGGTGTGTATTTACAGAAAGAAAAGAAAATGCACAAGTCACAGACTTAACTTAACCTATTCTTTGCCCACCAGATAACATGACGGGTACCATCAGACCACACACAGGGAGACAAATTGGGAAGGAGCAGGGTGCCTCGCCTACTGTAGGTGGAACTTTCGCCCTTTCCCAGCTTGAATCAGCTCTCCCTGTCGGCTCTCTGGAACAGCCCGGACACTGCATTCCACAACCGAGGGTCCTCAAGCTCCATTAGAATGGGCCAGCTGACACCGGGAGTGATCTCTGCCAGGTATAACAAAGTGTCCAGGACCAGGGAAGAAAGTCAAAGAAATTACCAGGCAGAGAGGAGAGAGAGAGAGGAGGGAAAGAGAGAGAAAGAGAGAAGAGAAGAGAGAGAAAGAGAGATAAAAGAGAGAGAAAGAGAGAGAAAGAGAGAGAAAAAGAGGAAAGAGAGAGAGAGGGAGAGAGAGAGAGAGAGAGAGAGAGAGAGAGAGAGAGAGAGAGAGAGAGAGAGAGAGAGAGAGACAGAGAGAGAGAGAGAGAGAGAGAGAGAGAGAGAGAGAGAGAGAGAGAGAGAAGAGAGAGAGAAAGAAAGAAAGAGAGAAAGAGGGAAAGAGAAAGAGAGAAAGAGAGAAAGAGAAAGAAGAGAAGAGCGAAAGAGAGAAAGAGAGAATGAAAGAAAGAGAGAAAGAGAGAGAAAGAGAAAGAGAGAAAGAGAAAGAGAGAAAGAGAAAGAGAAAGAGAGAAAGAGAGAAAGAGAGAAAGAGAAAGAGAAAGAGAAAGAGAAGAGAAAGAGAAAAAGAGAAAGAGAAAGAGAAAGGGAGAAAAGAGAAAAAGAAAGAGAAAAGAGAAAGAGAGAGAAAGAGAAAGAGAAAGAGAGAATGAGAGAAAGAGAGAATATGCACTCAGTTGGCTTTACCGTCTGTCCCCAGGAGTGTATCTCCGCACTTAACATGGGGAAATCACTTTTGCCCACATGCACCTGGGACGAACCCCACATGTCCAAAAGTTTCCATGGCACAAAGCACATGAATGATGCAATTATTGCAGGGGGCAGCGTCCTGTCCTGGTCTGTGTTCCGGTCATGTTCAGGTGGAGGAGAATGAGCAGGATAAGGGACATGAAATACAGTTCAGGGTAGATGCAATAAATTACAGTACAGGGTTGACTTACATACATACAAACAGACAAACAAGGACTTGGAGGGTTTAAACAATATAGGGGAATTTAGGAATTTGGTGGGCACTGATAAAGTTGTGGCTTCGGAGAATGTTCCAGAATGCTGGTGTTATTCACACATGCCGAGAAGCCATGGCAGTAAAACAACGTTTGCAACACGTCAAAACGGCAGTCACGGCACACGTCATTATACGCTGATGTTGCTATTATCCCAATGGGTTGAGACGGAGGGCGGCTACCAACCCAACGCATTTAATTATATAATAACGCATTTAATTTAATTATATAACAACGTATTTAATTATATAATTAATAACCCTGACAGAAAAGGTGCTCTTCTTCATGTACATTACACAAATAACTATTCTGAGAATCTACGTGCTGTGTGCATTTCAATTTCGGCAGACGGTTTATACATAAATAAGCCGTAAACATATAAATATGCCGTAACAATATAAATATGCCATCTTTAAGTGAATCCATTTTAGAAAGAGAATTAGTGCTCATGTCCAACAACAACAAGTGCAAAATCTGTATGGCATTCAAACTAAACATTGTTAACTATACTCAAGAGGGAGAAGGAACACAGGGGGTTTATATGAGAAGAAACTTGTCTTTCGAGCTTGTCCTATTAACATAAAGTTTTGAAGTTTATGATTTTTCATTCAAGCCGCTGTCACACCTTGACGATTAGCCAGCGTATGCCGACGTACGAAAAAATTGTCTAAAACGCTGGCACACGTCGAATACGTTCTGGTAAGTTTTGTATACGTTAAGAACACGCTGGGCACGCTGAAGCACGCTGGCATACGTCGTAGTACGCCGAGCTCGTCGACAAATTTAACATGCTCAAAATTTTTCGACGTATGCCAGCGTATGACTCACACGTTCCGCATACGCTGGCCATAAGTTGAAGGCACGTTACGCGATCGTTGACACACGTCGACACACGTTACTTGTAAGTTACTCATAAGTCGAAACACGTCGAGGTAATGTTTAGCGGACCCCAAACTTATTTCTAACCTATGAGTAACGTGTTGTAGGCACGTTACGCGATCGTTGACACACGTCGACAACGTTACTTGTAAGTTACTCATAAGTCGAAACACGTCGAGGTAATGTTTAGCGTCAGTGTTCAGACTCCATGGTTTTTTTTTTTTTCTTTCTTCGGCATGACGGTTGATGTTGACACTTCGATTTCTAGTGCGGTTATGATTTAAATCGTTGAGCGAAGCCTATTAATCATATTATATTACAACCGCACTAGAAATCGAAGTGTCAACATCACCGTCAGCTGAAGAAAAAAAACAAAACAACAAAAATAAAACCATGGAGTCTGGAACACTGACGGGTTTCTCTGTTTGAACCCCATTTTTATATGCCAATTCCCCTAAACGCGTGCAATACGCCATTATACGGTAGTTGTAAGTTAGTAACACGTTCAGTAAGTTCTGTGGTCGTCCGGAAGACGTCAAATATGTCTACATACGTCAATATGCGTTGGAGATACGTTACACATAGGTTCAAAGCATGTTACTCATAGGTTCAAAGCACGTTACTCATAGGTTGAAAATAGTTTCGGGTACGCTAAACATTACCTCGACGTGTTTCGACTTATGAGTAACTTACAAGTAACGGTGTGTCGACGTGTGTCAACGATCGCATAACGTGCCTACAACTTATGGCCAGCGTATGCGGAACGTGTGCGTCATACACTGGCATACGTCTAAAAATTATGAGCATGCTTAAAATTTATCGACGTGCTCGGCATACTACGACGTATGCCAGCGTGCTTCAGCATGCTTCAGCGTGCTCTTAACGTATACAAACTTACCCATAACGTATTCGACGTGTGCCAGCGTATTCGGCAAATTTTTCATACGCCGGCATACGCTGGCTAAAACGTCAAGGTGTGACAGGGCCTTGATACTTCGATGTCTAGTGCGGTTATGATTTGAATCGTCGAGCGGCAGCCTTTTAATAGGCTACGCCACGTGATCGTCGGCGATACGCTGCCGCGCTATGCATACGTTAGACTATCGTTGGGCATAGGTTGTGAACGCCACAACACGCTAAGCATTCGTTGGTATAAGTTATCTATATGTTATCGAAACGTTCTGTGTACGTTACTAATACGTTATGCAAACGTCCAACTCGTTATGAATAGCCAAAAACAGGAAAAAAAAAAACATCAATATTTCAGCGTACGTATACGTTAAGAGCACGCTGAAGCATGCTGAAGCACGCTGGCATACGTCGTAGTATGCCGAGCACGTCGATAAATTTTAAGCATGCTCATAATTTTTAGACGTATGCCAGTGTATGACGCACACGTTCCGCATACGCTGGCCATAA
>CM068953.1:101881134-101899076 GCA_035128595.1 Eptatretus atami
TGCATAAAAGACCTTCATGCGGATTTGTATAAAGAAGAGTTGTTCGAGCAGACAAATTCATTTCTGCTGTTATAGTTAACGATTAAAGCGATGGAATTACATTTTTTTACCTTCCGTTGTTTGATGACAATGTTAGAAACCTTGTCAAAATGTTGACTTGTAATTCTTACTTGTAATGCTATGTTTTCTTTCTAAATCTGTGAACAAAGCATTATTTATTGTATAAGGCATATTATTTTGATGATCAAAAAAACCGGTTTTCATGATATATTAATCTTGTTGATAATATAATATGGTTGCTATACTTTTTACTATTTGCTATTAATGAATTCTACAAAAGTTGTTCAATTGACATAGTGGATTTGAGAAAGAAGGAGATATCATATTGAGGAGGAATCTATCCTGTTTTGTGATAGATTTAAGGAGGGGTCATTTTACAATTTATAACATGAAATGTCAGCGTTTTCATGTTAATCGTAATAGAGAGGTGCGAAGATGTTTATTATCAGTGTCTAATAGACTTACACGGTTAAGTGTTCTTCAGATATTTGTTAAGATAAACGCACTTAATTGTGGATGGTTAAAATATTAGTGTTGGTTGTTGAGTATTTATTCATTGCATATCAAAACACAGTTTTCATGTTAATCGTATATCGGGCATAGAATATTTGATTCGGCTTTTTACTTCATTTATAGGGCCGTGAGTTCCTTGCCAGAAAATCGTCAGTTAATGAAATTTTCACATTTTTGATCAACCCTTTTCCAGTTGTTATGATTTTGGTTTACACTTTTCAATTGTATTCTGTTGTATGAAGGTTTGTAAATATTCTTTTTTGAGTGATTTCCATCTATATTTTTGGCAGACTCAACACAAACACTGGTTTTTTAATAAATCAGTAACTGATTTTGTTTAAATATTTTATTACGGTTGTCGTATAGTGGTGTGCTAGAATTTTATAATGGATTCATCAAAACACTAGCTTTATGAATATTTGGTAATTTTTAATTAACATTAATAGATTACCGCTTTAATTATTGATGAGTGATATTTTATACAAACATACTACTTGTTTTATAAATATGATCTAGTGGAGTTTAGTATGTGAGCTGTTGAGCAATTCGGAAAGATTTGGTCTGGTTTTTCTTGATATAAAAAATATAGTTTAGTATGATATCTTCGTATAAGATGTAGCTAGACTTACATCTTCTTCGATTCATGTAATATAATATCATTCAATTCACGATTTATTTGTGCTTTATCTCTACCTTAGAGATGTACAGGCTGCTAATGGAATAAATTAGGAAAAGGTTCATAGTGTATGAACTCTTCGAGTGTGCAAGACGCGAAAGTCATGAGGTGACGAGATACGTTTTTTAGCAAGCGGCTGATTGACTAATGTAGTTGTTTGATGGTCAACTCGGTACCTTCTGTACGAGAATCTTGGTATTCCAGCAATTTCATTTTGTATAATAAATTAGATGAATTCTAGTTATAAAATTGATTCTTTTGGGTTAATCTATTGTGTCTATATCGTTTGTTTGTTATTTTGTTTATGTCGTAGATAGTGTAGTTGGATAGGAAGAACTCTGTGAGAAGAGTTATATAAGCTAGTCATGTAGAATCTTGATATCATCGGATTAGATGTCCAGTAATTATTGCATGGAATATGGTCCATTCTTAAGGTGTGCAGACCATGGCTATGTTGCTAAGAATAGGATAGTAGAAATAAAGTATTTAAACAAACAAAAAAATTAATGAGGTCATTGAAATATATGTGGTGGAATTTGTCTTCGTATTGCATGCTGTGCATGCTGTATAGCTATGGTTGTCTCTATCGCGGTCGGGTGGAAAATGATAATGCGTCCCTACTATATTAAATAAAGTGTAACAGGACTTCTCTTGGTTATTGTGCTATAGAGATGGAGTGGCGTAGTTCTGCGAAGATAGTGAGGTGCTGTCAATTTCGTTGTGAACGATGTTTAAATATAACTCAGGACAAAATAATGTTAACCTACAGTTTACTTGACTGAGAGTGTGGGAAAACAAAGTATGCATGATCGTTGTGAGATTGTGAATAAAGATCAGTCGGGATTGTATATGTATTATGATAAGTATGTTCACTGTTATAACTGAAGGTGAGATATATAGTAAACATATCTTCTTTGGGAATAAGAAGAGAGATGAAAGGACATAGGTGTCAGAGAGTAATGAGTATGGTAAATATTGTGTAGGGTGTCGCAGTAGGAGGAGGTCGTTGAACTTAGGATTATTTGAATTTGTAGGTCATCTGGCTCTAAAGTTATGAAACGTTCTTTTTTGTAATGATTCATATATCACGCCAATAAATTCGTGTGGATTTTTATCAATTCAGGATTACTGTGACTGTTTTGATGCATAATGTGTTGTAGAGGGCGACTTGGTTTTCAGTGGTATAAATGATGGCAGCATTTTGTTTTTCAAATGGTTGCAAAGTTTGATATTTTATTTAAAATTAGATTCTCTGCTATGTTTAGTGAGTATTTGTTTGCTTTGTTGTTAATAAATTGAATAGGATGTTGGAAACAAGTGATGATCAGAGGTCAAAGTTAATAGACAGAAACATTATACTCTTAGTGTGTTAATAATGTTAGAGGAAGGAGATTTATGTATAAACGAACTCAACAATCTCTTATATAATAAGACTTAAACTAATGTAAAATTACAAGCTTGCGAGATAACTCTGACAGCGTTGAATGAATGAGACGTAAAGGTGAAGAAGAGAGCAGGCAAGTCTTTGCCAGTGATTTGTGTAACTCAAGTGTCTTTTATATTCGGCCACAGTGAGGTGGATTTGGGAAATATTGTGCAGATGGAAGAATATATTTACAGACACAAGTAACTGTCCTTAAGAGAGGAATGAAGGGTAGAAGGGTCGAGGGAAAGGTCATCCTATGGGAGAAGCTCTTCTTGGAGTCTATGTGATGTACTAAGTTTGAATGTAAAGCAGTGTTCAAGCTCCATCTGTTATTGCCTCATACTATTCATGTTTTGCCTCGTCCATATTATGTTCTTGCTCATGCAATTTATGTCCCATGCGTTGTGTATTCTGCTGCAGAAGGGAGAGAAGCGCTACCCGCTGGTGGGACGTGTGGTGTGGTGGAAGGACAGTTTTTTAAACCGTCACACTTGGGCTGGTTTTAATAAAGCAAATGCCTTAAACTCTGCAAGTGTTGGTTTAACTTGCCTGGAAATTGTTTATTCAAGAATCAGGAACATCGGCCATATCCGGATATATATAGATTACGTAGATTCGGCTGCGTCGTGATAAGCATAAGAATGCCTCATAATGTCAAGGCTTCTCCTTTTATCATCATCATCGGGGCCATATCTGGTGCAGAGCGTACGGTGCTGCAAATGGTTTTTGGCTAATTGGGCAAAATCTGGAGGGTGCATCCGCACAGGACTTGATGGACTCGTCATCAGCAAGCTTGGTACTTCATTTTGCCGCCCTCAGGGAAGGATGGAGGCTGAGTCAATCCCGGTGAAGTAATTTCAGGGGCAACGAGGCTTGAATCAGGACCTTGGATCAAGCGCACCTAACCGAGCCACACAGGCTTTCCTCCTTTCAGTTTGTGTTAATAGCTGTAATGACTGTTTAAAAAAGGTAATATAACATTTGTGTGGGTTTTTTAATTTTATTTTATTTTACTTCGGTAAGTGTGCCACAAACGCCATGATAAGTGATATAAGATGAACACAGGGTTTTCTTCCAAGAGAAAAACCATGGGGAGGGGGGGGGGGGGGGTGGGTTTGATTAGTACATCGTGATGTGGAATCGAGTTCCATTTTTGAGGGATTCGGCTCAGACTCAGGAATGCAAGTCTTTGGATTAGCAGATTTGGGTCAAGTCCAAGAAATTTTATGAAAGTAGCGTAGAAGAAACAAACAAGTGAAGTAAAAATAAAACTTTTAGTGTAACAGTAGAAACAATAAAAGTGCCAGTAAAATAACTTTTAGTGTACAGATAGAAATAAAAGTAAAAGATGTCTTTTGACCATTTTCCATATGTAACTCCAACTTTTAACACGATACATCACACGACATAGCTATTTGATGTGCAGCAGTGCTGTGGTTGGGATATTTTCTGGGGACGTGGCTGTGCTGCTGATGCAATGCCCTATTATTACAGTACAACTGGTATCTGGGAATCATTTTGTAAACTCATTTCACCAACCTAGAAGGATGAAGGCTGAGTCAACCCCACTGGTTTAGATTCACGGCAGGGTCGGGGTTAAACTCTAAGACTAAATTTAAGCCAGACTTAAGAGTTAGCCACCAGGCAGTATGATAATCAATTAGAAAGAGACGTTAAAATAGTTCGAAATACATTTTTAAATAAGGGTCGCCATTTAAGTATCATGCAAGAAAGTCACAGAATGTTCGGGTCAAGAGGTTTTGATATACATGGGAGCGGGAGTTGTTTTTACGGGGGTTTACCTGGAGAACATTTAAACAGAGACAGGGTGTGTATATATGAATTATATTCAGCTTGATTCCAAATTTCTCAATTTTATACAATAATATTTCTTGGATTCACATTAACAGGGTTCGTTTTGCAGGGCAAGTGGTACAGTTTAGGGTGAAGGAATTTTATGGTGCTATGATGGCAATTTATAAATAGGGTTAAGTTCCTCCGCGTTCGCAGTGGGACATACTCTTAAGAGGCGGTGTGCGTGCAGTCTCTGGGTCATTCGCATCTGGAAGATCGCATCCAACAGAGGGATATCAATGGCTAGATCATCAGAGCTGGTACTCATTCACACTCAGAAGGTGACAGGCTGAGTCACCACCTGGTTTAATTCAAGCGAGCAGGTTTGACTCAGACGCTGGATCCGAGAATGCCCTGAGACATTAACAACACAGGCTTAAATATGAATCGTCGTTACGTTTGTCTCGATTTATAGGATGAATGTACTCACGGTTGTGAGTCGTGCACAAACGATAACAGATGGCCCTGTTGTGATGAACAGGCGACGCTCGTTTTGAAGGCGCATCTCATAAGCTGTACATGATATTGGCTTTGCAGTTTTCGGGAGAAATTTCCTTTTTGGAATGTGAATGAACATATGGAAATGAAAAGAGCGGTTGGCAGAGGGATGTGAATTTTTTGAACGCGCATTTTACATTCAGCAATTTGCAGCTTCTTGTAGTTGACAGTCGAAAATGCGTAACAGTGCAGTGAGGAAGGAAGTTGGTCACAAGAAATGATTCTGGATATGTTGTGAAAATGGAATAAAATGACGACATTTATTTAAACCGTTTATAGCTAGATAGGATAGGGAGTGATCGACTCTTGGAATTATGTCTTTCAACTGCGCAAATCAACACCACCTGTTCTCTGAAAAGACGTATTGGCAAACCGTCTCATCTAAATTCTAACAACCCGACTTTTGGAGATTCGCAGTACTCAACATTTGGTCTCATCCTCACCCAGGTAGTCATGATCTTTTCTTTGGCAGTCATCTTCAAGATGATTCAAAGCCAGCTGCCAAGGCATCTTTGTTGTGCAAGGTCTTTCCTTGGCGAATCCGAACTTTTAACAACCTACTTAGGTCTTAATTTGCAGATTGATGAAGTAATTGTTCTCCCTTTAGATTGGTTGCCAAATGCTTCAGCATTTGCTTCTTGATGCATGCAAAGCAAGGCCATCAAATTATTGTTATGGTTACATAATTCACATTTGATGTTAAAAATAATCGTGCCAAGTGGGAAGGGGCATTGATTGAGTAAGAAAGTGGGGGTGTTCCTGAACACCAAAAACACAAAATAAATTAGAGCAAAATATGAAGATTTTAAACACATTTTCATCTTAAATACGTTCGAATCTTTCTCCGATGTGATAGATCAGTTTCCTCGAAGAAAGTAACCAACAATGTTTTAAATAACAATTCATCTTTAAGACAATATTTGGTCAAATTTGTCCTGGACTCTGGAGTTTGCATTTGGGGTTTATTGTATTTTTTGGACAAACAGGGTCCATCGGACTGATGGTTTCAGAGTTGAAACTTTTATTATTTAAATCAAGAGGATGAAAGTTAACCTGTACAGATCAATTATCCTCTTTGCTGAAAATATAAATTTGCCCTTTGACGTTTGATTGAGGATGTTTTTTATCGTTTTATTTCAGGCGTTGTTAATACTGGACAACTTGCTCAAATGTTTTCATTGTTTTTTAGAAGCCTTGAAAGTACGAATGTCTTTTTTAACACTAGCTGTTACGGTTAATATACAAGTCTCTCCTCTTCCATTCACAATGTTCACGTTTGTTGACGATGGAGGCACTTAAAATGACAGATCGTTTTTTTTTTTCCGATAAAACAACCGAGTTCTTTTACTCCTCATTAACTTTCATTTTTAATTCAAATTTTTAATCTTAAACATGTTGAAGTGGTTGTAATTCTATGTGTCACAATTGGTCCGTCGTCGAACACATTACGTTTAACGAAAATTAATTCAAATATTTACCGTGGGTCAGTGTTTCGGGTCCTGATCCCTCATTGTTTACATTGGCTGGTGCGACCTCACTCCCGCCATAAAACATGTGCACATGTGTGAAGCAGGAAGATCGGCAGGCTCAAGCCAAGTGTGATGTTAGATCCTGGAATGCAATTGGAATAGATCACGTATTAACCAAAAGTATTATATAATATATGCAGGTTTGTTCTTTTGGATTCTGCGGTTTTACCGTGTGAGATATAATCCAGGTGATACTCACGCAAAACAGCAGGAGGTGTGATTTGAAGTTGTGGTCATCTTGTTAATATATTTTTGGTTGCTGTCTGAGAGAGAAATAACCACTTAGGTGGCATGCGTTGGTGTGGGGACTCACTCTACAGAGGAATCAATGTATGACCATGTGAGATAGATTGGGAGAGATAGAGATTGAATATGTTGCTTTTCGCCTTGGGCTGCGGGGAACTGTGGTATGCCTAAACAGGAATTCTTGTTGGATGTGTGCTTTGGCCATGGTGTCAGGGTGCACGTCCAACTGTTAAAATGTTTTTGTTTTTAAAATCTTTTTCTGGATAAAAAGGTTTCAAAAGAGGCAACAGCCCGATATCTGGATAGGGTGGTACATTTGATGTTTAGTTGGATGTTGACCATCGTATTTTGTTTGAGTGTACCCGGGTTGAGGCTGCTGGAAAGGAGGTGAACGCTTGGTGTCGGACTTTATAGTGTAGTGGCGGGGTGAAAAGGGTCTACTTTAGGAGATACCTAGGGAAGGTATAAAAAGGCTGAAATGGTCTCAAGTTGAACGTATGGATGTTAGTTTTTGAAACTGAGGTTGATATTGTTGAAATTCTGCAAACATGGTGAATTAACTTGAGTGCGGGAACATAAGAGACAATGCATTTTCAATCATTCATTATTTACTTCAATAAGCATAATAATGTATAGCAGGGGGATATGTTGTGATATAAAGATAGGGATTTAAATGTTAGAACATGCCACTACTAGGTGATTTTAGTCAAGGATGTTAGTAAAATCATGTGTGGCAAAATTGGAAGGTTGCAGATGTGGCATCTTGGATTTCAAGTTTTTCTGTTTTTTACTTAGCCTTTTGTGATGACTTTACAACTGCCTAGAGTTTAAATGTATACAAGTTGCCCAATGGTACTCGACAGGGTTAACGAACTTTTTGAACATCATCAAGCTTACTTTGTGTGGTTTCCTATCCGGTTTTGATGCTTATGTTGTTGTAAAGGAGGCGACTTTTGGATTTGCAGTGGTACAATAAATGAATGGAGTCCATTTTGTTTTTCAAATGGTTGCAATTTGATATTTTATTTAAAAATATGAAGCTTTCTGTCTCAGGATTTTTTGTATGGAAAATACGCAGTACGGACTAAGGTTAATACAAGAGGATAGAGTTTCATGTTAGATTCAATTCAAAATACACCACTTATTTATTGCAATTGGGTTGCCTATTTAAAATAGTGCCGTCGATTGGCTGCAATTTCACATATTGCGTAAAATACTCATGGTAATTGTATTTAGGGAATACGTTCTAGGTTTTAACAAAAACGTCTGGACATACTACCCGGGTATATTTTCATAATGGACTTCCTTTTCAAGTTCTGAAATGTGGCGCAACTGGGTATCTGTAAGTGAATCACCGTGTTTGAGGGCGACATTGAGGGTAAGTGCCTTTATGCAATCCCACATGGTTATTGGACAGACGTTTAGCTGGCCGCATTGTTATTTCAAAAGCAACAAACATAACTTGCTGGTAAGTTTACTGATTCACTGTTTATGTGAATATTAATTAGAGAACATGTATAGCACATAGATAATTGTAGTTAACCAATGATAAAAACCTAATTTCACAAACAGAGCATCTAACTAAATGCTATGTTACTTAACCATTGGGGACTGTAGGCGGCATCTGTCGCCCGTTATGTTGAGAAATAGCGAGAGTCATGAGATATAGAACTAGTGGATTCACTTGGAACGAATACGATGAGTGACATTTGATGAAGCTATAGTAAAAGACCATGGACGGGCCATCTGCAGTATATGAGATGGTTTTTTGGAAATGCTAAAGAACGTACATAAGAGCGATGCGAAGGGTGACTGGATGCTTCATTTGATGCAGGAAATCGTTTGTAAGTATTCTTTGCCATGACAGTTGACTATGCCGCTTGCTTTTGTACTTGGCAGACATGAAAGCTTTGGCCAATCAGAATCCAGAAATATGCCGAGTTTTATGGATGGAATTGTTTGTCAACAGACATCAACCATTCTGTTGAATTGGTTCCGATCAGGCTCTCAGCAAGTAAACGGATGAATGAAAGTACTGGTGGACTCATGGTATTAATCAGCCCTTGGCACCAAAGGTTTCTTAGAGGCACAAGATCTTGGCCCGGTAGCAAAAGAAGCAGAGGCAATAAGTGTTGTACAAGAAACAACAATGAAGAGCATCATGAGAATACAGAATGCAAAACCAAACTACAGGTGAAGAAGTAGCTGCACTGAGGATACGATCAACAAGTTCACAAACCTTTCATAGATAATGTGAGCCGTTTGATCAATATGGTTTTACAAAGTGTATGGCAGACGAGAGTCCTACATGAATTTGAGACGAACAGATTGGAAGGAGTGTTTTGCTAGTTTGTTTCAGATAGAATATTACAAACAATGTAAATTGGGGCCAAATGAAGAACAGAAGTTGCAGATTGTTCTCAAAGTGCGATGAAACGAGACAAAAAGTGAGACAAAATTTGGACTTCAGGAAGATGGGCGTTTGCCCGTTTATAGTAGTATCCAAAGCAAGAGATTTGACTTAAGCAAGGTAGGTACCTATGAATTTTGTAGTACGATGTCGTTATTTGAGCCGATGGTTCGCTCTTACACACTCGAAGATGACTGAATGTTGAGACTAGAAACCTGCAGGTTGAGCAGTGCCCAAGGAAAATATAACCCCAAAGAGTTGATCAGGTGGAGTCAACTATAAGTGTGTTGCTGTCATGATGCAATGGTGATTACAACATTGGACAACCAGAATGCTCAAACTGTAATGACTGCAAACACTTATTGGACACTGGAAGAAGTATGGTGACACGACGAGGTAAATTTGGTTGTTTGGACCGTTATGAACTGGAGAATTCAGAGAGCTTCAACCCGTGAGAGACGTTTGGGTGGTAAAAGGGCAGAGTTGGGCGTTCAATTAATATTCAATCATGGGGAATAAGCATGCAGCAGTTGCCTTGCCCAGTGACGAAAGAGCATTACGTATTTGCCTGAAGATAGGCAAATGATGTAACAATGGCAAGTCTTGTGGTTGCCTGGCGGAATAAGGGCAGAGCTACACATAGAAGATAGTTGACCTTCAAGTAAGTCAAGAGAAGAGATACCAACTCATTGCAGTTCTTGATGCTTTCTGTAATGGTGCTACCTTCTAGACCTCCCTCACCAAGACTGTGCTTGTACTTGCAATAGAGATACCCATTATGTAAAATCTCTTGAAACAGGGCTGGTCAAAAACATGGGCGATACCCTTGAGCCATCTACAGTGTTGGGTCAGGAAAGCTGCAAGCTCTAACGGGATTTCATGATATCAGGAGCAGATTCAAGGAAAAATTTGCAGGAAATAGGAAGAATATTCTGGAGTATGCAGGAACTTGAATCAACTGATGAAATAGTATGCCTTGTACAGCTAGGAACAACAGATGAATATAAATTTGTTTTGCTCGATTGATCATTGTATGGCAAGTTGTATCTCCCTAACAGAGTTGTTGAATGTAGTGATGTAAGGGGTGGCTATCAAGAAGAGCGCTCAATAGAAGGTTAACCTAACCAAGCGCGTGCGTAATGCCATCTTGAGAGCGCTACCAGGCATGATTTGGAATAATGATCATTGCAAATCGACCTGCAGACCGTGGAATGTGGTTGGAATTTGTAGAATGGGAATATAAACATCATGACAACCTTACCGCCTGCTCGCAGCAGTTAATGCTCTGGTGAAATGTTCCTGTGAAGACACGATGTTAAGTATCGTGAAATGCAGAAGGATTTGGTTGGAATTGCACAGATTTTGTAGCTGTAGTGAGGACTAGAAATCATGTGCACTCAGAAGACACAGTTCTCTCAGATGATGCGAGGATAGTGATGTGAAGATGCAGTTATTGTACTTCACAAGGATTGGGCAGGCATAAGTCTGGCAACAAACACACTGCATGTGTTATGGACAATGTTCATGACTCAAAAGGATGAAATATGATGTCATATTGGCGGTCATTCGAATTTTCATATTTATTTCCTGACTTGATAAGTGGTAATGTTCACTAAAACTAGCCAATCAAGATAATTCATGCTTATAAGCAAAATAGGCTTAATAACGTCATTTTGAATGAAAGATGGGGCTGCCTTGCAACACTAAATGTAAATATGGCTTTCATGTTCTTTGGATACTAAATTAGTATTCAGATAGGCTGTAGGGGTGATTTTTGTACCATGTTAGGCGTCCTGTAATAGAATGATATATATATAATATATATATACTATTATATAGTATTTATACATATTATATTAATATATTATAATATATATATATATAGCAAGAATAAGCGTAAGGTGGCATTTTGAAACAATATAGTGAAATTTTGGAATACAATTTAGCTGTTCACAAGATGTGTATTACCTAATTGTTTTGTCTAATTTTGAAATGAAAAGATGGTCCCTCTGCAACCATAAACTGTAAATTGGCCTTTTCATGTTTTTGAGTACTATATTATATTCAGAGTAGGCTGATAGGGGTGATCTTTTGTACTAGAGCGCCGTTCACGTCAGAAATGATAATATATATCTAGTATATATATTTAATAATTATAATATATACACGATATCCTAATCAACGGGCAAGCCAGTTTTAGAAGATCAATTATGCTGAAAAATCATTACAAATTTTCAGCTGTTCACAAGAATGGTTATGTAACTATATTGTTTGTCTTGATAAATTGAGAATTTTAAACATAAAAAAACAGGGCTTTTACGATAATTCAATCCAATCAGGGAAATATAGACTAAATGGCGTGCCATTTTGAAATCCACGATTGGCTGCCCTGCAACACTTCAAATTGCCAACATGGTTTTCATGTTCTTTTCCTATTTAACACCATTCAGTATAGTAGGTGGTCTCTAATTCATCAAATTCCCACGGGATTGCATAGTCTCTGATGTAGAGGGTGAAAATATTCAGGGTATTTCTAGTATTGGACCGTTTAGATATTTCAGGGTATTCTATGTTGGAAGTTTTAAGATATATCAGGGTATTTCTATGTATTGGCATGTTTTTAAGATATTTCAGGGTATTTCTATGTATTGGAATACTTTTAAGATATTTCAGGGTATTTCTATGTATTGGGATCCGTTTTAAGATATTTGGGTATTTTATGCATTGACAGTTAAGATAATTTCAGGGTATTTCTATGATTGACACGTTTTAAAGATTTCCAGGGGGTTTGGGCTCTAAGGGGGTTAACAGACCACAAAAACCAAAATTTGGCAGTTTTTTTGTGCATTTAGCAAAAAAAAAAAAAAAATTTTGTTTAACTTTTCTCTTATTAAATTAGCGCAATATATGTTTTAAAAGTGAAATTTTGATTATTTTAATCAAGCAGCGTGTTCTTAAAGATATGTAGTTAATATGTAGAATGTACAAGGTAAATTAACCCTTTCTCTGACATGTGGCGGCTCGAGTGAAAATTTTTTTCTAAATCGGCATTTTCTATGCAAAATGACCGTTATCATGGAAGCTATGGAAATATCAGGGTTACTATTAGAAATTGATTTTATGCAAGGTATTTATGGATTTTATGCTGCAAGGTCAATGACCCCGGAATATTCAAATGGATTTTACAAAACTAATTTTATGCCAATTGCTTTTTCTCGCTGATATTGTCATACATGTTATAAGTCAAGGTTATTTTATGACCAGTAAATTGTCTCATGAATGAATTGGTGACGGATTAAAAAGATTACACTTTGAGAATCTTTTCAATATGTTTCTATTGTTGCACAGTGAAACCACTCATGAATTTCATACTGCAGCATTCTGAAATCAGTGGCCATGCATTAAATGAAACGTGTCTTCTCTGTGCTCTCATTTCATGTTGTAACGACATGCTGTGATTGTGCAGTCAGTGCAAGCTCCATATGTAATCCCTTCGTCCTGCAAAGCACAAGGGCACATTCGTTTTCACAGTTTTGTATGAGTAGAGGTGTGTTCAGTCTCGAACTCATTGGGGCGAATCTTGAGTATACATAGTCTGGGTAATTCCACATTCACAAGCGGACAGCCATGACCAACTGGGATATTCACGGTGGGTTATCAAACATGGCTGTCGCACCAAACTTGGTTGATCTTGGCCGTAGGATTGCTGCTTGATGCATCCTTGGTTGGGGAGTATACGATGCTGGCTTGTTTGTGGTCGTGCCAAATGGAAGTAGATCATTCAATGACAAAGTCTTTGCTTTTTTTTCCATCCATCAGAAGCAACATTTGCGTGACAATGACACAAGTGTCTATTAGCCTCATGAATCCTTTCTATTGCATCGTTGTGCATTCTTGATACGTGGTAGAATAGCTGTTTTGCTTCATTTGTTTGAAAGAACATGTGGTGTCAACCCAGTGATAGCATGTATGGAGGGAGACACTCAGAAACAGTCGGTCCATGAGTACTATTCATGGGACTGGATGTATCCTCTTTTCAGAATGCCAGGTACATGTATAACTTGTCATTAGCCTGTTTTCATGAATAGTGATTAACAAGTACAGGACATCGTGGTCACAAGCGAACATGACTCCTTGAATGGTCCATGAGATGACGGCATTATCCTAGTTCGCTCTCTGTGTATTGAAGAGTCAATGGATGAGCTGAGTGGTTGTATTTTCACCAGCTTTGCATCACTGAACCGGCCAGATAATTTATTTCTCGTTTGGGTATTGTTAGTAATTGTCCCATATAGTTGAAGATGAAGTTTGCTAGGCTGGATTGTTGCCTCCACTTTTCAGAAACTGGGGTTGTTTTGGAACTGTCTGCACGTTGATCCTGTATGTGTCGCCTGTTGTTGACACGCTCCGATGCCTTTCAGATGATTTGATTGATGTTGAGTATAGCGATCAAAGATTATGTAATGCTACTGATATCCAATGAAGGATTCTGAAAAGTCCGTAATAGTCCGTTTTGAATATTGTAAGCTAAATCCTTGGAATGTTGTGAAGTGATTTTAATCAATCTGAAATCATAGCATCCAATCAATTATGTATGCGGATGATGTGGGTTCGTATGCGAGATTTTGTGGGCTGTGCTAAAGTCACCAATTTGCTCAGCTTCTTGGTAAGGTCAGCTTTTGCATAGTTTCCTATCGACCATTTCAGGAAGGTGTGGTGGCATCGCGGCCAGTTGTAACAAAGTAGCCCCTTCTAAATCGACATTACGATTGTGAGACCAATAGCTGCCTGAACAACACTCAGTAGATGAAGCTTACGGTCCTTGTATGGTGAGTGCCTTCTTCATATTGAAATGTAAACAGTTCTTTCTTCAAGGGTCAGAAACTATGAAGAATTTGGTCAATTTTTCTTTGACGAAGTCCTCATGGCTGCTTTTCTATTTCTGGAATACAGAGAATTCTCAACTTCTTGAGATGCATTTGACCGGTGGTGATTTTAGAAGCGATTCTGGTACTCTCTGGATATGACAACTGTCGCATGTGAGTTTTGTATCGAGTCTTTCAAGATGCTGCAATGCAACGGTTAAGGTTGAAGCTCCGGTGCCAGTGGCGATTCCTGATAACCTTTGCTCTTCTGTATGATTTTCTCACAGATGAACAATCAGTTCTTATGTTAAACGTGAAGTGCTGTTGCCGATTCGGGATGGACACTGTCAACATGTCACACACCGATTATCACGAATATTCGCAGTAGCAAGTTCATTTTTGTACATCCTGCGATTAATTGCGTTGTTTAAGATGCCTACATTTCTTATGGTATGTACGGTAACAGCTGGTTTAAATGCATCTTGATCTTGACAACCCTGTCTGCACAGTGTCTGAACGTCTTCGAAGTGAAGAACAGCTTTTAACCGTCAAGTGTTTGGATTTTCTTATGAATGGATTGTCACTGACTTTCATCTAAAGTTGTCTAACTAATATTAAACAACTTTTCACTCAGACGTCTTCTCTTCTCAAGGGGTTCTTCAATCAGAACCATTTGATTCCTGCAAGAGAAGGGTATTAAATTTCAGCTAGAGATGCCCATAGCGGTGAATCATGCGGGAATAGGCCTATGAATAAGGGTCGGTATACCTAATATCAAATAGGTATTTGGGTGTGGAGTAATAGTATCAATTAAAGTGCAGTATCTACACAAATACACTTACTGAAGGGAAAGTAAGGATTTTAGATGAGGCATGCAGAGCACTTTCACTTTTCCTATATGTGGATTCCATGACATGCTAATACATTAAAACTTGTTTACACACATAGGGCTACCATCAATACAGAATAGTTTCATTAATCTCTGATCTGTAACTGTGAACATTTTGGTTTTCTTTTTAAAGATCTAACTGTTCAATTAGGCCTAATTTGACAATACAATGAGTGATGATCTCTTCTTGAGGTCAGTGTCTGTGAGTGATAAGAAGATTTGACATGTTGAGCATGAATGACAGAGGAAGGTGTATGATGGCAAAACAAAAGATGAGTGGATTGCACTATGGTGTCTTGGTTTACTATATATACATGGAGAAAATCCAACTATCATTAATCATTAATTATGTATTTATTTACAGTAATATGCTACATGTGGGGGTATTTTGGGTTCTTTTAATCCTGCTCGACAAAGCACGAATATTCAAACATATGAAATTACATGAAAATTACAATAGTAAGATTTGGCCGCGAAATGTTAAAAATCGCAAATTAGGTGGTATTCGGAGGGTCTTTTACCCCTATGGAATAAAGTCATGAATACCTGCATAATATGATTTCATAGTAACCTGATATTTTACATAGTTTTCATGATAAAGTACTTTTTGCATAAGATGCGATTTAGAAAAATGAGAATTCACTCGAATGCGCACATGCAGAGAAAGGGTAATTTACCTGTGTGTGATCATTCTATCATAGGTTTACTGACATATTCCTTAATGAAGACACGCTGCTGTGAAAATAATCAAATTTGGCCTTTAAACATATTTGGGCATTTAATAAGAGAAAACGTAAGTTTTGCTAAATTGCACCAAAACTGCAAAATTGTGGTATTTTGTGGGTCTTATACCCTTCAGGAGCCTAAAACCCTGAATATTTAAAAAGTGTCAATAAATGAAATACCTGAAATCTCTTAAAGTGTCCAATACTAGAATACCTGAAATATCTTAAAACGTGTCCAATAATGAAATACCCTGAAATATCTTAAAACGTGTCCAATCATAGAAATACCTGAATATTTAAAACGTGTCAATAAATAGAATACCTGAAATATCTTAAACGTGTCCAATAATAGAAATACGCTGAAATATTATAAAGTGTCAATACATAGAAATCCTGAAATATTTAAAACGTGTCCAATTTATTAGAAATACTTGATATAACATTCTACATGTATGTTCATGCTTATTTGAAGTAAATAATGAATTATTGAAATGCATTTTTTTTGGTTCCCACATCAAGGGGTTAATTACATACTGCATAACCGCGCTCTGCGTGACTGGTTGGGGTGGTGTTTGGAAAGAATGATGCAGAGTATCAGTAGTATTTACTTTTTATGGAGTAGTGGATAGATATACTGTTTTAGAACATTTTTTTACTTTTTTTTGTACATGCACTATATGGTTTTGAGATAAGTTAAGCCGAATATACGTTAATCGGCGTAAGACAAGTCGAGATAGCGCGACACGAAACAACGAAATAATATTAAGATGTTGTGCAGAATATTCACAAAACTAGTTTTCGAAAACTAGGATAATACGGTTAAATGAGACTGGTTTATTGTTATACACCGGTAGGGGTGATCATTTTTAATGGTCTCGGCATACACTATTTTGTCCAATGGAGAGGGGAAGTGCTCATCACACTCAGTATGTAATATTAATAAGTGTGCACATGTTTTTTGTTAGTATTAATCAGGTATTTAATATGAAACAGACACCAGAAAAAGAAACATGGTGGTTAGATGAGTTTTTTTCTTCTTCTTCCCATTTTGGTGGCAGTATCCGGTCGAGATGTATTAAGGAACTGATTTTTTCTAGGTCATTGGGACAGTTGAGGAAATTTAATGCCATGAGCATTCTACTGTTGTTACTTTTTGTTATTTAGCAGCTTGGAAAAATGCACGATTATCCGCTATCTACACGGATATAGGAATATTAGCACGGTTTCAACCCAGGTAGATAATCCTTGCGGGGGGGCAATGAAGCTGCACCCTCCTTGGGTATCCTTAGTTACACAGTTAAGTGTGGTTGAGATTGCATTTAAGTAGACTGAATGTATCATGGTCAGACGACAGACAACAAACTGAGTAAGTTTTCCGTATGAAGACTTAACAATGTGGAGCAATACGTTAGGAAGGGTTTGGGTCATAGTGATCACTACATTTTAAACGAGTGCATAGGTCAGGTACTAAACACTATCAATCTGTGGTTGGTACAATTTTGCTATGAAGCCGACACGTATAACACCACACACCAACACACACCACACACCCACCAACACACACCACACAACACACAACACAGGCACACGTTGAGGTGCTCAATACAGAGGCCAATTCTTCCCTTATTTGAATATTAAAGTGCCATTGATGTCAATCCTGAAATTGTCCCTTCGTACATAACATGTTTTTTGAACTTATATAATTGAAAGGATGGTCTAGAATTCATATCTTACTTTAATAGCAGCGTATTGGGAGGATGTAAGAGAGAGAGCTGGAAGTATGCAGGAAAACAAACAGGCTGAAGCTACAGTTGCAACATGAACCCTGAACTTCAGATGGGATATGGGGGTAGTGGGGGGGGGGGAGTGACATTGGATCTCTAATGGTGGATGGACAGGCTTTTGCTGCTTGCTGATATCCAAGAAAGTTTAGAATGGGGTCTTGACAGGGAGGGGGGCAAGCAGGAAAGCAGTGGCCTGACCTTGATAATAAGTGAGGAGGGCACTTAGAGAGTGTGGGGAGAGTAGCAGATACACATACAGGAGATGGGCCAAGACCGAAGACGTAAGACAACGTGGACTGTGGACCCAAAAGAACAGAGGACCCAAACGACCAAAGCAAAAGACAGACGTCCGAACTCTGAGACCTTTTAGACTCATATAAATTAATGAGTTCTTCTGGAATGGCATTCTTATTTAACAAAATTAATAACAAAAATAATGATAATTGTAAAAACAATGTGAACAATTA
>CM068953.1:101906089-101916107 GCA_035128595.1 Eptatretus atami
AAAAGGAGAGGTGCATATGCAGGGTGTTGGTGCTGGCCGAAGCAATCTCCTTGGGCTACTGGGGCGAGAAGTTTCCTGGAAACGGTGAAGAAACTCTGAGAAAAGTATCGGCGAAAAATAGCGATGCAATGGCGCTGAAGGAAGGGTGGGGGGGAGTCTGGCATTTTTGCCGACTCGGTGGAAAGGATGACAGGCGAGGAGTAACCCGCACTGGGTAGTTGGGAAGAGTTCAGTCGAGTGAAGAGTGGGAGGTGGTGAACTCAATAATTATGAAAGGATCGTCAAGAGGAAGCCACCACAGCTAAAACATAATAAGGGGCGCAAAATACGTCGAGACAAACGAGGTCCGTGGAGAGAGAGGAGAAGCGGAGGGAGTGAAAGAGGGTGTGTGATCCACGTTGCGCAACTTGAATGAAAACGAGGTGGAGGTCTTGTGAACATCCGGGGCGCAATATATGTTGACTGTGATGGGTAATACCGGGTCATAAAATGTGATTTTATATTTGTTTATTTTTTTAGCAGTCATGGGGGGCGACAGGGGGGTAGCGAGCGTTGTCGTCTGAGTCGTAGGGCGCGACTAATGGGGTCAAGTGAGCAGAGGAGGCAGATGTGAAGTTTTATGGCGTTACGCTATGGCAAAACACCTTCCGAAAATCGCAGTAATGCAGCAAGTCTACGGGGAAGGAACGATGTCGGACGTGCGAGCAGTGTATTTGAATGGGGGCAACAGGGAGAGGTTCAAGAGAGGGACGGGAGAAGGTTTGAAAAAAGAACGATCTAGGTCTTGAGAAAGACCTTGCAAGGCAGAGCGGCGGCACATCGAGCATGTGAAGCAGAGGGCGTAGGAACAGATCGTGCGAACTTACGGTGGGGGACAGGAATGAGTAGGGAGGGGTTTCCATCACGAGGCTCAACTGGGTGAGAGGCATCATCACTGAAAACAAGAAAATGCGGCATGTAGCGGCAGTAAGACTGGGTCGGCCCAGAGGCTAATTGTCCGTAGAAGGGAGCAAGAAAGGAATGGAAGGGCTGAATCTGGTCAGACAGTAGGGAGGCGGCTCGAAGGACGGGATCAGACCTGCTCAGGAGTCATTACTGAGGAGCGAGATGAATCGTGGAAATATGGCGAATAGCGGTCCGCGAAAAGGAGACCGAAAACGCAAGTCGTGAGGGAAGAGAAAGTCCGGCAATTACCGAAGGGCGAGAGAGAAGGAATGTAGAGAGTCCAAGGTCAAGGCGAGCTCAGTTGTGTTTTGAACAATCAACGGGCAGTGCGCACTATCGAGTTTCTACCGGGGAGACAGCGTCAGACAGTGAATCAATCGTGTACGAGAGGAGATGCCTGCGGAGCGCCTCATCAGAGAGGCCGGGAACAAGGAGAAGGAGGGCAGTGTAGGGGGAGGAGACAACGCTGGGTGGCTCCGAGCCTATGACAACGGACCCTTGACAGTGCCCGTGGAGCATCCGGAAGGTGAGAGATATAAGGGTCTAAGGAATCAACCCCATAGGTAAACAGAAACTGCCGCCCGATTTTTTTTCTATTCCCCAACTCAAGGTGATCAAGGGGACCGATTGGTCCGCAATGAAGTGGAGGGCCAAAGAGAGCCGAGTCAAGACGAACGGAAGCTGGAGGAGTTCCAGCAGAACCTTCCGGGGGGTGCATCAAAGAGGTGGGAGAAGAGGGTAACAGAGTTGTGAGACTGAGGGAAACTATTGTTGAAGGAAGACAAGGTAGGAGGTGCAATATATTGGATTTTGAGAGAGAGAGATTGTGGAGAGGTCAGTCCCACGAAGTTACTTTTTAGATGGACGCTCGCGAATGGCGACGGCGAGCACAAGACACGGTACGCACAGTATGCTAATATCCACGGCAGGAATGGATGAGGCTCAGAGAGGCAGATAAGAGTCCAATCAAAAAGAAAGGAGAGAAGTAAAAAGAAAAAGTACTGAGGGGAAACTGAGCAAGGGACAATGTAGAGTAAAGCGAGAGGCTGCAACGGGGAGAGAGGAGTGGGGGGGCATGTTGCCGGAGAGCTAGTATGAGTAAGGTTGTAGTTCAGGAAGGGTGATAATTGAGAGAGCACACGAGGAGAGGAGCAACAGGGGTGAAGGCGAGAGCCAATAGCGGGACAGGGGAGAGGGTCGTGCACATAAAGAGAACATGTAACCTATATATATAGTAGTAGGGAGGGGATAGAGGATATGAGGGTGCGGTGGCGAGAACACCGCTAGAGAAATTAAGGAGGGGTTGCCACGGGGTCCGCGACCAGGGGACTCGCGCGGAATTGGTAGACCGCGCATAGGCCGGATAAATTCCGTGAGTCGCAGAGCCAGACCGTGAGGGGGAAGGGGGGGTTGCCAAAAAGTATACTCGAGTGAGGGGAGGAGTGGGTAGTGTGTAGGAGCAAAGTAGCACGATAAGTAGAATGCGCGGGTACCAGGTGCAAATCATCGTCTAACCAAGGAGAAGGGAAATGAAGCGGCCGAGGGCCGCGTCGGATGCGCGCTGGAATACGAGACACCGGGACGTTCACAGCACAGCACTGAGAGGCTAAGCCAGAAAAAGAGACAGCGTCAATTCACACTGACAGGGGCGCGCGCGAAAAGGGAAAGACCACGTCGCTTGCCCAATATCTTGGGCGATATGCAGGGTTAGAAAAAGGCGGGCCTGCCCAGGGGACGTCCCCGGCTTGAGAGAGACGACATTGCCGGAAGGATGAAACCCGCGCTTATACGTCCGAACCGCGGGAGAGTGCTGGAGACGCAATGTAGGAAGGGCAAGAAACGGACTGGGAACATTTCTAATAATTTCTTAACAGTAAAAAGACAACGGCGAGAGTAACATTAAGCAAGAGAGGAATAATTTACAGGGTAGGATGAGAATGTGATGTGTAAAGACGGCGCCGAACACGGCAGACGACACAACAAAAGAGAAAAGGTAAAAAACCAAACGATTCTATATTGACCCTCCAGCCGATGAGGAGGAGGAGAGAGCTGGGGGTCAGGAGTCGGAATGGGGTACCGGGATAGGCCATCGGAAGAGGAGTGTGGCACGCGGGGTAATGCCCAAGAGGGTCGTGCGCTAAAGTCCAGCAAGATGCACGTGTGGGGAGCGCGCGTATGGCGTGGCTTGTGGTAGAAGCTCGCGTGGTGAATAGTGTCGGAAAAAAAGGGTCAAAGCAGCCAGAACTTCTCGGAGACAGCAACACCGTGAACAAACTGGTTCGGTGCAGGGCCACGCGTGGAACAAACTGGGGGTCGTAATAGAGGTGAAACCACCGTGAAGAGGATAGGAAAAACGGAAGTAAGCAAACCACTGCTCGTGGGAGGTCACACTGTGAGGCGACAAGGAGAATCAGAACTTTCGGGTGCTCCAGAACTACGGGGGTGGAAGGCGCACGGTATGAGAGCAGCGAGGCCTTGCCTCAGGAGCCCCTCTCTTAAATGCAAGAGAGAAAGAAAAAACGAATGCCTTGGTATGGCACACGGAGTCTGTGAGCAGCGCGCCAGTGTCCGACTATTATTGGACCGGGTTCACGGCAATGTCCTGGGCGGTAGGGAGAAAGGGGGGTTTTGGGTTGGGAGAGGAAGCCTGCATCGGTGTAAAGCGAGGGAATGTCCCACGGTGGAGGCGTATGAGGGATATGGGGTTTTGAAGATATAGAACTACCGAGAAGGGACGCGAGACAGCGCACGGAGCCTGTCGTCCACTAAAGCTAGACCGAGAGAGAGGGTTCTAGGAGAGAGGCACATAGTTAACGAGGGAGTAACGAGACTTAGTGGGACCCGGTGATGTATGTTGAATGCAAATAATATATCCGTAACAATATATAGTGTATATTAGGAGGGGTATGAGTAATATAGATATATAAGTGTATAGTAGGTAATAATATATTTGTGGGGATGTGAATATGATAATTGGTGAGTTGTAACATTAGAATCCATGTATATATATGTATGTCATTAGTTACTAATATATATAATATTGATTCGGTATATAAATGTAATCAGTGCCGGGCCCCTAGGAAGTATTGAAGTGCCATAGTAAAATGTGCCGTCCACTCACTCTATATACCTCGCCCCTGTCTCTCGCCCAAGCTGCGCGCGCCTCGCACACTAATGTTAGTCGCTTCCCACTCTATCTCTCCCCCCCATGCTCAATCGTCCCCGTATTTCACTCACTCTCGCCCCCCTCTCCCCTGTCTAGTAATTCATTTAACTGTGCCCTTTACTTCCCTCTCTACTTTTCTTTCTTTCTCCTGAGTCAGCCCCTGTAATATATGTATATATGATATGTATGTCTGTCTATGATGTCATGGTATACTCTGTATTATGTTATATATATGTGTAGGACAGGCCACCATGAGCTCCAGAAACCCACACCCAAAAAGAAATGGGAGCTCGCCTGTCCTTCTCTTTTGGACTCTCCAGCCGCAGGAGGATAGGCAAGCCTCTGGCTCGGATCCACCCCTCCTCATACGCACCTTGGTCTCCGGTCCCGTCCCCGTATCCTGGCCTCTCGCGCCTTCTCTCGCTGCGTTTTCCTCTCACCCTCCTCTTGCATTGTGACGCGTACCTCTCTCAGCACCCTTGTGGAGCTCTTCTCCTCGCGGCATGTCTCCTCGTCCCACTCGGCATCTCGCCCGCGCAACCTCTCTGGGGATCCCCAGCTCTGTCCCGCCGGCGCCTCTCTCACCAACCCACACACACCCCCCCACGGTGGTACTTTCGAACCCACGAACCAGAATCCAACTAGCGCCGCCCAGGATCCTCCCCCTCTCACGAATTTGGCAAAAACCCTCTCCCGTCTCCAGCCCATGACCACCGACTCGTTATCCTCCGACCCTCTCTCCCGACCACGGAGAGCCCTCTCGGCTCAGATACCTGCAGCAATCGTGATACGCACCTCCATACGGAAACCTTCACACGATCTCAGGCATCCCTCTCTCAAGGTCCCTCTGAAGGATAATTCACACCTTAAATGTCTAGCCAAGCGATCCTTCTTCCCAATCAATCCATTTCCACAAAGCTCTTGGAAAAATAGCAGTTTGAAATCTCGGCAAACAGCTGTTTCCCCTTGGAGATAACATTTCAATAACCCTCTCTGAGTTGGTAACGGTAATAATGTGAGCGATCAATTTCTTGTTATGAGGCTTGGGGAGGGAGAGGAGAGGCTGGTGTCGAGAACGTGGGGGAAGGGAGCGGAAGCAGCTTTGTAAACGGATAAACGCAAGAATATTGAGTCACAAGCCCTTGAAAGGCACATTGGTACAGCAGGGTAGCGCCGGGTCCGGAGTCAGGTGTGGTACGTCACAGGTGCTACCTCCCCCGAGAGAGGCTTTTTCGTATAGTCTACAACGCACCAGAAGATAGTCGGATGCGATGGAATGGAGACGAGTCAACTATACTAAAAATCGACAAAGAGGAGAATAGTCTAAAGTATTGCTAGACGTATTCGAGGACGTCCGATAAGGCCACGATCTCCGAGCCTGTCATTCGCGTCTGATTGGACAGGAGTAGAAAGATAGCGTAAACTTTGTGCGACATCCTTGCTGGCCGGAGTCGGCTCTGAGGCGAGTGCGTGGCTCCCCCCCCACATCCTTATGATTGAGGATACAAAACTATCGTAGACGTGGCCATTATGCCGCGGGCCCCGGCGACGACTTATGAATTGGTGTGGAAGGGAGTATTCTATATCAAATGTAGAAAACGTATAAATATGAGTAAGAAAGAAAAAACAGAAGAAAAGAGTAGAAAACAAAAAAGAAATAATATCACACCATGAGAACATAAGGGATTGTGGGTACAAATTTTCGTGATGTCATCTAACGCACCGTCGTATCGTGAATTTATTGGTATTTTGGTCTAAGAACATAACTCAACTGGTGGGTCAATTCGTAATGTCTGTTGAGGAATCGATTAGGAATTTATCCAAGACTTCTCGAAAAGGCAAATCCATATCCGGGGTAGATACCACTAGCTCGATTATTGCCTGGGTCATAGTTATCTAAATTAGCTATAAATCTAGGTTATTATATAATATCCGAGGCGGTTCGTCGGAGAACGGGTGATTTACGCAGACTCATAAACAACAACAAGACAGACATCAATATATACACACACACACATCACACATACATACACACTCAACACACCAATCATCACCACATACACACACCAGATCACACGCATGCTGGAATTATAATAGATGGTATCTTCATAAAAAGATAGGTCATGTGTCGAAGTTGTGCACAAGCATGATACGACTATGATCGCACATCGCACTCGCAGTGCATATGTGTCTAAGAAGCTCTACCATGAAATATTCAAGGGTCCCTCAAGGCCCAGACGACAGACCGTAAACGGGGAATGAAAATACGGCATTGTGCAACAATGCAAGTGGTTAACTATGGGAACGCCAAGACTTCCCAAACATTGTCGGCATGTCCGCTAAGTGCCACAGCAATTTTCATAGGGATCGGTGTGAGGCGAGCCGAGTTTAGTTGTGCAAGCTTGGTATACCATATATATTATATATATGTATGTGTGGTGTAATTATATGCATATATGTATATATATACATATATACATATCTAATCTTCTTCTTCACTCGCTGGCTCCGTTAGGCGGTCGCCACATCTTGTCATGGATCACATAAGTCTCGTATACCTTCCTCACTTATACATTTCGCGACGTCCATATCTAATTCTCGTTGATCTCCGATGCTGTTTTCTTCTACTATATGAACTTTAGAACGCTCGCCAAGCCACCCACAGCACGTTCCGAGCGTACAACGCCACAGGCAAGCACCACCTCCGAACCCTCTCTCTTCTTGGCTTCCTCCCCTCTATCCCCTCCATACCTCGAATGACAGGTAGGCGGCTGCTAAATCGTCAGCCGATTCGAGCTCTGCTCTCGAAGCTACGCAGATCTGGATTCCAAGCCACCAAGCCGCAATCCATCCATCCTGTGTCGTCGAAAAATAAGATCCACAGCACATCAACGGCGGCGAATGCGCGGATTCAAGCTGACGTCGTCACTCTTGTGTGGCAGAAAACAGTATCCTCGCAGCGCAAGTGCATGAGGTAAATGCGCAGAAATACACACCTCTACATGAGAGGAGGTGCTCGCGTATTCAGCTCTTGGCTCAGCTCTATCCTTCTCAGTCCATGCCCTCGTTCGAGTTCTCAGCTGCCAGAGACACAACCTCGAAGGAGAACAGCTGGCTCAGACAAGACTGATACGTGCTGGACCCACACGTCACACGAGCCAGTCACGCTTGAGGTCTTTTGTTTGTGCACTGGTAGGACGCCAGCAGCTCGAGAGGAAGGGCGCCAATCAGAGCGAAACCAGTCACAGAGCGATAGAGCTGGTTCGCATCCATACTACCGTGCTTATATTTATGTATGGACTTCCCTTAACTTCGCTTAGGCAGCAACGGGCCATGGTCTGCAGAATCACATCCCAGACCTGAGAGAGAGACTCACTTAACTCTCGCGGACAGTCGCCATACTTCCTACTCCAATGATGCCACTCTCTCTCTCTTCTTTCACTTCTCTCTCCACATCTCCGTTACTTTGGACAGTTGATCTCTCAAGTATTCTATATACTCCCCATCCACTTCCTCACCTCAACTCGCTTGCACACTCCGCATCTCTCTCTCTCTTCTCTCCTTCATCTCTCTCTCTCACTCTCTCACTCCTCTCCCTCACATTTATCGTCTCTCTCTCTCTCTCGTCACCTTGTACTCCCCGTCTTACTTCTCTCCTCACTGACTTATCATTCCCTTCTCCTCCAACTGCGTTCAGTCCTCTCCTACCTCTCAATCTCTGCGCTCGCCTTACACCTGCTCTTTCCCTCTCTCCCCTCACTCTCTTTCATCCTACATCCTCCCAGTTAGATACAGATCATGATGTCATCCGGGAACATCATAGTCCATGGAGACTCCAATCTGATCTCGTCCGTCACCTGTCGATCCTATCTCTCGCATTCTCCAGCCAAACTTAGGACTAAGGGCCCTCAGACATGCCAGTCGATTCTGTCACTTGTGCACATACACACACTTTTAACCTTAAACCAGCGAAGCCGATCATAGTATACTACCTGGAGAAGGTTCTCTCTCTTATTTCGTCTTTTACCCTGAACACTTCACCTAATGCTGCTACGTGTGACAAACACGTGATCTCTCAGATGCTAGTTAATCCTAGGCAGCGCAGATTCAACTCACCCGACTTTTAGTCGTCTCCACCTCATTGGCCGCGGTTTATTGAAATTCTGCGACATAACGAATGCCACAAAATACCTAGCTGTAGCCTGCTCTGTAGATCATTTACCATTCTCTCTCCTCCTGTTTTCTCCTATCATCCAATAGGCTCAATTTCTTGGTATATATAATCCTACATATTAACACTACAAAGCTGTAACTCCTTTTCGGCCCTTCACCTAGAAGGTAACTTCGTGGAGCGATAATGATTCATTGCTCTCGATATACGTTAGCTAAGCTATTGTCGTTCATTGATGTGTTGCTCTTGTTTGCTCACGTGGCATACACGAATAACACTATTTCGCTGAGAAGCTCCGGAAAACCTACCGCGCAAAATGTTCAAATTACACCACGTGATCAGGAGGGGGTGGCTAGCGCTGCTTAGAATTTTGGTCAAAATCGGTCAAGGCCAAGGTTCACAGTGGAGGTCAAATATCCAAACATTCGATTCTTTGATGGTTTGGAACAGAATCATCTAGAAACTTCTGGTTTTGCGTCACTACCTTCTCTAGAGACAGCTTTTATAGCAGGCAGATGTCAAGTTGAGATTTTCCGTAAGTACCAGTTCTATTGAATGCTTGTTTGTTGTTTTGTATTGTTTGTGGTGCAGGATAATCCTCCAAAAAGCTTTTGCACGGACCGGAAACATAACCTCCTTCACCTTCGGTGGTGGAGGTAATAAATAATAATCAAAATGGAATGGGGAGAACAGGAGGAGAGAGAATGGTATGTATCTCAGCCTCACAGGTATTTTCCTTCCAATTAATAACCCCCATGCACACGCTAAATCGGTGGTTAATCGCACTACCTTATCTTTTCACACCATGAATAGTTATACAGGGTGAAAAGACGAAATAAAGAGAGAACCTTCTCCATATGCTATGCTTGTGTGAAATTGACAAGAGTCTGGTGCAGGAAGATGGGAGCGAAAATGTCTAACTGTGGGCTTCGAAATTAATTGTCAATTATTAATTAATCTAAAGGTTTGAATTTTCCAAGGAAACAGCTGTTTCCCAAGGGTTTTGAAAGCTGTTTTTTTCCAAAGGTTTGAATTAATTGTTGGGCTTGGTAGACATTTGTGAATACATTTACAGAGAGAGGGGCGAGAGAGGAGGAGGGAGAGAGGAGGGAGAGAGGAGGGGGGAGAGAGGGGGGAGAAGGGGGGAGGAGGGGGAGAGGGGGGCGTGGAGGGGGGCAAGAGAGGGGGGCGGAGAGGGGGAGGAGAGGGGAGGAAGAGAGGGTGAGAGAGAGGGCGTCACAATGCAAGAGAGGGGAGAGAGGAGGAGGCGAGAGAGGGGACGGAGAGGGGGGGATGAGAGGGGGGCGAGAGAGGAGGGGGAGAGAGGAAGGGCGAGACTAGGGGAGGGGGGCAAGAGAGGGGGAGAGAGAGGGGGGAGAGAGAGGGGGAGAGAGAGGGGGAGAGAGAGGGGGCGAGAGAGAGGGGGCGAGAGAGGCTGCACATACTGGCACTCACCTCCGGGCCCGCACTAGTACATTTAAGCCAAGCATGTACTAATGATATAACTGGTCTATGTTACACCCATTATCCATATTCACATCCCACAAATATATTTATCCTACTATATCAAAGAAGGCAATTCTCTGCATGTGTGTGAGTGTGTATACATATGAAAATCATAGAAAATAGCAGGGCCAGGTCGATCTTCACCAAAAACAGGTCATGGGCACAACCCCTTGCAAGCGGGGGGTGGGGGAGGGGAGGGGAAGTGTGGGGGTGGTGGAGAGGTTTGAGGA
>CM068953.1:101938367-101956189 GCA_035128595.1 Eptatretus atami
TTTTCCCCCACACAAAATTTGAATTTGGCTCCTAATGTGAGGTAGATATGATTTTGTGATGTGCTCAAAGATATTCTACGATGACCTGGTGCTCTTCTGCAAATCTAACTCTGACCTTCACCAAATTCACATCATGAGAGTGCAAGTATAATCTCCTATCTTGACAAATAACTTTTTGATTTGAAATTAAAACAAATACAAGAAAGTGACAGGATATTGTTCTGAAGTGGTGTTGCCGAGGTGGCAAACTTACCTTGGAGCTTTTTCGTCAGGGGTGTGAGTCTTGACCAGACTACTGTTGTCAGATTTGTGGTTCACAAAGAGCACCTCAAATCACAGAGTGTGCCACCTTACATGGGACATTAGACTTGGCACCTGTCTGCTTGCATGATGTAATGGACTCGAAAGATCCCACAGTAACTTTCAACATAGAATGCAAAATATCCAGAAATTCCGACCATAACCTCACCTCTAGATGGTACTGTAGCCACTTCACAGTCATGCTCCATCACAATGATTCAAACCAGCAGCCACATTCTGCACATGAGAGAAGACAAAGATGCAAGAAATTTGTTACTTTGCTGATCAGTCCAAGTGAGATTTAATCATCTTGTTCACAAAAAAACCATAGCAGGGAATAGGTTTTCTTGCAATGGTTAGTGACATTATCAAACATCGTGCAAAGGTAACCAGTGTGTTTAAGAAGTGAAAACAATAATTTTTATCAACAGTTGTGATTCTGCATTTTGCTCTTGAATTGATTCTTCAGTTGTGTTTTATATATACAGGTCAGCTATGCCTCATCTTGCAAATGCCTTAGTGATAAATCACAGTTCCCATCCTTTTTACGCACTCACCCAAATGCTAAAAACGAAGCCACAGCGCTGGCATTTCTCGTGCAACATTTCACTTGGCTCTACGTTGGTGTAATAGCAGTTGATGATGATTATGGACGTCCTGCTTCTGCTCAGTTTGTGGAGGAAGCAGAACAAAATGGTGTTTGCATTGCATTCCGGCAAGTTCTTCCTCAGATCAAAGATCCAGAAGCAATTTTTCTTCTTGGTAAGATTTTTTTATATTAATTCCACGACCAATATTAAGTTGGTTATATGCAAAATTGTAAATATACGAGATTGTTGTGTGTTTTATGACAAATGCAGAGTATCAGACCATCCCTTGAGATCTGTCTGCTTGCAGGGAAAACTCGTTAAGGGTACCCTGTCACTGGACCTTGGGCAGCTGTCACTGGACGATGGAGAATGTCTAAATCTTTAAAATACATATAATCTGTCCTGGCTACTGCGGCAGACGGGTAGATCTGATATTTTATTAGCCCCCATTGGACTTAGTCTGAAACGGGGCTTTCGGATGTGGTCTCGATTTTCTCGTCTGTGTGTGCGTGTGTGCGTGGGTGCTTGTGTGTGTGTTCGTCCGCAACCATATCACGGACATGTATAGACCGATTTTATTCATACTTGCATCAAAGACAAGACATGATGGTATACATATGCATGTCATTTTTTTTCGACATCAGATTCAAGATGGCCAACTGGTGGCCATTTTAGTTGTCAAATGCACGATGTTGAATATGTCCTCAACCATTTCTCGGGCATGCATTTACTAATATTGTTCAAACATGGCAAACAGATGTGAAATGACGGCTTGCATAAGCCTGCGTCAATTTGTATTTCAATATCAGATGCAACATGCCCAACTGGCAGCCATTTTGTTACATAAATGTGTCCCCAACCATTTCTCTCAAACATGAATGGTCTAATTTTGTTCAAACTTGGCAGAGTCATCACAGTAACACAATGACATTCATTAGACACTAACTTTATTTGCAATCTGATGAAAGATGGCTGACTGGTAACTGGAGGCCATTTTAATTGTTTAAAAACCCTCTATTGAGCATCTCCTTTAACTTTCCTGGCAAAGCATTTCCGCGATGTTGCTCATATCTTGGCACACAGATAATGAATGATGGTTACACATGCACGTCATTTTTTTTTTCCTGACATCAGATCCAATATGGCCGACTGCAGCCATATTAGTTGTAAAAAAAAAAAGAACCCGGTTTCAAACACGTCCTCTCCGCACCATTTCTCGGGCATGCATTTATCGATCTTGTTCAAACTGGCAAACAGACAACAAATGATGGCTTTGCATATGGCACACCCTGAATTTTTCGATTGAAGGATGCCCAAGATGGTCGACTGGTGGCCATTTTAGTTGTGAATAGCTTGATGTTGAAAATGTCCTCAACCATTTCTCAGAGAAGTATTTACCGATGTTGTTCAAACTTGGCACACAGAAAACGAAAGACGGCTTCCATAAGCACTCATTTTGTTGCAAGATCAGATCCAGGATGGCCGAATGCCGGCAATTTTAGTTGTAAAAAAACTCGACGTTGAACATGTCCTCAACCATTTCTCATACAAGCATTTCCCAATGTTGTTCAAACTTGGCACACAGATAAAGAATGATGGCTAACATAAGAATGTCATCTTTTTTTCGAGCTCAGATCCAAGATGTCTGTTTGGTTGCCATTTTGTTACTTAAATGTGTCCCCGACCATTTCTCAGACATGCATGGTCTGATTTTGTTCAAACTTGGCCCAGGCACAGTAAATAATGGCATACACTTTCCCCTTACTCTATTTTGCGATCTGATCAAAGATTGCCGACTGGTAGACTGGTGGCCATTTCAGTTGTACATAAATATTGGGGTAGCCCTTTAACTCCGTGCAGCAAAATTACAAAAAAACAGGTACCTTGCCATTTTATGTCTTTTTCACTTGTTCTGTGAGGAAAGCAGAGTTGCACAGCTTTTGTGTAGTAAAGTCAGCCCACATGAAGGATCTTTAGCTCAACCTTTGTCAAACACCCACAACAACCTATTCAACAAAAGATGCGCCAGAGGAGAATTAAAATGTTATTTCTTTAATTTTAGAATAGTGTTTTTTGGATGGAGTGCACAGCCAGGTTCATGGCTAAAGTTAACTAAAAAGGCAATTTAATGAATCAAGGAGTGGGACTAAGGCAGGTGGCAGTTTGGCAAAACACACCTCTAATTGGGACAAAAAGCACCTGTGCTGGAGTCCCCGTGAAAGAGTTGGGAGCACGGAGTTAGCTTGCTAACTGGCTGGGCTTGGGAAGGAGGGTAGACAGACGACCTTCACTGGGCGGGCCGGCTAAAACGACAGTGGGCTCTTCAAAGGATCCGTGCAGGACGTGAGTAACAGGCGACAAAGGACATGAGTACACGACAAAAGTGCCTGCCCATCACGCACATTTGGGCATGACAGAGGGTTCCTTGTGCTGCATATTCTTTGAGTCACCTCTGGATGGAATCTTGCTCTCATCATGGCATGGTGATTGAGCGATCTGATTGGGGAGTTGTTGGCCCCAATAGTCCATGAGACTGAGCCCGTATTTTTTCATGGAATTGGACAAAAATTGCGGGATAAAAACGAGACACTGCTTTTTGGATTAGGTCATGACCTAAGTTTTGACTGAATTTATTTGCCTCCCAGCCTCAAACGCGTAGCTTTCCTTGGAGAAATCCCTAGGGGGCGCTTCAAGGGGTAAATAGCTGAATTTTTTTTTTTTTGCATATTTGGTTAACTAGATGCCAATGTAAAATTGTTCTAACTTCAACAGGTCAAGCTGAAACTGTACTGAAAAGGTAAAGAAAGGGAAATTAATTTGAATTTTTTCGCTGAATGGAGTAGAAATTTTCAAATTAAAACGCAATTTTTCTCGCAGTTTTTTGTTTTCTTGAAGCCAGTAACTTCATAGACCAAGTTCCTAAAATATTGGCTGTGGCAGAATATATCCTGGAGAGTTTTGTTTGGTCTAATACGTACACCTGTTAGTTAAAAATTTGAGGCAATGTGATAGCGTCAAAAATTAACTGGCCGGGGGGGGTGGGTAGTGCTGGTATGATTTGCGAAAGACAGAGTTACTAGTGAGGCGAGAGAGCTCATTGTGTACACCGTAGAAGTTTGAGCGTGTATATCGGCGAATTTAATTACATGTGTACTTTCGGTAACTGAGACAGTATGCACACACGACATTCTCGCCATCACTGTAATAAATTTACTGAAGTCCTTATAAATCTTCAATCATCACTGTTCATCATTATCGGAAGAACCTCATCATCAGAACGTCCAGAACTAAGTCACGTCCTTCGTGTTGCTGCAATCCTTTAATTCGGCATTCGCCGACAGGAAAGGTTTATTGCTAAGCAAACGCAATCACCAGGGTTCGGAGCTTTGCGGGCACTCACAGAACAGTGAAGTCCCGAAAACTACCTGGGCGCTGGCAGTCCCTGTCATCCACATATTTCAAAGTCGAACCATCGTCAGTTGTGCGCCAGCCATGGTGTTTCTGGAAGCAAGGCACATAAGTTTGGATGAAGGGGATTGTCTCCAATACAGCGGCCTGGTAATTTGCCTCTTAGGCATGTGTTGGGTTAAGGGTGTCTGCACACGGGTGGTAGTTGCCCGGATCTAATCACACCTCTTTTTAGCGCACATAGATTGAAGCGTAGAGCGGTTCACTTTGTTCATGGGTTCGGGACGCATACGCCTGGGCATGTAAATGCTGGCAGAGTATCAACAACATCCCTATTTAATGTCCCATTTCACTCCCCAGCTTAGAACAAATGCATCCAGACTCCTTATTGTCCTCGCATCAACTTCAGTCCCCTTGATACTTGCCCATACCTGAGAATTGCACTGACCGAATCGCACCCTGGTGAATGTGTGTAGACCCAGCAACGAATTGCCATTGAAGTCCTAATTCTCGCTTCAATCGTGTCGATGCTAAAGAGTCGAATACCATTCCCTTAGACGAAAGTCGCATACATAAGCGGGTGTGTAATGGCATTGAATGCCAAGAGAAGCACAATGAAATATCAGTGTCTTTCGCAACAAAATGACGGACTGATTTGGAACCCGATCGGAGCAGCGTGTGACGCATGTAGGCAAAACCTAGTGTCCGCTTCCTCATTGCGACGAATCAAGTTCACGCTGCACTTCCATCATCAGTATCTGCGAAATTCGGTAGGCATTTTTCGAATCCAGCTGTTACGTAAGAGTTCTTTTCTCAACCGATCAATGATTGCCTCTGCTGCCAGTCATTGGCAACGAATCGCGTAAGTTTGACACTTGCTTGCTGGCTAGAGAGTAATTCCTCTCCAGTTTCTGAACCGTGGAGTGGGCACTATCTGTGAAAATAAGATGCCCCGGTTAGCACCCACGATTGAACCACCTTTCCGCATCCTTCATTGAGTGAGTCTTAGTATATGCAAATCACGCACAATCTAACTCCTTTTACTTGTCTGGGTGACTTGCGAGAGCCATTTTTAGCAGCTCTTCTCGGCATATTTCCACGAAATGTTTAATTTATTTCCACAAGTTTCTGACATAGTCCTACCGTCCGATGATTGCTGCGGAAGGTCGAGGTGTAGTTTCCCTCTGGAAGCACCCACTTTCAAGATGGTTAGCAAGTGCCTGCCTTGCGGTCCTTTTTCAGAAGATCCATCGTGGTTGGCCAGTGCCCAGGGGTATTGTCCCGAAAGGGTGCCTCAACACTTCCTGCATGTCCATATCCTACTGCAAACCATGAGGAGCATCTTCCGAACAAGCGGTTTGTCGGCCTTCAAGCATGATTTCTCGATTGCCAGCAGCTGTTTTCTTCGTCACTTGCATTGAAGGCCGAAACGTTTTGTGAGCTTCGCTTTGTTAAAGGGTCAGTAGCTTTTTCCTTTACCAAAGTCTTTCATCCACAAATTGCTTTGCAGCACTTCGAACCGACCTGCCTGCTTCTTATCAAAATCCTTTTTAAGCACCATCATGGAACTATGATTCGCAAGTCGAAAGGCCTGGAGATTTGCGTATCTTCTCTGGCAAACGGGTGAACCCAGATTGTGTTGCAGCAAATTGTGAAACTGCCTGGACATTCTCTCCATCCTTTTGCATTCTACTATTTCCAAGGTCTGGGTGGCCACTTTCTTTCTCCTTCATCCCATCTGTCTAACTGTCCGGATTTGCCTTAACCACGCTATCGGAACTCTGCGCTAAGTGAATATCTTGCCACGCAGAATGTTATTCAAACTGAATCCCTTGGTTCCCCCTGCCCCGTCTGAGTTGTCCTTAATTTTTTGGTCTCCTCAAGCGTCTCATCCAACTGGTACACGACCAAAGGGTTATTGTCACTCAGCTGACAGAGAATGCCTCCATCCATCATCTGTTTGTATATCTCTGGATGGTCATACACCAGCCTCGACATGTGCGAAAAGAAAATTTCAACCACTGACAAATACCTCGCGATAATTCACTTTATATAAGCGAAACACCAGGGAGCCAGTGACCTAAACTGGAAATGAAGGTTGGAGGACCAGTTGCCCTCGCGGAAGCGCGAATCATGGCTAGCAGGATTTTCAACCTAATGTTCGACATAGTCATCCAGAACGCAGCCATCGGGTCCTCTCTCGTTCCGCATATTTCGTCACAATACTTGAGAAACAGGTTGTCAGAATGGAACTGTTGGTTATGTTGACATGCAATTTTTGCATTGGTTCACTATCTCTGGATTACGGAAATGGCACCCAACTCTTAGTGCGACGTCAAGAACATTCTGAGGCTATTGTGGATTCTATCTCTGAGAAGAAACCCTAGCCATAACAACCTGATGTAGACTCTCATACACAATCCTTATGAGACGGACCTCCCTGTTGTAAGTGTCTACATCAAGAACTCGATATGAAACCTTCCGCGATATGTTGTTTTTCTACAGCTAGATCAATACGAAGCACTGGCACTCCCAAAGCGCTTGCCGAGTATTGAAAGCAGGTTACACATAGTATTGGAATGTTCCAATCCGAAGAATGATGGACTGAATCGAGCCTGGTCATTCCACCACACATCTCGGCCGCTTTGGCGTAGAGTGCCTGATCAAAACATAAACTCATCTTGGAGAGTTGCAAAGAATTCATGTAACTCATGGCTTTAACACCAAGTTACTTGATGGCCAACCGTATGACATATAGTAGCAGGTGGCATTAAATTGTTGGGAGGTACCGATCGATCCTTTGTGATTGAAGGGGATGTCCCTGTCGAGTCACAATATTCGAAGCAGGTTCCAGCACTTATCCTTTGGCCTGTAGGTTGTTGTTGTCGCAAAAGCGACAACTAGGTTTTTTTCCCAGAGCCCAACACTGAAGCACTATCTTCAAGACTGTCCTGCTCTCCTAGGGACACTGCAGGTGGACTCTTTCTCTGGCTCGTGTAGTAAGGGTGGCTGACCACGTTCTGTGGTGGCAAAGGTTCTCTTCCTCTCCTCTGGGAAGGTTTTCTCGTCTTGAGGAGGTAGGGTCCAAATCACTCTAGGCTGCACATGATACCATTTACGCGATGAGTGGTCCAGCTCCGCTTAAGGTCTCTTCAATCGAACGATATTAATACAAAAAAAGCAAGGACTGTCGGACATGGGGGAAAAATACCGGACGGCAAAGAGGCCTGTGCCAGCTGTGTTGCTCCAATCCATAAGCTTCTGCCAACACAAGCAGTTCTCCAATTCTTCCAAGTTTTGTATATGAGATATACCCATGTCCAAGACGAATTTTAGCAATCGGAAATTGGTTCTTGTATTTCTGTAATGGACTTTACAGAGAGCCCCATGGCAAGTGAATGTGTTTTGGTTGCTTTGTTTCGGCCATGTGCTCAATGATAAACATAATCCTGAGCAAGGGAGTGTGTATCCCTATAGCTAACGGAACTACATTTTGGGATGTCTGAATCCAGTTACAAGACGGTGAGGAATAATCAGTGACTGGGTATCAAGAATTGAGTCCCTGTGTCAGTTCTGTGGATACATGGGCCATTTCTGCGGGTCTGTGCATCTTTGATATGATTTCCGGAGACGGCGCAGCAATTCTTGAATGTCCCCCCTTGGAATCAGAAGGATCAGCTAAAAAGTAACCGCAACTTTCTTTCATGGTATAAAATTTTCCTTGGCAAGTATTTCCTTGGTAAGGGGCATTGGACGTCACCAGTACCCTGTTATTGTAGTTCACTATGAACTGAAGAGTCGACCCGAACTTGTCTCAAGGACACGGCGTATTGTGCTTTTTTGTCGATGGCTTGATTATGGCTATACGAGCGTTGCATGTATTCTTCAAGTTTAAGGTGAGTTGAGGATATAGGCACAAAGATTATCAAATAAGCGATGTCGGATAATAATCAAACAATTGTTTCATGAACCATCGACTCTGCAGCCTGTATGCGGCCTCTCGCATCGTCTTGTCATCCTGAGTTGGGTTTTTTCAAGGTCTCAATCCTTGTGTTAGTCCTTTATAACAGGAATGGTGGTAGTGAGCCTCCGCAAGCGACTATTTTCCGCTGGATGTCAATGGCCAAAATTTCTATTGGACGATTTCGGAACTTTTTCGCTGTTCTGCCGGGCATTGCAACATTTTGCAGCCGCAACTGACCACATGTTTCATGCCGACCCGCAATTTGCGGCATTTAAAAAACGAGTTTTTCACGTGACCCGCGCCCTTTTGCATATTTTGACATCCCGGTCGAAAAATATACATTGGAATGGGGTAAACCCGTTCAGAAACATCCGTAGATTGTCTTCGAGCTCGAGTTGGTCCTTTTATCGTGACTGCGGCAATAACACTTCCACATTGACTCACGTTGAGCCCAAGGGCTTTTTTTTGTTAGTAAAACGATTTCGGCAAGGTGTTTTCGTATATCTGATAGATTCTGGTACTTTGTTCCTATAGAATCGACAACTGCAAAACAGGTTCATATTACGGTATTTTGCAGCATAAGCAGATGTTAACATGAAGATAAAGTCTTTTGGTCCAGTTAATTTTTCTAACTGCATACTTCCTTTTTACAAGATGCAAACAGACCACAATCAGGCTTGGTGCCCTCTTTGCAGGTTGGTGAGCTTGTCGGGTCCAATTTTTACGCTGTTCATACTCTGCGTTCACACTAAAATAATGCCAAATTTAGTCTTGAGAAAAAAGTAAATGGATCATAATTCGAAAAGAAATTCATATCTCATCTTCGAACCCAAATCATTGGAGAACGAAACACAAAAGAAGATTATCCTACATCAATGATCGTAAGTTCTGGTGGCCATCTTGGACCGCCATTTTGGATTTCCAAACTAATTTTGATGATCAGCAACGACACCTATACAATGTCTCACGACCTCTCACAGACGACCAGTATTTCATAGCATGGGTCAACATGCAGGTCAGTTTTGATTATGCTGGAAAAAAATAGAATTTTTAGAAAAAATCGCTTTGGAAATTTGTGAATTTCTATTCCTTTAAAGCTAAATAATTGAAACAATTGCCAAATTTTTACCTTTTAACATTACATATATAGCCTCCAACTTGAATTTAGTATGAATTGTCCATTGCATCTAGTTGCAAAAATCTGCAAAAAAAAGAAACAGTATTTTTGTCCACCAAAGCGCCCAGCGATTTCCCCAAGAAAGCTAACGCTTGTTGAATGGCAAGCAAGCGGATTCTTAAACTGGCGGTCATAACTACTGAAAAAATGGTGGTCCTCGGTTTAATTCCCGCAATTTGGTACAAATTTTGGTCTGGCTCATGGACTTACCAGTCCGTTTTCCCGACATTCAAAATAATAGTTAATTGAAGACCGTGTGAAGTCTCCTCCACTGAGGTGGGCATTTGGTTTGCAGGATCAGCACGCCGAGGATATGGCATTCATTGAGTGCGGTTTTCTGGGTAGTGTGTGGAGGTGAGTGTGTTACCCTTGTTGAAGGATTGGGTATGGAGGGGGATGGATGTCATGCAAGTGCTCCTCAAGGGTAATATCAGGGAGACAGGTCACTTTGTGAACTCAGTTTGGGCTTGACAGAGGTGTTGACCAGCCCATATCGTGGTGGCCATGAAATTGGGGGAAAGGTGCTAATCGCTGAAGAGAAAATGATGAGATCCATAGATGTCATTTGATAAAGTGCAAGGCTGGGGCCAAGTACAAGATAAACAGTGTAGGTTGTTTGCGTATTAGATGTTCAGGTTGTGGAGACTGTGGAGGTCTTTTATGCAATCAAATGCCTAGGATATGGCTTGTTAAGAGCTTTGGTGGTAAGCTGAAAAAAAAGGGTTAAAATATTTGCTGGATTTGTTAGAGGGGGTTCCGGGGGGGGGTGGGGGGTGGGGGGGTCGGTAATAAGGGATAGTCAAGTTGTGGTTTTTATGTGGGAGTAGGGGAAAGATGTTTGATTCTCTGAGAATTCCATTTCCAACTGGCTTCATTGCTAAAAGGGGACGACTCTCTGAGCATTCGCGAAAAGAGTAAAATGACTTTCATTAACATCATGAAGATGTTTTAATATTCTATTAGACATACCACTCACACAAAAAAATACTCATCTGGATTTGTGATTAAAAGTTAACAAGTTGTTCGAGGACATGTATTTGTCATTATACAAACATATACATATATATAATATATATAATATATATAATATATATATATATATATATATATATGTGTTATATATATATATATAATATTATATATTATATATATCCTCGTATCATATAATATATATATATATATATATATATATATATATATACATATATAATATATAGTATATATATATATAGTATATATATTATATATAATAGTATTATAATATATACATATATATATATATAATATATTATATATATATATATTATATACACATCAACCAACAGCTCTGGTCTCTGAAGTTTGGTGATCGGCTAAAGACCATGATAGATATTCGTCCAGAAACTTCCTCCAGACCCTACAATCCAGAGCCAGTAGGCAGCCATGTTTATGGCCAATGCATTTTGGAAGAGTGATCCCGTCACGTGACCATGGTCTTTATCCATACCCAATTTTGTTTGGTCAATCCGGAGCCTTTCTTGCACCATAACCACCATTGAGGGGGGGGGGGGTGATATGAGCAGTTGAGTCAAGAGGAAAGAGTCCGTTTTAACCCATGTTTGAACAATCGCACATATTACATGCAACAACAATTCTCCAATTAATAACATTACACATGCACTCACACCCTTGGCATGATCGGGGGTATTCACAAGCCAACTAGCATCCTAAAAATAAGTGCCCTGCATTCTTCAGACATAAAGATAGATTCAGTTGGGGCGAAAAAAAAACTTGGACGACCCTCGAACCTGAGGATGAAGTTGGACACCTCTAACCGGGCGTCCCCTGGAGGTTGCATGAGATAGCGCCCGTTTGCTGAAAGCGCAGTGCTTCAAGAAGGACTGTGGTAACTGCTCTCCATGTGCCCTGTTCTGCATTGCATCGATACTCTTGGTGGCACCCAACAACAAACGGCCATGAAGTCCATGTGGCACCCTCCAGGGCACTGAGATGACCAGCCCAGAGATGACCAAACAGTGACGTAGACTACAGACCGTCCGATCCAGAGACAATGAAATGAAGAGGTGTAGACTTCATGAAACCAGCGCGAGAGACCGACAAAGCAAGTATCTTGTGAGTGATTCAGTGCCGCACTTCGGTGGTCTTTTATTTCTGATTCTCGGCACATAATTCCACCCATTTTCTTCCCTTGAATCCGTATATTTGCATAATCTCAATCGTAATTTCCGAGCGGCACGAGGGATGCATGCCATTGCCGGCCCCACTTATTTGTGGCCGCATGACAACCCCATTTCCGATTGGTGCTTCGGTCTGTAGTCCCATTCCATTTCTGATCCACAATGTTACCCACGGTGGCAAAACCAAACGAAGATCGCACAGACGGACCCTGAAAAAAAAATACTAATGGTGGTGAAAGACCATCTTTCTAGTACATTTGGCAACACAAATCTATCCATGATATTACAATACACCCTAAACTGAAAAGATACTTAAGAAACTAGAACGCCACTTAGAGTGCATATCTGCCTCGACAGCTCATTCTGAACCAAAAATACATCGTGAACTGAAACACCACTATTATGTTCCCAACTGCTATGATGGCCCATGTAATCGTATCATCCATGCACCTTTGTCACATAGTTTCAAGACATGTTATCAGGTTCGGGACAGGTAATGGGAGCATGGGCCGACAGCATGTCACTGCGTCACATTTCCTGCTGGAACTCCACGGGGCCATCTGTCTGGCATACTCCAGGTAGATGCTTGGCCCATCCCCATCTACTTGAGATGCCGATCAACGCTCATGCAACCCATGGTGTTGATGACGATCAACCTCAATGCAACCAATGTTGGACCATTGGCCCTACTCATGAGGCTCCCTCAACGAGATAATCGGTGAGCATGGATCAGCCACAGGAAAACGAGCCACAGGTCATACACCGTAGCTAACGCTCATGGACTAAAGGAAACAAGTCTCATCTGTGTCTCTCTCAGCAAACTGTTCGTTGGACACAAAAGTACGGCCAGTAATAGCTAAGATTCTCCAAAAAGACCTGGTGGCTGAAGGGAGAAGTCTCCATCAAAGATCTTGGTCAGAGTCCAAGTCTCAGCATTTGAGAGCAAGACTGGAAGCATCAAGGAACATGAAGACTCAAACTTTTATACTCCGGCAGACAACGGAAGTGGGCAAGATATCGGTTTCAACTTGGGACTTCCAAAGTCAAGTTTACGCTGGAAAGCTGTGATCATTCGGACATCTGCGTGATGACTTGTTTGCATCCCTGCAGTCTCTGATGAGTTGGGTGAGATGCTCCGTTTTGTCACACAATCATAGCAAGTCACACAGCCAGTTTGGATCTGACAGTTCAGACAAGGGTTTTCCTTTACTTTGCATGAAAGAAGCAATTTCTTCCCTAAGTTCAAAAAACGTTTGAGACTTTGGCTCCTACTCAGCCACCTTACTTCTGTATGGTACGGCACATCTCCATGCTCCGAGCCACCTCCTGCAAGAACAGCTGGAACTGCGGTGATTCAGGCCACGTGCCGAATGAGTTCACTGTTTTCAAACCGTGGTCATTATATCATCCAGCTCCAGAACCTTTCCACAGAGAGCTTCTTGATGGATAATACAATGATACGTTACCAGAGGTGTGTGACAGTTTATTGTTTGCATTTTCCCTTCATTAGTCCCACCAGGCCTTTTTTCCTCCAACATTGCAGGTTCACCATCGGTAGTTAGTCACCAACTTTTCCCACGTAATTCATTTTACTTACGGAAATTCTCCACCACATCAAAAAGTCCCGTCCCGTTTGTGGTCCCGTGCATGGCAGCTAGTCCAAGAGCTCCTTCTGTGACAGAGGTCCGACTTCACGCATCTAATAAAATGGACAGCTGCGCTGTATCTGCTTGTCTGTGCTTTCGTCAACAGCTAATGAAAATGCCAGGTAACTGCGTGTTTGTTCAGCCAGCTGTGTTGCCAGATTTCCGCTAGCTCCTTAAACTCGGTCCGCGATGGTGTTGCTTGAAAAACTGACATTTTAAAAGTTTGTATCTGGTCGGGGCACACTTGCTCACACCTTCAGCATGCACTGCTTCAAAAATGCACCCTCTGAAACCGACTTTGAAGCTCGGGCAATTTCTTCAGCCACAATGCACAGGTAACATCAGCTTTCACTGCTGCATGTTTTTAGCTGTAGTTTTTGTGCAAATTCTGCGGTATTGCAGTCCGCCTTTTAATTCTTGACAATCTGCTGTTTTCTTGGAGGCTAAATATGGCATATTTAGCTCCGTGTTTGGTGTCAAAATGCCGACGGAGATTGTCTCTTTAACGACCGACACCCCTCTTAACACAAAAACATACGGTTTTCTCCTTGAAGCACAAACGTGTTCACTTTCCCATCTTTCTTGAAACTGCCTTCCATCTGCATCAACTTTTCTTTTCCTGGAACATTTGGGATCAAAAGTAGAATATTTCTCAATCCACTTGCTGGGAAATCGCCGACACTGATGTGGATACACTGCTATCTAGAGGCGGGAAGCCGTCACTTGGCGCGTAACATAATCGAATGCATTGTGGGAGATGTAGTTTATGGTCAATGCAACACTGTAAGCAGCATAGACTATTTTGAATACACCTTTAAGCTCTCGCGGGCCACATAAAATGACGTGGGCGGCCACATTTGGCCCACAGGCCTTGAGTTTGAAACATGTGATGTAAACACTCGGATCTTCTTCTTTGAAACTACACATACGATTCTGATGACACTTGACCACAACTTTCATCACCGTGATGCACTAAAGTTTTACCACGCATTAAAATCAAGGTCTAAGTGAGTTTACGGTGGCATGTGACCCCCCCCCCCAGCACCTATGCCATATCTTTGAAACCACCCACACAAATTCGATGAAACTGACCACAACCTTCATCACCATAATAGACTAAAGTTTGTTCACAGTGATTGAAAAAAAAAATCAGGTTGTAATGTGGATGTATGCAAAAAATTGCATGTTAAAATTGGTCAATTTAAAGAACAAATGTCATTCGATCCAGGATCGCGACTTTTGACTTCTTAAAAAGTATTCACCTGATTTAGATGTAGAAATCTGCATGGTGCTTTCACAAGTTTGTTCAAACCATTGGCTAATCTCCATATTTTGTAGTCATTCCATGCCCATCATTGGTTCCCTGATTCTATGCAGGTGGGCCCAGGGCATTGCCCCTATTTTTCATGTGAAAAATACAAGTGGTTTTAGAAAACAGAAACAAATTATCAGAAAATCTCTTACAACAATTTTAACAGCAACAATGTTACTGATGTTTGCCCACCAAATTAACCTGAAAATGGTGACTGGGAAAGAAAACTATATTTACCCCACTAACTGAAGCATCATACACTTTTTCCCCCACACAAAATTTGAATTTGGCTCCTAATGTGAGGTAGATATGATTTTGTGATGTCTCAAAGATATTCTACGATGACCTGGTGCTCTTCTGCAAATCTAACTCTGACCTTCCACAAATTCATCATGAGAGTGCAAGTATAATTCCTATCTTGACAAATAATTTTTGATTTGAAATTAAAACAAATACAAAAAGTGACAGGATATTGTTCTGAAGGGTGTTGCCCGAGGTGGCAAACTTACCTTGGAGCTTTTTCGTCAGGGGTGTGAGTCTTGACCAGACTACTGTTGTCAGATTTGTGGTTCACAAAGAGCACCTCAAATCACAGAGTGTGCCACCTTACATGGGACATTAGACTTGGCACCTGTCTGCTTGCATGATGTAATGGACTCGAAAGAATCCCACAGTAACTTTCAACATAGAATGCAAAATATCCAGAAATTCCGACCATAACCTCACCTCAGATGGTACTGTACCACTTCACAGTCATGCTCATCAAAATGAATTCAACCAGCAGCCACATTCTGCACATGAGAGAAGACAAAGATGCAAGAAATTTGTTACTTTGCTGATCAGTCAAGTGAAGATTTAATCATTTGTCACAAAAAAACCATAGCAGGAATAGGTTTTCTTGCAATGGTTGTGACATTATCAACATCGTGCAAAGGTACCAGTGTGTTTAAGAAGTGAAAACAATAATTTTTATCAACAGTTGTGATTCTGCATTTTGCTCTTGAATTGATTCTTCAGTTGTGTTTATATATACAGGTCAGCTATGCTCATCTTGCAAATGCCTTAGTGATAAATCACAGTTCCCATCCTTTTTACGCACTACCAAATGCTAAAAACGAAGCCACAGCGCTGGCATTTCTCGTGCAACATTTCACTTGGCTCTACGTTGGTGTAATAGCAGTTGATGATGATTATGGACGTCCTGTTCTCTGCTCAGTTTTGTGGAGGAAGCAGAACAAAATGGTGTTTGCATTGCATTCCGGCAAGTTCTTTCCTCAGATCAAAGATCCAGAAGCAATTTTTCTTCTTGGTAAGATTTTTTTATATTAATTCCACGACCAATATTAAGTTGGTTATATGCAAAATTGTAAATATACGAGATTGTGTGTGTTTTATGACAAATGCAGAGTATCAGACCATCCCTTGAGATCTGTCTGCTTGCAGGGAAAACTCGTTAGGGTACCCTGTCACTGGACCTTGGGCAGCTGTCACTGGACGATGGAGAATGCCTAAATCTTTAAAATACATATAATCTGTCTGGCTACTGCGGCAGACGGGGTAGATCTGATATTTTATTAGCCCCCATTGGACTTAGTCTGAAACGGGGCTTTCGGATGTGGTCTCGATTTTCTCATCTGTGTGTGCGTGTGTGCGTGGTGCTTGTGTGTGTGTCGTCCGCAACCATATCACGGACATGTATAGACGATTTTATTCATACTTGCATCAAAGACAAGACATGATGGTATACATATGCATGTCATTTTTTTCGACATCAGATTCAAGATGGCCAACTGGTGGCCATTTAGTTGTCAAATGCACGATGTTGAATATGTCCTCAACATTTCTCGGCATCCATTTACTAATATTGTTCAAACATGGAAACAGATGTGAAATGGACGGCTTGCATAAGCCCGTCATTTTTATTTTCAATATCAGATGCAACATGCCCAACTGGCAGCCATTTTGTTACATAAATGTGTCCCCAACCATTTCTCCAACATGAATGGTCTAATTTTGTTCAAACTTGGCAGGCACACAGTACACAATGACATTCATTAGAACCTAACTTTTATTTGCAATCTGATGAAAGATGGCTGACTGGTAACTGGGGCCATTTTAATTGTTAAAAACCCTCTATTGAGCATCTCCTTTACTTTCCTGGCCAAGCATTTCCCGATGTTGCTCAATCTGGCACACAGATAATGAATGATGGTTACACATGCACGTCATTTTTTTTTTCCTGACATCAGATCCAATATGGCCGACTGGCAGCCATATTAGTTGTAAAAAAAAAAGAACCCGGTTTCAAACACGTCCTCCCCGCACCATTTCTCGGGCATGCATTTATCGATCTTGTTCAAACTTGGCAAACAGACAACAAATGATGGCTTGCATATGCACACCCTGATTTTTCGAGAAGGATCCAAGATGGTCGACTGGTGGCCATTTTAGTTGTGAATAGCTTGATGTTGAAAATGTCCTCAACCATTTCTCAGAGAAGTATTTACCGATGTTGTTCAAACTTGGCACACAGAAAACGAAAGACGGCTTCCATAAGCACTCATTTTGTTGCAGATCAGATCCAGGATGGCCGAATGCCGGCAATTTTAGTTGTAAAAAACTCGACGTTGAACATGTCCTCAACATTTCTTATACAAGCATTTCCCAATGTTGTTAAAACTTGGCACACAGATAAAGAATGATGGCTAACATAAGAATGTGTCATCTTTTTCGAGCTCAGATCCAAGATGTCTGTTTGGTTGCCATTTTGTTACTTTAAATGTGTCCCGACCATTTCTCAGACATGCATGGTCTGATTTTGTTCAAACTTGGCCAGGCACAGTAAATAATGGCATACACTTTCCCCTTACTCTATTTTGCGATCTGATCAAAGATTGCCGACTGGTAGACTGGTGGCCATTTCAGTTGTACATAAATATGGGGGTAGCCCTTTAACTCCGTGCAGCAAAATTACAAAAAACAGGTACTTGCCATTTTATGTCTTTTTCACTTGTTCTGTGAGGAAAGCAGAGTTGCACAGCTTTTGTGTGTAAAGTCAGCCCACATGAAGGATCTTTAGCTCAACCTTTGTTATGGCGTCTCCTGCACCACTCCCTTTGACAGCCCGCTCACATCACTCTCTGTTCCGCCTCATCAGTTCGCGGTTCATCATGCGTCATAATATTCATGTAACTCCCAATACCACATATTCCTTTTCGTGAAAATAATGGGAATGAAAACCCCAAATG
>CM068953.1:102004603-102032164 GCA_035128595.1 Eptatretus atami
TCATGCCAGCCTGGTCAAGGACCTTTTCAGAACAACTCTTGCACAAACATCACCAACTTTCTACCATGGCAGGTATCTGTACAAAATGATAATTACAGATAAACACATTATTGTTAAAATTCCCTTTTAACTTTCTTAAACACATTTTCATGCTTGTCATTCCTTTAAATGGATGTAAATTCGATTTAATCAACAAAATACAGCAATTTTTCCACCACTGAGATTTTTGTTTTCATTTGTTCATTCAGTTTCAATGCCTGCTTTCATTCTCCATAAAACAACACTTTCCATCATTTTGCACAAGCAAATACCACCCATTGCTTCACTGATGGGAATACTGAGATGGGGGAGAAAATGAAGGAGAGGGAGAGGGGTGTGGGAAAGAGAGGGGGTGGAGATTGAGAATGTGGAGGGGGAAAAGAAAGGAGCGAGGAGAGTGAGGGAGGGGTTGGGGAAGGGAAGGCTGCATGAGTGGAGAGGAAGGGAAGGCAGACGTGCGGTGGAGCGTTCATTACGATTCATACTGTCTCATCAAAATGATTCTGCATAGAACAACAGTGAAGATGGAAACAAAATAATGTCTGAAATTCATTTTCTATTGGTCTTCTATAAATACTGGCCAGAGACAAAGCTGCCGGAACACCACCCAGACACATCCGGAGGAGGGAGAGGAGGGGAGAGGAGAGGAGGAGAGAGGAGGGAGGGTAGGTTGAGGGCAGGGAGAGGAGGGGAGGGAGGGGTGCGGAAAGGGAAGCAGCATGAGGGGAGGGCAAGTTAAGGCAGTGTGAGCGGGAGGTCCGACCAGACATAACCAGTGTCCAGACATAGGTATACTCAGGGGGTGGGAGAAAAACTGGGGAGAAAGAGGGTGGAGGAGCAAGGAGGTAGGGAGACCTCGGAGGGGTGCGGAATGAGGAAGGAGGAGGAACGAGGAGGGGTGGGGGAGTGATGAAGTAGGGGGAGTGAGGAGGTTGGGGAGCGAGGAGGCAGGGGGAGCGAGCCGTGACAAAAAAGCAGTAAACAATGCATAAATAACACATACAACAAATAAAAACTTTGAAATTAATTGCTTTTGAATAGTGTTATCATGTTTGGGGTTGGATGCAGTACATATTTCTTCTGGCAGGCATATTCAGGTGTGGCAGGCTGTCCATTTGAGAATGAAGGCTCCGATAAGGAAATGGAGGCTGGTTCACTTGGGAATTTTAAAATGAATTTAATCATGGAGACTTGAGTCTCCATTTTCTGTTTACAGACTGCCCTGAAACATTTCAGTACATTATCCATCTCCTTATGCACCTTGGAACTTCTCATGTAGTTGGGATCGTGCTCATCATGAACGACTCGCTCAGAATGACGGAGCATGAACCACTTGCTCAGAATGACAGAGCACGAACCACTCACACAGAATGACAGAGCACGAACCACTCACACAGAATGACAGAGCACGAATCACTCACTCAGAATGACAGAGCATGAACCACTCCCTCAGAATAATTGAGCACGAACCACTTGCTCAGAATAATTGAGCACGAGCCACTCGCTCAGAATGACGGAGCACGAACCCCTCGCTCAGAATGACGGAGCACGAACCACTACCTCTGAATGACGGAGCATGAACCACTCCCACTGAATGACGGAGCACGAACCACTCTCTCTGAATGTCAGAGTGCTGACCACATCCTCTGAATGATGGAGCACGAACTACTCCCTCTGAATGACGGAGCATGAATCACTTGCTCAGAATGACAGAGCATGAACCACTCACATAGAATGATGGAGCACGAATCACTCACTCAGAATGACGGAGCATGAACGACTCGCTCAGAATAATTGAGCACGAACCACTCGCTCAGAATAATTGAGCACGAACCACTCGCTCAGAATGACGGAGCATGAACCGCTTGCTCAGAATGACAGAGCCTGAACCACTACCTCTGAATGACTGAGCACGAACCATCCCACTGAGTAACGGAGCACGAACCACTCTCTCTGAATGTCGGAGCGCTGACCACTTCCTCTGAATGACGGAGCGGCTGACCACTTCCTCTGAATATGGAGCACGAACCTCTCCCTCTGAATGATGGAGCACGAACAATGGCTCTGAATAACGTGGCATGGAATAAGTATTCACAGTGTGTTTGGTTTAATGGTGATTACAGAGCCACAAGGCTCTGTATATGATGTGCACCTAAACACCTCGGATATGGATACTGGAGGCTTAAGTTGCTAGCCCCTTTTCTTCAATGAATTTTAAAACTGATCGACAGAAACAGAGGTGCTTCCGCATCGGATGGCCAAACGCATCCAGCAAACCTGACCACTTGATTCCCACGACACAAACAGAATGCAGTGGATGCGATCTGGGCTCATCGTACCGACGGCAGAGAGAGAAAACATGAACCAAATCTTCGGGAACCTTTCACCGGTCACACAACCCTGTGGAGTGATGCTCAATCCTGTGAAGATAGAAGTTGATAGAACAATGCCCATGCGGTTGTTGTTGTTGTTGTTAGTGCTGTTGTTCAATAAAATCCACGCTGGAGCGAAAACGCATTACAGAACACGCTCTACCTTGCAGCAACTGATGACAGCACATCCCGTTTGGGGCAGGAACTGCACCGCCGTCCAGTGCGGGGTGCTCGGCAAGCGGCTTGAGCACTCAAACAAGCACTCCAAATGAATGGTTGGCAAGTGATAGCGATGTCCGAATGTCCAAACTATGTGCGAATTGAACAAATCAACACTTTTTTAGGAGTCGGAACTGCTGATACTTTCAAATCTGGAGCTTACATTCTGTAATTCTGCTTCGATTAAGAGATTATCTCAGTTATTCATATGCGCAAATGAAACAAAGCCACGAATGCTGGCGTCTCCAGGCATTAAAAGCACTGCAATACACCCAGTGATTCGAAACTATTATGAACAGGCATTCAATAATATGGGTGAGGAAAGTTTAAAAGAAATTTATCATTCAGAAATTGTTGTGGCCTGTTCCAAGTCAAGGCATGGTTGAGCAGGTCAAAAAATATGGTGGCTTCACACCCCAATGATGTTACCCAGGAAACGCCTTAAGACCACAGAGACTGAGGTAGCCGAGGATCGCCTGATGAAGGCTATAATTAATAAAGGCTGTTAATTATCTTCAAAAGGGGTGTTTTAATTAACCCAAATAACCAATGTTCACTCCTGCACTTCCTTAGAATTTTCATAGTATGCATACAAAGTTTCAGGCTGCTAGGTTTTATAGATTTGGAGTTATGGAGGAGACACACTGACACACTGACACACACACACACACACACACACACACACACACACACACACACACACACACACACACAATGACATTTATTAATGTCGATTATCAGTGATTGAAATTAGTTGTTCTGATGTATTTATCATTCGGCCTTTGCATGTCAACAAAAAACCCTTTCATGTGCATTTCAGTTGGTGTATTACATTCGAAATGTCAGGTTTATTCACAATCAGAATGAAGTGATGTATTTTGATGAAAATGGTGACCCTCCGGCAAAATATGACCTGTACAATTGGCAAGGTGTTAATGGAGAATTGGAGATGATAGTCGTTGGTTATTTTGAATCAATGCCACCTCTTCAGCCAAATCTTTTTGTCAACAGTGAAATTATTCTGTGGGCTGATGGAAACCAAAAGGTATTGTATTTTTTCAAAACTGAAAAAAGAAGTTGCATTGAAAATAATTAATCGGGTCACATTAGTTTCTTTGGATAGCAATGCCATGACATAGGTTTAAAACTTATTGTTCACTCGTTTGATGAAAGTAACCATTTACTCACATGGTGCACCATGATAAGATCATAAACTCGAAAAACAGTGGCATCAAAGCACCGGTGTTTTGTCCATGTCTCCATAATTTGTGGTTGAATTCAATGACCAAATATGCAACGCCTCGTCAAATTTCAAGTGAATGGGATGAAAATTGACAATTTTAGAAATTCGTCCGATGTTGACCTCAAAAATAATTGGTGGTTGAAGTAACCAATTACTCACATGGTGCAGCATGAAGAGATCATTAACTCGATAAACTGGTGGCATAAAAGCACAGGTGGTTTCTCCACGTCACCAACAAACAATACTTGGACCGCCACAGAATTACTTCCTGGAGTCTTATGACTTGTCATTCTGTTCAACGACTGGTCTCTAAGTATCTTTCACTGCAGCAAATCAGTTGGTTATAGCCAAACCAAAGGGGAGGAGGATGGAGGGGAGGAGGAGTGGGAGAGAGGGAGGGGAGGAGGAGAGGGAGAGAGGGGGATGGCGTGGGAGGGAGAGGTGTGGGAGAGAGACAGATAGGGGTGGGAGAGAAAGGGATCGGGGTGAGAGAGATAGAAGGGTGGGATAGGGGTTATGGAGGAGACACACACGCACTGTGACTGTTTGTGTCTCCTCCATAAACCCTATCCCACCCCCAGGTCATGGAGAGAGGCAAAGAGGTGGGAGAGGAAGAGGGTAGAGAGGGGAGGGGAGAGTGCGGAGGGGGAGAGGGAGCGAGGATGGGGAGGGGGGATTCCAGCAGATGTGACTCCCAGTTTAACATCCCTCTGAGCAATGGCACACACACAGATGAATCACCATTCCTGTGAAACTCCGGTATGATGGTTTATAGCTGGATCGGGATTCAAAACTAGGCGAGACAGCTTCAAGCGAGCATGCATGCAAACCTCTTGGCTCTCCTGCCGTGACCTGGCAATTCATTGCTTTATAAAAATTGAATTGATCTGAGTCGCTGTTCTGACTGCTTAAAGAAAAGAACCTTTATTTTGTCCAATTCACTCATTGTTTGACAACCTAACCGTTTCTTCTCTACCTCCAGAGAGGTGTATGGTTGTGAGGAGGTGTGGCAGGAGGATTGTGTGAACAGAAGGGAAGTGAAGGCGGCATGAGGGAAGGGAAGATAGTGTGTGAGGAAGGGAAGGGAAAGCAGTGTGAGGGAAAAGGAAGGCAGCATAACAGCAAGGGCATGGTGGGGGGAGGCAGTTTAAAGGGAGGATAGGCAGCATATCAGGGCATTGCCGAAGCAATAAAAAAAACCAACAGTAACGTTTTCTTTTTAACCTCCGTGTTCTTTATAAAACCGGGCAGGAGCATTTAAAAATTAAAACCCATGCTATCTACGTGGGAAAGGCCTGCCTGCATGTATGCTCCAACCCATATGCATTCCTCCAACCTGCTCGCATGCATGTTTGCACAAACCCCACCTCTGTGTGCTATCTCTGTACCTCTGTTTTCATGTGGCCACTGCCATTTCCATTAATATATTGCAGCAACTATTAACATATTGATGTTAATATTTTGTCATGAAAGCAGATCACAAAAAATGGTAAAAAAAAAAAACTTTGTAGGTAATTAACGAAAAAAAGGACACCTGTGGCCTCTATCATCATGAATAGTTAAAGCAGGTTAAAGAGCACAGCATTACGCCAAATGAAGTTCCACTTTCTGCACATGCCTTAATATTTTCTTCACTGAATATAATCGTTGGAACATCAAAAAAAATCAAGCAATGCTTTGCTTCAATAAATACATTTGGTTATAAAAAAAAAGTCGCAAATTTGTTAAAAATTTCAGATCCCCCCCCCAGATTTCAACAATTATTTAATCCACCCGATCCAATTGTCACATCAAATGCAATAATTCCATCATAAAATTTAATTATCCTATGAGAGTATATTGTGTTTCAAAATCAAGGCATGTTTTAATTGGCCAAACAAAATGGCGAATTAAGACCCTGCAAGCTGACAGATGGCTGACCAAGGCTGAACCTTGATAAAGGATAATTAAATAAGGCCGTAAATTATGTTCAAAAGGGTTGTTTAAATTAACCCAAACACCTAATTTTCAATCATGCACTCCTTTGGAGTTCCCTTAGTACGTATGCAAAGTTTCAGTCAACTTGGTTTCATGGCTTTGGAGTTATAGAGGAGAGACACACAAATAGTACAGCGGATAAGCACAATAATTGTGCGTTTTATGAGAAAAGCATGAATTTTCTGTCGTAGTTAGTGAATACCATAAGGTTATTTTTCAGATGTGGAGGGAAGTCAGATTTGACCTCTGGGACCGTGAGAGGTCAAATCCAAGATGGCCGCCAGTCCACCTGGTCTAATGTTCAAACGCGTTTAATTTTGGAACTAAATAGTGTAAAAAAACATTTAAGGTGTCATTTCCAACTAAGTTTGGAATGGCCATTCGTTTGGTGATACTTTTGAGATCGCCAGGAGCCAAGGAAATGCATTTCGATCAAGGTCAAGGTCAAATTACGTTAAAAACTTTTGGACATTCTTTTGGTAAAGACAATGGATTGGACCTATGCAATATAGCGAAACTTTGCTTCCATTTTGACACTATAGGGATAATAAAACAAAAAAAATTAACAGAATAGTCCCAGTGCTGCTAGTCTATTTAATACTTCATTAATAGCAATAATGATGATGGTAATGGTAGTGATCAAAATCTAACAACCTCAGAACAGAAGCACGTGCAGTGCACTTGACTGCAGCTTTGGCACACTTGCACCGTCCAGTGCTCCTTTCTCACAGCGACACGGATCAATTCATGCACGATTTTGATGCTTCGGGAAGAGTGGTCGCAAAGCGGCTGCCACCAGTTGTTTCCTTTGTCCAGCCCCAGTCAGATGGCTTGCTGGCATCTCTGGATCGAGGACCAATGCCTGGTTCAACAGTTGGCCTGGTAGCAAGTGTGCTTGATGTGCTGTTGAGTGCTGCCTGGGTTGGAGGAATGTTCTCTAGTGTTTCTGACTTCTGTGTGAAGAGCTGTTTCCTGTCATGATTCACTTCCATGCTCTCACTGGTTCGGTCATACATTAGCACCACAAATCGCTCTTGCAGTAACATTGATCCTTCACTGACCTCACTTGGCATGCATAGGAGTTCATTGAAAGCATCATTCACCTCTGGGAAAGACTTCCAACTTTCCCAGGCAGTCTTCTTTCCTCTGCCAGCGAATGCAGATACAGTGTCACACCCGGTGAAAGCGTGAAGGACTGGGAGAGTCAGAAACTGTGTTGGATTCATTGTGGCAACCATTTCGTGAACAGCTATGTAACGAAAGCTTGACCTGACACCAAAGGCAACCCACAGCTCATTAGGAGCTGCCTTGCTGAATGAAGCTGCAGCCAGTACTACCACATCAGTATCCAGTATGGTCACCTTCTTACACCCTTTTGCACAGCATCTGCCATATGCAGAAGTAGATGAGTGTCGGCTCTCCTGCGAACATGGAGCAAGGCAGGCCAAGTATGACTCAGCCGGAGAGCAAAGGACTCCACTTCCATCTGTTGCATACAGTTCCTTGCCCTCTGCTAGAGAAGATGAACAACTATGCGTGACAGGAAAGCAAACATTCGGTTTTGTTATCATCGCATCGAAGGAAGTCCTTCCAGGTCTTTGGCATCACAGTAGAAGGAGCCCCTCTTTCCCTGGTGCCCTTTCCCCTCTTCTGTCTTGTTGAGGCTTTGAGGCTGGCGGGTAGATATACATCCCAGACAGGTCGATGCGGCTGCTTTTCTCAAGTTGAGCAGAGATGTATGGTGCAAACACTCTTTCTCCATACTCTTGAAATGTTCTTGATGTTCCCAGATTTAGCATATGAACCACAGCTGCACCATCAAGAATTGTTGCATCAGCCATAGGCATACTATTATTTTCGACCGATCTGATTCAGGCAGCGAAGTAGATCTGATTTAACCCCAATCCGAATTTTCCCTCCAGTTGACAGAGCTGGCGGGGCTGCCTGGTTTTCATGGGAGAAGAAATTGTCCATCTCTCTGTCTCGTGTTTGACAGGAGATGTACAGCCTCGAAAAGAGACCACAGTCACTTCAGTGCTGCGACTTCAACGGAGCCATCTTGATGTGTAGACCACCGAACATGATCACAAAATGATTCTCCCCGTGAGTGGCTAGCCAGGCCCACTGGATTTCCTTAGCAAGAGCATACAGTGGTTGGTCAGCAGCAAGGACAGGAACCTGACCAGGGTTCACTTGCTGAACTGCTTCCTTGATGATGTCCATGGAGTGCTGTATCATTGCCACTGAGTGTGCATTGTCAAGAAACAGAGGCAATAGTGCGTTGATTGCTGCAGGTGGGATGGCAGCTTGGTGTGCGTCAGCGTGGTATGCAGACCACGATATCCTGCCATCCATGGTAGACTTTTAAATAGCTGTCTTGACTTTGCTGAGCCATGCATACTCATCTTCTGTGGCAGCTGCAGCAGCCAGTAGGTTGGAAGGTCTCGCGCGACCTTGTACAGCCGCGCACAAAAGTCCTTTGTCTTGAGGGCAGCGGGTGGCACATTTGTGTTGGCTGATGGCAGAGGTGTCACTGACTTGGTGGAAGAGCCACACTGACTAATCACTAGTACACCACGATCAGTTCCGTCATTTGTGTGTGACGGATGCTGCATAAGCGAGATTATGGTGCCGTGGAAGGAATCTTTGGCTGTTGCAGACTTGGATTGTGGTCGATGTTGTCCACAGCCCCTGTTGTGAACAGTCCGTGATGCAAGTTTGGTGGACACACTACAACTTCCACCCTAAAGCGCTGGCAGACACCATTGGCAATGTCTGATTTGAGTTGCAACAGCCTATCATAGGAAACACACAATCCCAGATTGAACAGTGTGTTAAGGCCTAAGTCACATTTGCTCTACGGCGAGGATACGGCGGCCGTACGCCCTCTGAATTGACAGAAACGTGCGGCGGCCACAGAGTTTCTGCGGTGGCCTCAGGGTGGCCCTACGCCGTTTGGCTATATTTTACAGGTCGTAAGGTCGCCGTGGAACTATAACGCGGAGTTATAACTTTCTTCATTTCTACGTTCGCCGTAGAATTCGACAAGCCGAAAAAAAAACTGGTAAAAAATTTTTTTTAACCCGTTCGTTACCGTCCGTCTGGCCGCACGTTCGCCTTCGGGCCCCCTGCGGTCGCCTTGCGGGCACCTTGAGGCTACCTTGCGTCTGCCTTGAAAATTCTATGGCCGCCGCAGGGCCCCCTTAAGGTCACCGTGCGCATCAAATCAAAGACCATACGGCAACCCACGTTTTCGGTCTCCACAATTTATAAGACCTTATAGACCATGTGGAGGTACTCGCTATTACCTTCAGAAAATGGTTTTCGTTGTGCAGATCACCAATCTGAATGAAATTTGGCATACTTAAAGAATTTTAGACGCCGAGTCCAAATCCACTTGTTTCCACGTCGAGGATGTGACACAATTGGTCATTTTTGGCAATTAAAGATACACTGAACATTAAAGCACGATTTTGACACAGAAATGAAGAATCAAGGTTAGACTGATATGTATGTCAAAGAAAACTCTTGTGAGGTCTTAAAATGATACAATATGTTTATACAGAGTTATAATTATCAAAGAAAACCCTATTCACTGTTATTAAAGATGTTTATAATTAAAGGTCGTAAACCGAAGCAGTTACATATTTTTACCGGCCGAAAACGTCTGGACCGACCAGACAGGCCTTCGGTTGACCAAGGCAACTTTTTGCTTAAAAGGCAGCCACACTGGCTATTAAAGGTAGTTACATTGACTATTAAAGACAGTTACAGCGCCTATTAAAGACAGTTACATTGGCTATTACGGATTAAATCAAAGACAAAGGGTCTGCGTGACTCAGCTTGATGAAAAGTAGAACCGCCACAAGAGGATTACTGTCTTAGAACTCCAGTATTTCTTGCTCTGAAGCGGTTGCTGAACTAGGCTCTTGACTGCTGCTATTACAAAACTCAAGTCCACTATAACATGCTAACCAACCTGAATACTACTGTGTAGTAGATCACCACAGCAAAAGCAGTGTGACACCTGCATTCACAGTTCGTCGTCGGAATCATCATCAGTTCCGCATTCATCATCCATAAGTTCCATTTCTGCACGGGTCTGTTCATCGTTGGCGCAGTTTTGACACCACACAGCACTCTGCGCAGGACAGTCCTTTTGACCGGCAAGAACACTGGTGTTCTCGCATTTCATCTTCTTGCAATTACATTTCGTCGCCTCTAACAGTTCCTTCGGCGCTGGTGGTTTGCTCAGCCAGTGAACAGTCAGTGCTCCATTGCGTTCCACCCATCCGTGAAATGTAGGAGAAGGGGCTTCTATAAACTTCTCAGTCGCGCGGTGGTGGATCGCAGACTGATAGTTCACTCTTTTGCAATGCAGCATCAGAGCGTCGCTTGTAGGCGGCAACTTCTGTTCTCCCAGCGACTGGCTGCAGAATAGCTTGTAGCGAGCCTCATCCACACTCTTCAGGGTCGGCTGATTGTACATGGCGCAGACGAATTGTTCCAGGTCGTGAATGATATTCTGATCTAGCGTGATTCTCGACCAATGCTCCCGAAACAGGTGATGAGATGGGGACTCTTCATCATCAAGTCAAATGGCCTTGTTTTGCCCTTACCGTGGAATGCACTGGTGGTATCACTTCCCGTGAATTGTGCAAACCTATCAACGCATCGTAGACAGAACTTTCCAAGGCATTACTTCAGCTTCCTAATGTCAACGACGATAATGTCCTTGGGACTTCCTGTGACCAGATGGAATTTTCACGCCCGAATCGACTTCGAGTGAGCCAACGCCAACACAAACACATCGGTGTCGAAACTCTCTATGCGCACCGACTCTTCATTCTGTCCCGCGTGAATGGCATGTAGCAGGAGCTTCGTGTCAGCTTCCTCATGGTCACATTCAAGTTCAGGTACTGAGACAGTCATGACACCATTCGACGCCTCGATTTCTCACATTTGCCGGCATGACTGACGTACAACAGCATGTCACCAGTTTTGATGGAGAGATGTTTCTCGTCCACGATTCGACGATGAACTCTATCAACGCCTCCTTGTTGGCTCGCTCAGGAGATAATTGGCCCACTGTTTTGGAAGGGCTTGATCACGTCCGTAGATGGTTTGCACCTGAAGATCGCCCACCCTGCCCGCTCGTCTGGCATGCTCCAGGCACTTGATGCTGATACTTGGGTAAGTACCAAACACCACGTCCAGTCTCGAAGATTGGTTATGTCGTGCTTTGGCCACTACGATGTTCAGCACCATCTCTTCCAGTTTGCCGAAAGTGTTAGGCAGTGAACCAGCCTTTATCACCTGAATAATGGCCATTCCATCCACAATCGTTGCACCTTGGATAGGCCGAGCTCCACACGGCAATCGGGCCACAAGTTTCAGTATATGGTTGTGGAGTTTGGCTTTGTCCGTCTTAGCAATCGCACATCACCAGATCCAGCAGGAAAGATATGTTCGCCAGTGGGTACGCAAGCAGATCGTGGAGTGTTACATTGCTTTTCTCTCCAATCAACAGCAGTCGTGTGAAAAGATGACATTCATTCGCAATTTCAACCTTCGGCGTCTGCTGGGGGGGAGTCGCCGACTTGCCTCGCGCCTTCGAGAAAGTTGCCAATTTGGCCTTCGAAATCGGACTGAAAGATGGGACCTCACCCGAGAGAAGCCGATCATGCATGAATTGCACAACAGCATTCTCTCCCTTGACATACGCGTTCATCAAGTCCGCGGAAGTGGCTGGCGGTGCGATGACACCTAAACTAATATTGACGAGTTTAAGGTGAGCGCCGGAGAAAGGGTTAATCATTTGAAGTACTGTGTCCATCACTTGTACCACCGCTGCTTCGTTCTTCTTCGAGCTCGACACATCCAAATCCTTTCTCGTTCGGGGCTCGTCGTGGATACCCGCCATGGACTCACATTTCCTTGCGATTTCCGCACGTGTTGGTTGGGACAGGATCCACTTCTTCACAGCTGTGGCTTTTCTGAGTGTAACCAATGATGCTCCACTGGTCTTGCTGTCCCTATTTAAAGTCTGCTCTATGATCTGATCGCACGCAACACTACTAAATCCATAACGTGTATGCCGTTGGGCAGTCCATTTGCCGTCCATGCACGCTTGATAGGTGTCTGGTGGGAGTGCTCTAGCCCGGCCATTTCCAGCCAGTAAACGTGTAAGTACCTTGCATAGTTTAGGTGATCATATGCAAAGTACCAGGGCATTGACGCTCTCGTGGATCGCAAGGTGTTTCGGCCAGTTCGAAGGTACGAGTTGCCCGTATAAGCTCTAGTGCGAGCTCCACCATTTCCAGTAGGAGCACCAGAATGTGAATGTTTTGCTCGCTGTACATTGCTGCTGTCTGAAGTCGCTGTGCGTGTGAACATTTCCGAGACCTCTTCCTATGACAGTACTGTTCGAACAACGGAGACGGAAACGTTTCCTGGAGATGCTCTATACACCTCTGAATCGCACACGCGTCTCCTCTGCGAGGGAGTCAATGAAGGCCTGGAAGCATAGTCTTCCTAGGCTTCGTAGACGAGCTTGTGACAGCGCAGACTTCTGTTATAGTGGTGGCCGTTTATTACTGAATTTGCAGACGCTGAGCGACAATACCAGATTCTATATGAGGTCGAGCAGACCTGCGTCTCTGAATCTTTTGCCAATCATGCCTAGGAAGCTCATGAGTTGGGGGAATTCGCCGAGACGAATTACCAACGTTTCTGTCAACTCCGGGTGCAACCAACGAATCTCCTGCGCCTTACTGTAGAATCGCAAGGTCGAAGACTAGAACTACTTCTTCACGTTCCAGTTTATCAGCCATATCGATGCTTTGGCGTAGGACCGTGTAAACGGTGTCCAGTTCCGTGGGTGATGCCTCGATCACGGGAAGGTAGATGATGGCTGACTTGGTCAACTCTTCATCCCGATGAAGGAGGGTGTTGTACCCAGTCATGTGGCAACCGCCCGTCCGTTTTCTGGACCGTTTTCATTGTGTAATAGAGACATCCATGACAGCCTGTCCTCTTGTGACGGACTGATGTCAATGTCACAACTGTAAAAGGCTGTGGTCCCTTGCCTTTTCCCGCCACCATACTTGAGAATGGGTGGCGTGTTACCAACTAATGACCGCTGACAGGCTAATTGGAGTCACTGGATGAGCGTGCTGAATTGGCTCAGAGGGTGCGTCTTGTATCATCAATCCATTGGTGTGGTGAGTGGTCCCATGACCGGTGAGGGTCTCTCACTGAAATCGATGTTTATCATACACAAATATTGTCGGTACATTTCTGAGGCAGTTTGAGGGCAGTTTTCCCTCCTGATCAATCTGCAACAGTGCCAAAGCAGTTTCCAACGCCTGTGTAGTACTGACTGAGACACAATGCCCAAGCTTGTTGAGCAGTCCTAACAGTCGAGTAGAACCAGTCCAATGTTTCACAGTCAGGCCCAATGCATAGGACTTCGGAGTAAACGTCTGACCCCTTGACGCTATAGAACAACGTCTTGAAGAACAGAGAGCATTTTCAGATGAATATGCCGTGGGAGTTCCACAAATTTCTCCATGGTTGGCTCGTCTGACAGGCCCGCTATCCATGCAACAGGGTTGTACAATGCAACAGGGATGGCTCTTTCAGCATTTGAAATGTCGAAGTCAGGAGCAAGTGGTGGCCATGTAATGTCCACACTTTGATGTTTGTTCAGGTCATCCCTCACCATGAGTGCTCCCGAGTGTAGAACATGTAAATTGAGGCTGAGTCACCCTGCTGTGGACCCTGGCTGGCTTCATCCTCTGTAGTTGACTCTGTTTCTGTTGTAGAGCTACTGTCTACAACAGCAGCCTGAGCAATGGAACCAATATCAATGTCCTTCATGTACACCACTTCGCTCTCAGCCATTTTTGGTGGACGATAGAAAATCATGTCTGGGTACGTTCCTGCAGTCTTTTTCTCAGTCTTGTTGCCTGGTAGTTGGCCTTATTCTGACCTTCGCATACTCTGAGTAGGTCATTGACATCTCACACAACTTCTTCAGATGTATAGATTGCTTTCCATCAATGTGTCTTACCTAGATTACTTTATCACAGAAAAGTCAAATGTTGAGTCATAGTTCACTTTCTCTGAGTTTGGAGTTTACTTGACCCTGTCTGTGGTATGTGTCATTCACATACTCGTAATAACATTTACGGTGATAAACAACTTCCAGCGCCACACAGTCTTTATCCTTTATAGTTGTCATGATTCTCACTCACGTTCATCTCTCCTCTGCTCAGCAGTTTCCCTCAGCTTTCCTCCATCCTGTGTTTCTGCCAGGGACAACTGATCACGTTGAGATTTTCCTTTGACACGGATGATTTTGTCTTTTTTCTGGATATGATACACAATTATTGGCAGTTCACCAGCTGATTTGCCAGCCACCCTTTCTACAGAGGTTCTGAGGGATTTTCTACGTATTTTGGTATGAGTGCCCTCTTCTTCGAGTCCGCCCACCACTCACTGGCTCTAGCAGAAACTGCAGTAGTGCTGGCTTTTGATTTCCTTTTCCTGGCTTCAGCGCGTTTTATATGATCTTGTTACAAAACGACGCATAGCAGAACCGGTAACAGCCGGCATCCGCGGAGGATCAGTCATTGGCGGCAGTTTCATAATTTGATCAGCCAGCAAACGGCATTTGTTGATAGTTTCACATATCTGTGGCGTCGCACCAAGCCTTCGCACACTCGCATACCTTACGCCAGCTCTTATCCGTGAATTGCGTCACTTTCTCATCATCCTCCGAGCCCAAGTGTATGAAACAACGCATATTTGGTTGTTGAAAGACCAAAAATCACTCGAAATCACACGACAACCATGGGCGCCGCCATCTTGATTTGTTGTTTCCTGGTCGTTTCCTCCGCGATTACAAGCATGGCACGCCCACTTCACGGCGGTAATTTCAAATGGTAATAACTGTCGGTGTGTCAACTTGTGCATATGGAAACAAATAGGAATTTCAATGGTGTGTTCTCATGAATGTACAGGGTGAATTTCGTTTAGGTTGGTGATCTGCACAACAAAACTGAACGAACCGACCCAACTCCACATGACCTATTAGGCCTAAGTCACATTTGCTCTACGGCGAGGATACGGCGGCCGTACGCACTCTGAATTGACAACGTGCGGCGGCCGCAGAGTTTCTGAGGTGGCCTCAGGGTGGCCCTACTCCATCTGGCTATATTTTACAGGCCGTAAGGTCGCCGTATAATTATAACGCGGAGATATAACTTTTTTCATTTGTACGTTCGCCGTAGCAATTCGACAAGCCGAAAAAAAAAAACTGGTTAAAAAAAAATTAACCCATTCGTTACCCTCCGTCTGGCCGCACGTTCGCCTTGGGCCCCCCTGCGGTCCCCCTGCGGTCGCCTTGCGGTCGCCTTGCGGGCACCTTGCATCTGCCTTGAAATTCTATGGCCGCCGCAGGAACGCCCTAAGGTCACCGTGCGACATCAAATCAAAGACCGTACGGCAACCCCACGTTTTCGGTCTCCACAATTTATAAATACGCGTGCAGCTCCCCGAAAAATAAAAACATATGTGACTGCTACATTGTGTGACCGTGGAAATACTGCGGCCGCCGTATAATTGCTAGTGGCCGTAGATTTTGGAGACCTCACGGCCGCCGTGGCAAATGTGACTTAGGCCTAATACGCCGTGCGGCTCCCCGAAAAATAAAAACTATGTGACTGCTACATTGTGTGACCGTGGAAATAGTGCGGCGCCATATAATTGCTAGTGGCCGTAGATTTTGGAGACCCCACGGCCGCCGTGGCAAATGTGACCTAGGCCTAACTAGCATTCTACTTCGTGTAACTGCATGGATCTTGAGGGACAGATAGAGTGGGAGTGGAGTTTCTCGGCTGCGGCTATGACGTTCTGAGCTTGGTGAATCCACGTTCCGTGCATGCTTTACGCTGTTGAACACCATTAATTGGGAGATTGCTAGGGCAGGTTTTGTGGTGGTTGTGTGTACCAGCTGCGTCTGATGCTCGATGTTTTCCCCATCGAGTATCATGTTGACTAGAGCCAAGAGGGCTGGTGGCACAGCCTCCTGCTGGCAATTTGCCTGGAACGACCCATAAAAGGAGAAACTTGAGTCAAAGATCTCTTTGCGCACCACCTGTGCTGCTCGCATTAAGTGCATGGCATCACTGTCATGATGACAGGCCATCATGAGGGCTGGTACAATGTCCTTCTCTAAACTCAGAATTGTGTCTCTTCCCTGTGAATGTGCCCTCAGATCAGGAAGCGCAGTAAGCAGTCGGTTTTTCAGTCTGGTGGTGTGAATCCGTTTTGCTATAGTCAGACCAAGCTGCTCCAGTCTGACCTTGTACAGCTGAGCGATGTCTGTCAGTCTGAACACAGGAGCACTGCCTTCATCAATGTTCATGTCTTCAAGTATGCCACAAGCTCAGCAAAGGCTATGCCATGCAGGCAAGATCATCTCCACCATTGCCTTTGGTACAGCCTGCCTGGCTCTGTTGTACAGTGAATGCAGACAGTGGTGATGGTACTTGGCCTCAATGGCCATCATGTCCCCTGCTGCAAGCTTGGCCAAAAGAAGAGTGTCCTCAAGTTCAAGGGCACACTTCCGCACATTTGTGTCGATGTTGTACGTTGATGCATTATGTAAATCTACAGAACCAGCAGGCTCATTGCAGAATAAAGTAGGCTCTGTGGACTGTGGATGGCTGTGAGCAGATCTAGTGTGCACAGAAGAGGTACTTCGTTGTCCTGTAGTCAATTCTCCCCGACTTTGCTCGTCACACGCCGTTTTGTTGAATTTTAGTCGGCATTTATTGTGACACTCAGCCCCGTGTGCCTTCAGAGTGGATTCTATGCCATTTCCATCATCCAATCGCTCCAGGTGGAGGTCCAGGTGGAGGAACTGGAGAAGGTCTTCTGCCAGGATGCATAGCCTATAAACGGGCTGTTTCGTTGATCTGAGAGGACACTGCAAAGATTCATGTGTTACTACTTGGCAGAGGACACAAATGTCCCAGTTAGTGCTGGGGGTGGCTTGGATTGCTTGGATTTAGAGGGTTTGGTAGGGTCCATCAGGAGTGACGCTTCAGCATGGTTGCGACGAAATCACCACAGCAGGAGAGAAGATTCTGAAAGACAAAAACACAATGAAAGCACCACTACCATACCACATTTACATCTATGCTATCTTCTTAGATACATGTCAATATCCAGGATTTCTTTATTGGTAAGGGTCAACAAAACATAGAACTCTACAGATAATGCATCTATACCCAGCTAGTCTAAGCATGGATATACACAATACATAACTGCGCCACATCTGCCTCAAGCACACCCTCTGAGGGCAATAAACTAAATTGCCACAATGACACCACTCGGTATTAATTTGCAAATTTCAACTGATTGCTTATTTTTTGATAAATTTTTACCTTGACCTTGACCTAAATTCATTTCTTGAATTCTGACATTCTCAAAGGTATCACCAAATGAATGGGCATCCCCAATTTAGTTGGAAATTACACTGTAAATGTTTTTCTGCGCAGTCTGTTCCAAAATTAAGGACGTTTGAACATTAGACCCGGGTGACTAGTGGCCATCTTGGATTTGACCTCTCACTTTCCCTCAGAGGTCAAATCTGACTTCCCTCCACATCCGAAAATAAACATTATGGTATGACCTAACTATGCCGAATTTCATGCTTTTCTCATAAAATGCACAATTTGTTAAAATATGAGAGCTTATCCGCTGTACTAAAACAGACATATATTGGTATATATTTCCTCATTGTGAATGTTGATTCCAACCTCAATAGCCACTGGTGGTTCATGAACCTGATCCCTTTTTTATTTCCTCCATTAGCATTGACTCTTGTATGAAGAAGATTATTCATTTCCTCAAGTTCAAAAGTCCTGTGATTTTTCAGGTTCCAATCTCCTCTGCAGTGAGCCATGTAAACCCGGTACTCGCAAAGCAGCTCTTGTTGGAGAACCTTTCTGTTGCTTTGATTGCATTCCTTGTAACGAGGGAGAATATTCTAATACTTCAGGTAAGAATTGTGCCATTGGAGAATTGTAATGCATGTAGATCTTTGGCCACTTCAAAGATAAGTATGGATTATATCAACAGACTTTAAAATACAATATTCAAATTGATGTCGTTAAGTCCATATTCACATTTCCTCACGTGTGAAACTGCTGGGAAGATTATTTGCTTCCTCCATAAATGTTTATTTTTCATTTTTACTCAAAATCCGTTTTTGGTATCGATACACATATCAGTATGAAGTCGTACATTAATGACAGCTTGTTTAATCGTCATCCTGACAGTGGATGTTGAGGAACACACAAGGATGAGGAAAGCAACATGTTGAGCTTGAGAAGATAAAGTCAAGGGTAGATTTAAGGATGGCAATGATTGTATCTGATGGTGGAACAAGAGTAGCTCACTTAACTTTAAACTTAATGGCTTGGATTTTATTCCCGACCTCACAATAAACTATTTTTGGTGCATCACAAGCAGGCCATTGCATCAGCAAGTGCACCATTCTTTGAATCGACATTCATCTTGTTTCCAATCTGTAACCATTACTGAATTGACATTAAATATGCCAGAGTATCTTTCGACAAGAATGTGGTTCGTTATCACCATCACCCCAGCCAAATTCCAAAATTCTGCAATCTTCAATTGAATTTGAAAAGCGAGTGGAGAAGAGCAAGGATTTGATGTCTGCAGCGATGATTTCCATCACAGTGCTGATGAATGGTATGAAGCTGAAAGGTCTGTAAAGGATTTTTGCACCTTGTTTTTGTCATGCGGTGATGGTGGGTGACCTCCAAGCATATGTAAGATGAGATATAGGGCAAATAATACGGTGAATAGATCGGCCACTATTTCCAGCTCCATGTCCCACACATCAGCCAAAGATGCCACCAAACTGTAATGGCCGGTCATCATTTTAGCCATCAGCTCGACCCTAATGTTTAAGAACTGTTTGACTCCTTTCTACCCTTTTAGACAGTTAGGCCTTTCGACCTTTCCACCTTTTAGACATTTTAGGACCCATTAGACTACTTTAGACAATTCTGACAATTTTGACCTTAAATTACAGCCATTAACTTTAAACTTAATGTTGTCCTGCAGCTGTTATTGTCCTGCAGCTGCAACTTAATCTTGACCTTTATTTTAAGTCTACCCTCTGGATGTTTCAGACCCTCTGAATGTTTTGGGTATTTTGGGTCCTTGGGGACTTTTGAGTCCTCAGGGACTTTTGGGAATTTTTGGGTCCTTGAGGATTTTTTGGAACTTTTGGGTCCTCATGGATTTTTGGTACTTTGGGTCCTTGGGAACTTTGAAACTTTTGGGTTCTCAGGAACTTTTGGGACTTTTGGGTCCTCGTGAACTTTTGGGACTTTTGGGTCCTCAGGAACTTTTTTGGTCCTTGGGAACTTTTGGGACTTTTGGGTCCTTGGGGATATTTTGGGACTTTTAGTTACTCGGGGACTTTTGGGACTTTTGGGTCCTCCGGAAATTTGGGGACTTTTGTGTCCTTGGGAACTTTTGGGACTTTTGGGTCCTTGGTGACTTTTTGGGACTTTTGGGACTTTTTATATCCGTTATTTCTTTATATTTAAAACGATGTATTTCAGGAAACAAATATAAAATGAATTTTAAATATAAACTTTATATTTAAAAGAAATTATATATTTTGTTTAATTTTTTAAATTTATGAGTCTCTTGGGTCCTTGCAAATTTTTGGGACCTTTTGGTCCTCTGGAACTTTTGGGACTTTTGGGTTCTCAAGCTTTTTGATCTTCACATACTTCTGGGTCCTCGGGAACTTCTGGGTCTTTTGGGTCATCGGGGCCTTTTGGGACCTCAAGGTATTTTGGGTCCACAGGGTCTTCAAGGTCTTAAAGGTCTTGGCAGTCTTACAGGGTCTTTAAACTTCGAAGGGGTCTCAGTAGTCCAAAGGGACAAATGGTACATTTCAATAGTGCATAATTTATGAATAAACAAACGTAATTAATGGACAAAAAGTATGTCACACAAACACACACACGAACACTTCCTTTGGGTCTTTTGGGTCTTCGAGGACTTTGGTGGAAGAGGTGGGGGAATTTTGTTGGTTCTGGGATGATCCCATTTTCCCCATTGATCATTAACTCAGGAAAAAACTATTTGACCATCTCAATAAAAAGGAGTGCATTTTTTCTCACAAACAGATCTCTCACAGCAAACAGATTTCTGTGACCAAACCCTTCCATGAACCATGACTATGCATCAAATTTTTTTTTAACCAGCTACTTTATTTTACACCCCACCCTTCACCCCTGACCACCTACCCTCCATCCTTTTTTTCTTACCTATCTATACACCCCATTTTAACAGAGATTCCTTCCCTTTATATTCCTGCCTATGAATAATACTCCCTTGTGCTACATAACTTTATATTTCAAACGATGCATTACAGAAACTAGCAGATACCCATCTACGACGGGTATGGGGGACAGGACGGATCAAAATACTACTTGGTTATTGTAGTTTTCTTTGGATGTTTTGCGCCGCATTCAACAGCTCAGTTCATATTGCTGGCATGTCTGGGTGCCATGGTAGCGTTTGAGACTGGTCGCTATAGATTGTTAGCCTTGACACATAGTGCCGGAGAAGTAACACGAACGATTTGACATATTCATCGTTTCTATATTACCTCCATCAACAGATAAACAACATGGCAGGGTAAAGTTGTAAATGCTGAGTTGAACAACCGTCCTGAACTCATGAGCTCATTAAGTAAAGCATGTCAATTGGGACCCGGCCGTCGGTTTGCTGCTGAACGCTGCTGATTGTGCGTCATTGATTCCCTCTTTGAAATTGAATAAAAGTATTTTGATAAACCATTGGATATGAAAAATAATGATGATGGAGTATATATTGATCTGCTGACTCTCTTAATTATAGGGTTAGTCTTTCTGGTAAAAGTAGGAAGAATGAGAGGAGAAACACATTATTCAGGCTTTAAGTATCCTTGGTTCAGGTGATAGTTTTCTTCAAATGACCCATCACAATTAGTTAATAGACTGGTATTGTTATTAGGTAGTAGGAAGGCTGGAAATAACAATTGTTTTAATGAAGCATCAGCCATTTTAGATCAGTTGATGAACATGAAAATAATTAATAAATATCAATATAAAGATATTTTATCTCATATTAAATAAGATGAGAAGCACAATCCTTAGTTTTAATTTCACAACAAGCGACCACACATTTCATTCGCATACCCACTACAACTTGACACAACAAAAGAATATGAGGCGTCTTTATTGTCCATGGAAACTTATAATACCTTATTTAATATAACGCGAGAAAAATGACAAGTTTAGTTATAATCCGGGAAGTGGATACAAAACGACAACAGTTTCACCTGGAGCATATGAGATTTCTCAATATCTTCGAAATTTTTCGTCTTATGAAAGAACAGGGTGATCAACCAAAATATTGTTATAGATATTTAAAAAAAATACTTAAAATCAACGATTAAATTAAAAATAACTCAAGGTTGATTTCAACATTGATAATCATTTAGAGAGTTATTGGGTTTCTCTCAAAAAAGATTGAAACCAATGGGACGTTTTCAGTGATAATGGCATTCATATCCTCAAGAATTATTCTGTATGAATTCACTGTGATTTATTGATGTGCTTATAATGATGGAATAGAACAATTACAACATTTTCATTCAGCGCATACTCAACCCAATTGGTTATAATTCAATATGGAACCCAAAAATCTGGTTTATCTCCCTGTGTCAGGAAAAACCATAAACAGAGTAAATTAGGATAACCGACCAAGATAATCGTATGATTTCTTTTAATGGAGAAATTATATCCATCAGAATTCACCTCCGTGAAGTTTTCCAATAAATAAAACGATGGTTATTGTGAGGAAACACGAGTTGGGAAAATATAAATAATTACCTTTGGATGGGATGTTCCTTTCCCCATACTACAAAGGTGCAGGTATGTATCTTGGTAGAGGATATTATAAACCTAAGAGACAAAGCGGTGTCAGACATCAATTTAGAGGAGATGGGATCTTTGATACTCTCATGGTTATAGGTTTCAACTATTCTTAAACATAAAGACCTAATTGGTTCAACTGCTTCTGCTGTGGGTAATGTATCGGGTGCTATAAAGAGTATAAAAAGATGCCCAAATGAATCTTATAAACTACAAGCAATAAAAGAAATTAAGAAGACAAAACGCAGTTGTCTCCCAAGAACGACAGAAAATAATTCAAATACTTGGGTCAGGTTCCAAAAGTTTTAACATCTTTTTTCCTAAATAAATACAAGTATGGAAGCAATTGATAGTATCTATGATTTGGATGATACCATTGTCATCTCAACTCCACTAAAAAGATTACTTCAAGGTAAATGCAACAACTGGAACAACTGATGCAAATGGTACAAAATTTGAAAAATACTAATCAACAACTATTTATATATATATTTTCTTGTTGTGTAATTTATATTCATAGGGTGAATAACACAAATGCTACACTCGTAAATGATTAATTCTGGAAATTTTGATAGTGTTCGTTTGTACATTGGAACACAAGAAGTTGAAGCGGTTGATTATGTCTCTGCTGTATCTGAAATTATGAAATTTACACGATATTCATTCGGTGATAGATAGGGAAAGGGGGCTGTCGTAGGTTTTATTCCTGATATATCAATGGGAACAAACACAGACCCTGGATATAGTCAAAGGAAAGGAATGTATAATGATGATACAAAAGCAGTTAATAGTTTTACTGTGGCAGTTCTCTTAAAGGTATATTTGGATTTTTTGATCATGATAAAGTTCTGTGTGGTCTTAAAATTAGATTTCAACTACAAAGGAATGATAATGAACAGATTACTTTTTAGTGTTGGTAATGCTTTTGGTGATCAGAATAAATTTGTAATTGATGAAATGAGTTGGTATATTAGTGAATATACTCCTAATCTTAAAACAGGAGAGTTGGTGAATAGAAGACTTAACTCAAAGAAACCACTCAATGTATCATACCTTAAAAGAATATGTCAACACGTTAACTACAACCAAACCACTTACACGTGGATTTGGGTATTCTGGAAGGAAAGCCACCGATATATGTGGATCATAAAAAAAAACAGATGGTGAGACTGCTACTGATAAGAATAATGCATTGAGTGATAATGGTAAGGTGAAACAACTTCGTGTTTCTCCAGATGGAACATTTTATCCACGAGATAGATTGGAAATTAATTGGGAAAAAAATGATTTTGCTGACGCATACAAGTCTTACCAAAAGGTGTGTGAAAGTAATGGAAATAAAGAACCTATTTTGGATATGACAGCAATTTAAAAGTTTGTATACAATCTATGCGTTTAACCTGAGTGCTCAAAAGGAATTATAAAGTCTAATCGATTGGATACTTCCATATACATTGAAAGAGGAAGAGTGAAGAAGTTGATACATATTGTTTGCTTTTGGAAGAAACAGAATTACAGATTAATACAGATAATGGTGTTATGATTCGTCTCAATAATTTTTGTTAAATAAATGAGTGGTAAAGTACCAACTGGGGTGTATGTTAATCAAATCAATCTTCATAACACTATCATGTTGAATTCAAAATCAAAAGCTTGTTATGATTAACGTTAATACAATTCAGAGAAAAGGAGCAGTAAGAATTGATGTTTTGCTCACAAGAGAACAGGTGAAAATCTTGAACGATACTGGCTCCCTTAAAATAAAATGTCGAAACTAATGTTGAAAAAATATTCAAGAAGAGAGAAGAGTGGAGGAATTCTCCCATTTCTATTCCTTTATTTGCTGGTTTAAGTGCGGCTGGAGCATTGACGGGTGGTATTTCAGCAGCGGTGAAAGCTTCCAACGAAAGGAAGGCTCAAATTCGGGCTCAAAAATAATTGCAAAGACATAACAAAGAGTTGGAGAAACAAATTAGTGGAAGTGGTGTAATTGTAGATTTTGCTGAAAAACTTGAGTCTGCCTGATAACGCGAGATTGTTAGTTGGAGATATGCTTTCTTCTATCCCACAAGCAGGTGTAAAATTAACTAAAAGGGGTAATGGATTATATATTTCTAATAAATAAATGAGCATTGATGAGTGGTTTAAAAGAATTTGGAAAGAATAAAACATCAAATTTACATCTTGTCAAATATTGTAAGAATATAAAAATCATAATGGGTTATTTGTATGAGAGATGAATTAACAAACGTGTCTAAATATACAAAGAATATTATATGACTTCGAAGATAATAGGGAACGGTTTTCTTGGTTTGTATTTTTAATTGTCAAGACAAATATTATTTTGATATTTTTGGTCTTCCACCACCTGTTTCAGTCATAAATTTCTTACAGAATGGTGTTTATCAAACATTCAAGTGCAAGAATTAAATTCCAAGTGTTGTGATCAATTATGTCGGTGTTATTTCAACTCAACAAAAATAATTATTTAATGACATTATTTTTATCTAATATAAATGACTTATGTTGATAAAGATGGTTCTATCTTTGGTGTATCCCAAGAACTGGATATTGATTTATCAAATTATTACACAAAGGCACACAGGCTGAACGAACAGAAATATAGTATACCAAAAATATTAAATGAAAAATGCTTATAAATTAAATAAATTATCCAAGCCCGACGGATGCAAATGACTTGGTGAGATTAAGTGATTTCATCATTATATATCTTAAATAAACAGCTGTGTATTCCAAAGATACAGAAGTGTTGATTTTATCTGCAGGTCGTACAGAATTCACAGTTCCAATTAAAATAAAAATTTATAAAGAAGGGCGTATCGTTTATATGAGAATATAACAATGGTGAAATGAAATGAATGATTTAGGGTATAATTGGTCATTTAAAATTACCTAGAAATACTGGAACAATTAAACCAGTCTCGTAAGGAAGAATGTTATCCACTTGGTGCTGAGAATGAGCTTTGTGGAAGCACGATTAGTAAAACAACAATAAAAGAATTTAATAAGGGTAAATTAATAATGGTTTTGCCCTAGTTTAAATATCACGAAAACAGAAAAAACAGATTCTTTATAATAAGTAAGGAAATACAAAATGATTTAACTATGGGAAGATGGGAGGTGTTTCGTGTCATAATATTATTTTGTCATATATTTTAATTACATAAATGACAGCAGAGAGGTTTCAAGAAATTATCATTTCTGTGTCCAAGCATACCTTCAAGAAAAGGGTTTTCGGTATTTTAAATAAATATTTTCTACAACATAAGAATGAGGTATTTTCAATTTAAAATTGGTTTTATACTATGTTGATAAACTGACAACTTTGGATTTAATTAAAATGTTAAATAATGAAAAAATTATAAAGTTAAGAAAACACAAGGCTCTTTTGAAATTCAGAAGAAATTTTTTATTGGTTTCCTGTTGTAAAAAAAATTCTTTTGGATACAGGAATAACAAGAAATCCTGATGATATATGTATGTATACTATGGGTGTAATTGATTCGAGGATAGTAAGGGACGAGGAAGGAGTTGAAGAAACTGAGACAAGAGAGGAGAAGAGAGAGGAGAAAGGAGAGAGAGAGAAGGAGGAGAGGGAGAAGTGAGAGAAGGAAGAAAGAGAGAAGAGAGAGAAGGAGGAAAAGAGAAAGGGAGGAAGAGAGAGAATAAATAAATATAAATATATGGAAACCAGTGAGATTAAAAAAAGATTGTGGGTATTACAGAAAATAAATAATCTCAAGCACCCAGGAGGAAAACAAAGAATTGACAAATCTATATAGACTATTAAATATTGATGCTTTAAAGGTCAAACAAGACTATTAACATCGTTTTTAGGGATAAGATAGATGATGTTGGTGTGATTGACTTTGATTAAAGTTTTTCATTTTTTTTCTTAAATAATGGAGGAGAGAGTAAAGACATTTCTGAGGATTCTTTATGTTTTAAAAATTAAGATTCAAATGTGCATGTTGGCACTAAAAAGTTTTTGCACTCTGTCGGAATTTTTCTCATAAATAAATGAGTTATTGTCTCAAATGTAAAAGAATCTAATGCTAAAATATCTCATATTTTAAAAGTAAATAACAGGGTTATACAAAAAGGCATAGTTTGTTGTGTGTGGATCAAAAAGAGTCAATTTATCTCCAAACACAAACGTGGAGGAGATATACAAAAGTTTTTATCAGAAAGTAAATTTTCACCTACTGGAATACCACAGGGGAATTACATCTACCAGGGTATTCTTTCTGTGGTCCAGGCACAAACTTGGATAAAAGATTTGATGAGGCAGACAATCCTAACCATGAAGAAAACCATCAATAGGGTTGATGAAGTGTGCATGAGGCCGATATTGATTATGGAACCGACAACTTTGGAAGAAAAGCATGAAGCGATAGAGAAATGTTGTATAATTTGTCTCTGATACAAAATCCACATTGAGAGAAAAAGTTGATAGGTTCATCGTGAAGAAGATGATCAGTACTAATTGAAACTTGTGCTTGGAAATTCAAAAAACTTATAGGCTCTAATGATGTCATTAAGACTGAAGACAATTAGCTGATGATTACATAAACTATATTTTAAAGTTTCATAGAAGGAAGGTTTATTTCCAAGGAAGTTGATTATATCTGGACGGCTGATTTGATTGAACTCAATAATGATAAGGGGTACAAGTATGCTTTAACCGTTATTTGATTTGTGGAGTAGATATGCGTGGGTGTCCCTTTAAAAACAAAAAACAGGTAATACTCTTATGTTAGCCTTTCAACAGATATTTAATAAAAGTAAGAGAAAACCCCAAAAATCTGTTGACTGATGAGGGTAGAGAGTTCTATAATAAGATATTTATGAATTTTCAAAAAATAACAAATTTCAATTTCCAGTACCTTCAAAGAAGGAAAAGCGGTTGTTATTGAGCGCTTTAATCACACTTTAAAAAGAGAGACTAAATAAAAAATTCGCACAACCGGTTCTCACAATGGTCATTTTTATAAAGGATATTGTAGATAAGTATAATGACACGACTCCACACGTCAACGAATACGAAACCATGGAAACATTTACAAAATTAGAATATGTAAAAGAGATTAATGTCAGAAAAACCTAAGTTCAAAGTTGGGATATCGTAAGAATAAAGAGGTGGAATCTCATTTTGAAAAAGGTTATACAAAGCGATGGGACAAATGAACTTTTTTAAATTGTTGATGTAATAGAATCAGTTCCTTGGACTTATAAGGTACATGATTTAGAAGGGGAAGAGATTTTACTTTCATTTTATTCACAGGAATTACAAAAGACAAAGAAAAATTGTAAAAAAAAATTTTTGACTCCGCCCCTTTTTGACTCCGCCACCAAGCTCACCCACATAACCCCACCACACAGCCCACACCACACAGCTCCACACACAACCCCAAACACAAACCCCACACAAGCTCACACCACAAACCCCACACACACAACCCCACACAACAACCCACAAAGCTCTACAACAGCTCCACCCACATTCATCATATTCATAATTAGTGATTAGTTATGAGTTCCCACAACACCATTTTATTTCAATGAAAAATTTGCTCACCCATCCACAAAGCTCACATCACCCATACCCATACATCCACACACATCACTTCCTGACCATCTTTCACAA
>CM068953.1:102036866-102054922 GCA_035128595.1 Eptatretus atami
TTCCTGTTGTTTTACCACTTTTGAAACCAACTCTTGATGTTCCTTAAATTTTCTTGCTCTTTCTTTTGCATCCATTTATTTCTTGGAAAATATCATTTACTGAATTGTGAAGGTCAACAGGGAAATTTTCCTTTCCTTCATCATGAAAGTAGATGTGTTCAAATAAATCCTATTCTTTAAATATTTCATCAAATTCTTTATTAACATTAATATGAGTTGTAATTTCTTCTTCACCAGTAGGGTGAATATACTGATTCTGGCTCACTTTTCCCCATGTAAATGAATGGGGGATTTTCAGCGATGCACTTTTTTTTCCTTAAAATTACACCCCCTTTTTCCCAGGGTATATTTATTTGTCTCCCCTTTTAACCTAGGGACACTCTTTTTCAAATAACCAATGCATATTGTTTAGCTCACTCATTGAACCTATAAACATTGTTCATTCTCAAATTCCTTCAATAGTTTAATTTTTTTGCACAATAATCCCCATCTAAATATTTAAAAACAAAACATTTGAATTCTTTATATTTTCAAGATACCCCTTTTGTGCCATTACGAAATGATATACTTCTCTTAATGCTCTTGTTGACCACCTCCTGAGCCACTATCATTTTGAGTATTATAGTAAATTGTTTTTCCATTGCTCAATTGATAACCATCGAAGTTTTCAGTCCATTGAAGGATATTTTTTTTTTCTTTACATCCTCTAACTTACTAGTTTTAAATTGATTCGCTTATTTGTTTTATTACCTTTGTTTTCGTTATTTTTTCAATAAGACTTATTTGATATTTTTCACATTCATTATGTTTCCATTTAATACCAAGACTGAGATTTTCTCCACTCTTTAGTTTGATTAATACTTGGTTTAACCATTTATATATTGTGAAAAAACGTGGCGGTAGCCTTAAAAAACCCTAACCCATCTTCCCATTGTTAAACACAATCTATTCTATACACTCTCTTCATACAATTCCATATGGAACACAATCTATTCCATTATCTAAAATAAATCTCTTATCATCAAAGGCTCCTAATGCCTTTTTATTTACTTCTTCACTATATGTTATGTTTATAACTTCTTATTGTATTCATTTTCCTATATTCTTCTTTCTTATTCATCAAACAAATTATAATAATTTCTAAAAGTTATTGATTTCTTTATTACATATTTCTTTATTCCTTTAACCATTTTCTGATCCTGATCACCATACTTATAAGCATATGCCTTTGCTCTCAATCCAATAAACTCACTCATTACTTTCCACCAAACTCATCCTTAAACTTACCAATAACCTTTTCATTCTTTTTGGAAAATAACTCGCTCTTCTTACTAAATTACTTGTATCATATACTCCAATATTTCTTCATATCTTATAAACATCATCATTTTTATATCTAGAATAAAACTATCAGTGTCCATATACAACAATGAAACATTTTCACCATACTCTTTCTTTAAGCCATTATACAAATAATCAATCATCAATATCTTTGATAAATCAAGAACTGCGTTCATATAAATTGGTTTATCCATTACAATACTTTCTTTTCCATATGAATAGCAGAAAAGTTCTCTGAAAAAACCTCTTCTCCTTCTTGGTTTTTATTAATCTCGAAGCTTCTTTCCAAGATGTTGCAAATCTAATGTTTTGCCTGTTCTAACATTCTCCATTGTCTTTCAAAGACAGCATATTCATCAATTTATAGAAACCCCTTCAAATTTTACTTTTGTATTTGTTCTCATATCTGTATTGAATTAATATACTTTTTCATCCAAGGACTTTGTTTAAATTTTTAAAACTCTATGAATTTTAGCTACTCTCAATCCTTCTCTCAAAAACTGTTTTAAGCTTCTCTGATGCAAAACATATCCCTCTTTATCATAGAAGTTGTTAATAACTTTTTCTGTTGATTGCCTTTAATATTAAAACTTTACGATAATCACTTAACCATTCTTTCTTTGGGGTTTTCTCACATGCAAAAGGAAGGTCTTTATGCTTATTATGTAGATCACTTGGGTACTCAAATCAACTTCAAATAATAAACTTCTTCTTCCTCATTCTCTCTTGAGAAGAAATAACATATTCATCAAAGCCTTTCAATATCCTTTTCCCACCACTCTAATTTACCATAAGGCAGAGTTGAGACATTGCCATCCATACAAATTATTTGCATCAAATTACATCAAATAATTCTATCTTTTTCACTATCATAATTGGAAGATATTTATTATTTGCTTTAGCATATCTTTTTGAACATACTTGTGATATTCCACCTCTCTTAGACTTCTCAATCATCAAAAGCATATCTACATCATTGATTAAATCTAGATTCTTGTTTTGTCATTTTCAACATTGCACTCCAAGTAAACCAGAGCTGTGAAATAGTGGGCAGGATCTAATCCATAACAATTTTATTATGACAGAGTGATCTAAAGTCTTCAAACACATCAGCTAACAATAAACATCTTTTGTTTTCAAATCATGATATTCTCCAAGTTCTTTATCTTAAATATTTTCCAAATTTCTTTTGCGTGTTTATATTCCTTATCACTTATCTCCTTTCATAAAGGTTATTATAGAAACTTTCTTTTGAAGGAAGTTGTGTTTCTTTAAATCTCATAAATGAATCCATATAATCATAAGGATAAATTCCCTTACTTGTAAGAATTTTCTCTTACTTTGAATTTCATTCCTTGTTTGAATTTCCCTATTTAGAATTCCTCTTAATCAGAATTTCATCTTTAATCAGAATTCCTCTTTAGTTAGAATTTCATTCATTGTTTGAATTTTCTTTACAATTAGAATTTCATCTTCAGTTAGAATTTCTTCATTAATTTCCTCATTAATTAGAATTTCCTCTTTACTTTGAATTCTCTCTTTAATCTGAATTTTCCTTTAGTTAGAATTTCCTCTTGTTGAAAGAATGAATAAAGATTTGGAAAGAGCCTGTGGAGCTTAGATTGATGCTAGGTTGGCTAGTGGTGTTCCCATAAACTTGTAAGAATCTAAGAAACCTATAACGAGTTATAGTTTTTTGTGAATATCATTTTTGCAAATGAAATATACTTTTGACTTGTGTTTGTTAGGCAGAAATATTCCCTGTGTTTTTGAAAGTTCATTATAAATAGATGTGTATCATAGTTGGCGCTGTTGTGAAGAAAGACTGGAATAAAAGAAGGTAATTTATATTTAAGATTACACAGGAATGAGCGGACCTCTATATTTACCAGTAAGATGACATGATCCCTAACTTTAGACTCCTCAATTTCCTCCTACAAATGACAGATATGTTCTTTCTAAATTCTAATTTTTCTTTGGTTAATCATCGGTTCATTGTTTCTTCATTAATTTAGTTAGTCTTATACAATCCTTTTCTAATGTTTTACAAACTCTTGTGAAGCATTTTTTCCACGATATGTTCAAGTTTATTATACTTTTCTCCAACAGATGATTGATATAATAACAGAAACCACAAGGAATAGTTTTGATATTTATTTGTATATGATTCTTTGGATTAGGAGAAGCATATTTATCTTTTTTAGGATACATTCAAAATCAGCGTATATCACAAATGGGTGCATGATAGATTTATTATAATCTTCAAAATAAATCTTTTTACCAGGTTTAGCATTGTAATTGCAGCTGATTTATGATTACTACAATATTTGAATGTTGTTCTAATCGTTCTTTTGTATGAATGATTAACATCGCTTACAAGGATAATATTTTGTTTGCTGTTCTGAATACCTGAGAAGAGATTAATCTTGATAAATTATTGATGTATGTGTAATGTGAAATTCTCCAACACTAAATATAAAAGATCAATGTTGTGTTTCTTCATTTTTATAGTTGTTTGAAATTATTAATATTTGAATTTGTTTGTATCGTTAATCCGTATACATTATAGAAAGATTATTCTTTTTCTCAAATTTAGGAATATCTGTTAGTGGCATGTGAATTTAAAATCTTTAATGTCCAAGGTATTCTCATATTTCATATATTGTTTTACTCTTTCTGAATTACATTTGGTGGATGTAAGTGAGCAAGAACAGACCAAGAAAAACATTTATTATCATTGTTCTTAATAGTAACAACTGCCTTCTTTAGTTTATTTCTTGGTAATTCAATATAAGAAGAACTTTCAGAGGGTTTGATTTTAGAATGTGTATATCTAAAAAGATGATTTTTTTAATGTTAATACACTTCCTACCACTGTATTATCAACATCCTCCTCTTGTCTTGATAGTTCTTCATAAACCCACTATTCAAAAAATCTTGAAATGATGTTATAAAAATAAAGATCTGTTCTCATATAAGGAGTTTGTTCTTCATCTTGTCTTTCATATTCATTTTCACCTCCATATAAAACTTTAAAGTTTTCATTTCGTTTAATGTCTTTTTAATAACTTTTTCAACATCAGGTTTCACTATTTCAATTGATTCAGTTATTGATGATGGATGGGTTCTCCAAATTGAAAAATCCTATTTTATATGTCCTTTAAATGCCCCATCAGTGTTTTCAATATAATAGTCTCCTTTACTTTAAACTCATTTTTCTTGTGTTTTGTGATTCAAGATGTCTGTTATAACTACTCTTCAAAACATCCTTTGAGCAGATATCACAATGTTTCTTTCCAACTCAAGAGGAGATATTGATGAAAATGATTAAATGTGTGTTTGTTGGTTCGGAGGTGTTTTCTATAATGTTTATATTCGTGATTACAAAACATCGCAGTACGTTGTATTCACCATATTTATATAATAAAACTTTGCTTAAACTAAAATTTTCTTGATGAAAATTTCGTTTATTTTACAGGTGAATCTGTGCTTAAACCATTTTATCCTCCAACTTTTTTCACTTAATAAATACAATGTTTCAAGAACAAAAGACAAGTTTCAATCAATCTCTTCATTTGTAAAAGATACTGAGAAATATGTCAAGGATGTAAAATTGAACAAAGATAAATATAACAACTATTGGATAAAAACAATTATGGTGGATATGATGAGTTCTTCATTTCCTTCAGTGGAAGGGCTTTTAGTATACCTGGTAGAACATCAATTAAAGTATCTCACAAAAGTTTCTCCTCTCCTTCTGGCAATATATTCAAAACTAGAAAAAGCAATGAACAAAGAAAAAGTATCAAAAAACAAAAACCTTATGGATGAAGCTTTAGAAAGAAAAGATAGACCATCTGTAATATGCAAGGATAAATTTGTATTTTTTCAACAACCCTGAAGATGTAAATCCTGATGAAATAAAGGATGTTACTATATCAGGTGAAATGACATTTCGTTCAATAGTAGTTAAGGATCATTTTAAAATTACCTTTAATATAAAAATGTTGTAGTTGAATCTGGTAATGAAAAAAAGTATATAGATATCGATGGTAATATTATTTAAATATGAGTCAATATGCAACTGAAAGTATAGATGAATTTCAGTTAAGTAAATTTTTACTTTATAAATATGAATAGTTTACTCGATTTTGAGCCTTTGAATTCCCTGATTCTCCATATGACAAGTTTGAGAATTGTCCTGCGTGTGAAAGACGGGGATTAAACACAGAGTCAAAGCCTATAAACAATGTATATTCTGTGATTATCTTCTAATTAATGATAATAAAAATAAAAAGGAAAATAATTCTTTTAGATTTACACCAAAAATGAATTACTTTACAAGATGGATTAGAGAAATGAATGTAAAGTATGAGGGTGATAACACACCTTTCCTTACAAGGGAAGAAACTGAACGTATTAGAGAAATGTTCAAAGGATTGTTGTTAATATTATCATGGATGTGATTTTCAGGGAAATATCAACACAAGATATTGCATAAATATAATAATGGATTATCTTGAAATAAACCTGAACTTAGGATAAAATATAGAGTTTCTAAAAAGCCAATAACAAATTAAATAACCTGTTTCCAATATATAATGAATGATTTTTTACCCATTTGGGAAAATAAGATAAATTTAACAACCATAAAAATCTCCCAAATTCATTAAGATGCCTCATAGTTGGTTCAAGCGGATGTGGAAAAACCTGCTTACTTTTAAAGATGCTCCTCACTCCAACTTTTTAGATTATGATAATTAATAATTTCACAAAGTCGAGTTTTCAACCAGAGTATCAAGTACTCTCACAAGGTTTAATGCTGGACTTCAAAAAGAAGATATAACGGTTTATTTAAACTTCAAAAAAAACTCAAATTGATTATAACATTGAAGATATAATACAACTATTTGTGATAACACAGAGATGTAAAAAGAAATCAAAACCGATACTTGTATTCTTAGTGATAATACGGATGAATACCGTCTCCCAAGATTTGGATAAATCCAAAAGAACTCGTCATCTTTGATGATTGTGTTAATGAGAAAACAAAACGGTAATGGACAGCTACTACACAAGAGGGAGACATTCTTCTTGGAATTGTATTTATCTTCGTCAATCGTACTTTCAACTTCCTCGTCGTTCCATCAGAAACAATGCTAATACTTTTATTTATTCAAGTTAAATTCAATAGATATTAACAATTTCTGGAGAGATAATTGTTCTACATTATGTAGTAAAAAGGAATTTGGAGATTACATGAAGCACACGACTGAAAAATATAAATATATTGTTGTGAAACAAGATGAGATATTAAGGGAATATTTTTTTTGTTTTATAAATAATTACATATATAAATGACATATTATTATAAATCTTGTGGGTAAATCTGCTTCTGGAAAAAACTTTCATAAATCAAGGTCTTGTGTAGTACAAATGAGAATATTTAATTATACTTAAAAAACACCCCGTGATACGCATTGTATCAACAACAACAGAGCAATAAGACCTGGAGAAGTAAAAGGTGAAGATTATCACTATATTTCAATGGAGGAACATATGCGATTGAGGAATGAAGGTCAAATATTTGAGGAGGTTTCTCTTGGTACAACAAAATATTCACATTGTAAGAGTGAGTTAAGGAAACTAAATCTGGTGGTCTTGGGATATTAGAAACTAATCCAGAAGGAATAGACAAATTATTAAACATCTGAGCGGAGTGAAGATTTTATCATTTGGTTTGATGTTGATGAAGAAACTCAACACAAACGTATGAAAAGCAGAGATGCAAGTATTAGTGAGAAGAAATTACAACTCGTATTAATGTTAATAAAGAATTTGATGAATTATTTAAAGAAAAGGATTTATTTGAACACATCTACTGATGATGAAGAAAGGAAAATTTCCCTGTTGATCTTACAATTCATTAAATGATATTTTTCAAAAATAAATGGATGCGAGAAAGAGCAAGAAGATTTAGGAACATCAAGAGTTGGTTTCAAAAGTTGCAAAACAAAAGGAAGACATAAAGAAGAAACGCAGACAAAACTAACGGGTGAAGAAGCATTTGAAAGAAACAAGAAGAAATTTTTAAACCACTTTTAAAAACTTCCCAAGAAAAATTATAGATGTTCCACAGTTCCCACAATAAAATATACTCGAGAAAAGCTCAAATGTTAAAAGATTTCAGTCAAATGACGGAGGAAGAATAGAGATATAGGAGAATTGAAATATGATGATGAAGGATTATTTCAACAACTGGAAGAGATGAACGACCCCCTGATTATATTGTGAATGCTCTTCAAAACAATGAATATTCAGCGGATTCAAAAACAAAGCAGGACTCATTCCAACAGAACAACCAGCATATTTCATCTTGTTCAAGAAAAGGTATTATATTTAATGATGAATTAAGGTTCTTGAGTTCTGCTCAACCCCTGTCAAACTAACTCCGAGATTAATGTTTCTTCTCAAAAAAGATGGAAGACAAGGTTCAACTGTGAGGGATGAATCAAAGTATATTGATAAACCATTGGATATGAGAAATAATGATGATGGAGTATGTATTGATCGCTGGACTCTCTTAATTATAGGGTTAGTCTTTCTGGTAAAAGTAGGAAAAATGAGAAGGAGAAACACATTATTCAGCTTTAAGTATCCTTGGTTCAGGTGTTAGTTTTCTTCCAAATGACCCATCACAATTAGTTAATAGACTGTTATTGTTGTTGGCAGTAAGAAGGCTGAAATAACAATTGTTTTAATGAAGCATCAGCCATTTTAGACCAGTTGATGAACATGAAAATAATTAATAAATATCAATATAAAGACATTTTATCTCATATTAAATAAGATGAGAAGCACAATCCTTAGTTTCAATTTCACAACAAGCGACCACACATCTTCATTCCCATACCCATACAACTTGACACAACAAAAGAATATGAGGCATCTTTATTGTCTATGGAAACTTATAATACCTTATTTAATATAACTGATAAAAATGACAAGTTTAGTTATAATCCCGGAAGTGGATACAAAACGATAACAGTCTCACCCGGAGCATATGAGATTTCTCAAATATCTTCCGAAATTGCTCGCTCATGAAAGAACAGGGTGATGAACCAAAAAATATTGTTATATACATTCAAAACATACTTCAAAATCAACGATTAAACTTAAAAATAACTACAGGTTGATTTCACAATTGATAATTCATTTAGAGAGTTATTGGGTTTCTCCTCAAAAAAGATTGAAACTAATGGGACGTTTTACAGTGATAATGTCATTCAAATATCCTCAGGAATAAATCGGTATTAATTCACTGTGATTTGATTGATGGTACTATAATGATGGAATAAAACAAATAGATATTTTCATTCAGTGCATACTCAACCCCAATTGGTTATAAATTCAATATGGAACCTAAAATTTGGTTTATCTCCCTGTGTCAGGAAAAAACATACACAGAGTAAATTTTAGGATAACCGACCAAGATAATCGTATGATTCTTTTAATGGAGAAGTTATATCTATGAAAATTCACCTACGTGAGTTTTCCAAAAATAAATACGATGGTTATTGTGAGGAAACACGAGTTGGGAAAATATAAAATAATTACAGGGGATGGGATGTTCCTTTCCCCATACTACAAGGGTGAAGGTATGTATCTTGGTAGAGGATACTATAACCTAAGAGACAAAGGGTGTCGGACATCAATTTAGAGGAGATGGAACAATTGATACTCTAATGGGTATCGGTTCAACTATTCTTAAACATAAAGACCTAATTGGTTCAACTGCTTCTGCTGTGGGAAATGTAGCAGGTGCTGTAAAGAGCATAAAAGATGCCCAAAAGGAATCTCATAAAATACAACCAATTAAAGAAATTAAAAAAGGTAAAAACTCAGTTGTCCCCCCAAGAACGACAGAAAATAATTAAAATATTGTCAGGGTTTCAAAAGTTTTAACATCTTTTTTCCTAAATAAATACAAGTATGGAAGCAATTGATAGTATCTATGATTTGGATGATACATATTATCTCAAACTCCACTAAAAAGAAGATTACTTCAAGGTAAATGCAATAACTGGAACAGACTGGAATGCAAATGGTACAAAAAGTTTTGAAATAAATAATCAACAAACCTATTTGAATCTACCGAAAGTTTCTTGTTGTGTAAATTTAAATTCACTAAGGCTGGAATAACACAAATGCTACAGTCGTAAATGATTTCTTCTGGAAAATGTTTGATAGTGTGCGTTTGTACATTGGAACACAAGAAGTTGAAGCGGTTGATTATGTCTCTGCTGTATCTGAAATGATGAAATTTACACTCTATACATTCAGTGATAGAATGGGAAAGGGGTCTGTCGAAGGTTTTTATTCCTGATATGTCAACGGGAACAACCACAGACCCTGGATATACTCAAAGGAAAGGAGCGTATAATGATGACACAAAAGCAGGAAATAGTTTTACTCGTGGCAGTTCCTCTTAAAGGTATATTTGGATTTTGTGATCATGATAAAGTTCTGTGTGTCTTAAAATTAGATTTCAACTACAAAGGAATGATAATGAAATAGATTGCTTTTTGGTGTTGGTAGTACTTTTGGTGAACAGAATAAATTTGTAATTGAGGAATGAGTTGGTATATCAGTGATATACTCCTATATTAAAACAGAAGAGTTGAATAGAAGACTTAACTCAAAGAAACCACTCAGTGTATCATACCTCAAAAGAAGATGTCAACACGTTAAACTAACCAACCACTTACACGTGGAATTTGGGTGTTCTGAAAGGAAAGCCACGATATCTGTGGATCATTTTTAAAAAGCCAGATGGTGATACTGCGACTGATAAGAATAATGCATTGAGTGATAATGCTAAGGTGAAACAACTTCGCGTTTCTTTAGATGGAACATTTTATCCACGAGATAGATTGGAAATTAATTGGAAAAAATGATTTTGCTGAAGCATACAAGTCTTACCAAAAGGTATGTGAAAGTAATGGAAATAAAGAACCTATTTTGGATATGACAGCATTTAAAAGTTTTTATACAATCTATGCGTTTGACCTGAGCGCTCAAAAGGAACTATAAAGTCTAATCGAGTGGATACTTCCCTATACATTGAAAGAGGAGAGAGTGAAGAAGTTGATACATATTGTTTGCTTTTGGAAGAAACAGAATTGCAGATTAATACAGATAATGGTGTTATGATTAGTCTCACATAATTTTTTGTTAAATAAATGAGTGGCAAAGTACCAACTGGGGTATATGCTAATCAAATCTATCTTCATAAACTATCAACTTGTGTTCAAAATCAAAAGCCTTGTACGATTAACGTTAATACAATTCAGAGAAAAGGAGCAGTAAGAATTGAGTTTTGCTCACAAGAGAACAGGTTAAAATCTTGAATGATACTGGCTCACTTAAAATTAAAATGACAAAACCAATGTTGAAAAAATATTCAATAAGAGAGACGAGTGGAGGATTTCTCCCATTTCTAATTCCTTTATTTGCTGGTTTAAGTGCGGTTGGAGCATTGACGGGTGGTATTTCAACAACGGTGAAAACTGCCAACGAAAGGAAGGCTCAACTCCAGGCTCAAAAAGAATTGGAAAAACATAACAAAGAGTTGGAGAAACAAATTAGTGGAAGTGGTGTAATTGTAGATTTTGCTGAAAAACTTGAAGGTCTGCCTGATAAAGCGAGATTGTTAGTTGGAGATATGCTTTCTTCTATCGCACAAGCAGGTGCAAAATTAACTAAAAGGGTAATGGATTATATCTTTCTAATAAATAAATGAGCATTGATGAGTGGTTAAAGAATTTGGAAAGAATACAACATCAAATTTACAACTTGTCAAATATTGTAAGAAATTAAAATTCATAATGTGGTTATTTGTATGAGAGATGAATTAACAAACGTGCCTAAACATACAAAGAATATTATTATGAACTTAGAAGATAATAATGGAACGGTTCTCATTGGATTTGTATTTTTAATCATCAAGACAAATATATTTTGAAAGTTTTGGTCTTCCACCACCTGTTGAAGTCATAAAATTCTTACAGAATGGTGTTTATCAAAATTTCAAGTCCAAGAATTAATTCCAAGTGTTGTGTGTCAATTATGTCTATATGTGTTATTTCAACTCAACAAAAAGAAAAAATTTATGACATTATTTTTAATCTAATATAAATGACTTATGTTGGGAAAGATGGTTCTATCTTTGTGTATCCCAAGAACTGGATATTGATTTATCAAATTATTACACAAAGGCACAGGCTGAACGACATAAATATAATATAACCAAAAATATGAATATGAAAAATGCGTATAAATTAAAAAATTATCCAAGCCGACTGACGCGAATGACTTGGTGAGATTAAGCGATTTATCACTATATATATCCTTAAATAAAACGGCGTGTATTCCAAAGATACAGAAGTGTTGATTTTATCTCCAGGTCATACAGAATTCACAGTTCGAATTAAAATAAATTTTTATAAAGAAGGGCGTATCGTTTGTATGAGAATAGAACAATGGGGGATATGATTGAATGATTTAGGGTATAATTGGTCATTTAAAATGACCTAAAAGACCTGGAGCAATTAAATCAGTCTCGTAAGGAAGAATATTATCCACTTGGTATAGAGAATGAGTTTTGTGGAGCCACGATTAGTAAACAGCAAATAAAAGAATTTAATAAGGGTAAATATAATAATGGTTTTGCCCTCGTTTATATCATGAAAACAGAAAAAACAGGATTATATATAATAAGTAGGAAATACAAAATGATTTAACTATGGGAAGATGGGGAGGTGTTTCGTGTCATAATATTATTCTAACATATATTTTAATACATAAATGACAGCAAGAAGGCTTCAAGAAAATTATCATTTCTGTGTCCAAGCATACCTTCAAGAAAAGGGTATTCGGTATTTTAATAAATATGTTCTACAACATAAGAATGATGTATTTTCAATAAAAGATTGGCTTTATGCTGATGTTGATAAACCGACAACTTTGGAATTAACTAAAATGTTAAATAATGAAAAAATTATAAAGTTAAGAAAAAGTAAGGCTCTTTTAGAAATTCAGAAGAAATTTATTGGTTTCCTGTTGTAAATATTTTGTCCTGTTGTAAATATCCAAAAAAATATTTTGGATACAGGAATAACAAGAAATCCTGATGAATATATGTTATATTCTATGGGGTGTAAGTGATTCAAGGATAGAAGGATGAGGAAGGAGTTGAAGAGAGAGAAGAGGAGGAAAAGGAGAAGAGAGAGAAGGAGGAGAGGGAGAGGAGAGAAGAGAGAGAAGGAGGAGAGGGAGAAAGAGAGAAGAGAGAGAAAGAGGAGAGAGAGAAGAGAGAGAAGAAAGAAAAAGGAAAGGGAAAGAGAGAAAGAGAGAGAGGGAGGAAAGAGGAAGAGAGAGGGAGGAGAGGAGGAAAGAGAGAGAATGAATAAATATCAAAATATGGAAACCGGTGAGATTAAAAAAAGATTGGTTGTATTACAGAAAATAACTCAACCCACCGAGGAGGAAAACAAAGAATTGACAAGTCTATTTGCAATACTTTCGACAAACTATTGACATCGTTTTCAGTGAGAGGATATTGATGTTAATTAAAGTTTTTCATTTTTTTTTCTTAAATAAATGGAGGAGAGAGTGAAGGCATTTCTGAGGATTATTTATGTTTTAAAAATTAAGATACAAATGTGCATGTTGGAAACTAAAAAGGTTTTTGCACTCTGCAGGAATTTTCTCATAAATAAATGAGTTATTGTCTCAAATGTAAAAAGAAAACTAATACTAAAAATATTTCATATATTAAAAGTAAAAATAACAGGTTATACAAAAAGGTATATGTTCGGTGTGGGTTCAAAAAAAAATCAATTTATCTCCAAACACAACTCGGAGGAGATATACAAAAGTTTTTATCAGGAAGTAAATTTACAACGACTGGAATACCGGGGAATTACATCTACCAGGGTATTCTTTCTGTGGTCCAGGCACAAACTTGGATAAAAGATTAGATGAGGCAGACAATCCTAAACCATGGAGTAAACCTATCAATAGGGTTGATGAAGTGTGCATGAGGCACGATATTGATTATGGAATACCACAACTTTAGAAGAAAAGCATGAAGCCAATAGAAAATGTGTGTATATTTGTGTCTGATACAAAATCCAACCTTGAGAGAAAAAGTTGATCGGTTCATCGTGAAGAAGATGATCAGTGCTAAATTGAAACTTGGACTTGGAAATTCAAAAAACTTATAGACTCTAATGATGTCATTAAGATTGAAGAGCAATTAGCTGATGAATTACATAAACAATATTCACAAAGTTTCAGAGAAGGAAAGTTTATTCCAAGGAAGTTGATTATATCTGGTCTGCTGATTTGATTGAACTCAATAATGATAAGGGGTACAAGTATGCTTTAACCGTTATTGATTTGAGGATAGATACGCATGGGTTGTCCCTTTAAAAAACAAAACAGGTAATACTCTTATGTTAGCCTTTCAACAGATATTTAATAAAAGTAAGAGAAAACCTAAAAAATTGTGGACTGATGCGGGTCGAGAGTTTTATAACAAGACATTTATGAATTTTCTAAAAAATAACAGTATTACATTATACAGTACCTTTAATGAAGGGAAGGCGGTTGTTATTGAACGTTTTAATCGTACCTTAAAAGAGAGACTATATAAAAAATTCACCAACTCGGTTCACAACAATGGTTATCTTTTATTCAGGATATTGTGGATAAGTATAATAACACGATTCATACGTCAACAAATATGAAACCATCAGAAACATTTACAAAATTAAAATATGAAAAAGAGATTAATGTCAGAAAACCTAAGTTCAAAGTTGGTGATATTGTAAGAATATACAGGTGGAAATCTCATTTTGAAAAAGGTTTTCGTAAACGATGGACTAACGAACTTTTTAAAATGTTGATGTAATAGATACGGTTCCTTGGACTTATAAGATATATGATTTGGAAGGGGAAGAGATTTTAGGTTCATTTTATTCACAGGAATTACAAAAGACAAAACTAAGCAGATAATACCCATAGGAGCAATGGGTTGGCGCTTCACTCCCTCCTGCTATACACCGTTGTGGACACTCGAGGGCCAAGTCCGAGTGTATAACAGTATATAATGTGTGTCAAGGGGGCGTTCTTAGATCTGTGAACCCCAAACACAGAATCCTCGACAACATAGTCAAGGCTTAACTTTTGTTTGTTGAGTGTGTGTGTGTGTGTGTGGCGTGTGTGTGTGTGTGTGTGTGTGTGCGTGGGTGTGTGCGTGCGTGTGTGCGTGCGTGTGTGTTGTGCATGTGTGTGTATGCGTGCGTTGGTGTGTGTGTGTGGTGTGTGCGCGTGTGTGTGTTGTGTGTGTGGTGTGTGTGTGTGTGTGTGTGTGTGTGTGTGTGTGCAATGGGAGCAATGGGTTGGCGATTCACTCCCTCCTGCTATACACCATTGTGGACACTCGAGGGCCAAGTCCGAGGTGTATAACAATATAAATAGTGTGTGCAATGGGAGCAATGGGTTGGCGCTTCACTCCCTCCTGCTATACACCGTTGTGCACACTCGAGGGCCAAGTCCGAGGCGTATAACAGTATATAATATGTGTGCAATGGGAGCAATGGTTGGCGCTTCACTCCCTCCTGCTATACACCGTTGTGGACACTCGAGGGCCAAGTCCGAGGTGTATAACAGTATATAATGTGTGTGCAATGGAGCAATGGGTTGGCGCTTCACTCCCCCTGCTATACACCGTTGTGGACACCGAGGGCCATGTCCGAGGTGTATAACAGTATATAATGTGTCAAGGGGGACGTTCTTAGATCTGTGAACCCCAAACACAAAATCCTCAACTGAATAGTCAAGGCTTAACTTTTGTTTGTTGATTGTGTGTGTGTGTGGTGTGTGTGCGTGCGTGTGTGTGTGTGTGCGTGTGTGCGTATGTATGTGTGTGTGCGTGTGTGTGTGCGTGTGTGTGTGCGTGTGTGTGCGTGTGTGTGTGTGTGTGTGCGTGTGTGTGCGTGTGTGTGTGCGTGTGTGTATGCGTGTGTGTGTGTGTGCCGTGTGTGTGTGTGTATGCGTGTGTGTGTGTGTGTGTGTCCCAACCCTCACCTTCAAAATCTCAACCCCAACTCAATCCTCGCCCAACACAATGTCTTTTTCAAAATGAGATTTCCACCTATATATATTTTTGACTTTTTTTCTCTTCTTCCAATTCTGTCTTTTAAGGCTTTCAGGTTTGATGACATAGAAAGGGGGAGTAAGCCTGCACTTTCTTCCCAGAACTTTCTTGATCTTGCCTCCATCAAGCACCCATCCGACAAAGAACTACATCGAAAGGTTTAGATCCCAAAGAGTGATAGCATTTCAAGTCTCCAAAATAAACCCAACTTTCCAAATCTCCAGGTAGGTCCCATATTTAGAACCATCTTGGCAGAACCCTTTTTCTGAGTCTCCAAGTAGTTATTTAAACCATCAAGGCAGAACTCATTTACTGATTTTTCAAAATTTGTGAGTCTCCAAGGTAGGACCCATATTTAGAACCATCTTGGCAGAACCCTTTTCCTGAGTCTCCAAGGTAGTTATTTAAACCATCAAGGCAGAACTCATTTACTGATTTTTTCAAAATTTGTGAGTCTCCAAGGCAAAACTTGTATTCTGGCTCATCAAGGTATAACTTGTTCAGTGGGTATTGTCTTGATAACTCGCAATGAGTACTATTGCTGTAAAACTCTTTTTCAGGATTTTGCTGGTCTCCAAGGTATAACTCTTTGGTTGGTCATCAAGGACGAACTCGTTCTGTGGGTCTTGGTCGCTCATGAGGTCTTCAACCAAGCCAACAATTTCGCCCAAAGTTGTGGCAAAAGCAGTATTTTCATTTCGTATTTCAGATACAATTTCCTGTGAGAGAAAATAATAATGTATTAATTAAGTGATTTAATTATTAAATGAGTCTATGCTTAAATCAAACTGAAAATAGGAAAATAAAATCTTACCTCAACAGATAAGAGTTTTGAATCCAATTGATCAAGTTGTAGGTTAGTTCCATACAAGTAGTCAATCTCCAAGGAACCCAAAGTCATCCCACTCAAGGTCTCGCTCGTTCTCGTGGGTCTTGGTCGCTCACAAGGTCTTCAACCAAGTCATCAATTTCGCCCAAAGTTGTGGCAAAATCGGTATTTTCAGATACAATTTCCTGTGAGTGAAAATAATAATGTATTAATTTAATAATTTAATTATTAAATGAGTCGATGTTAAAAAGACTGAAAATAGGGAAATTAGATCTTACCTCAACAGATAATAGGTTTGAATCCAATTCTTCAACTTGTAAGTTTAGTTCCATACAAGTCATAGAGTCCAGGCAAGCTCAGCACAGTAGTCCATTCTCAGTAAAAGTAAAAATATGTTTAAAATGGAGCCTGGGCTTGGGCTTTTATAGGGAAAGACTGGTGGGTGTGGTTTCCTTTAGAAATCCCTGAGCAAGCCTAGGTAGGCCTTCAAATTTTCTTGTGATTTCCTTGTGAGTCATGGATGAAATGGAAATGATGTAAGAGTAGGCGGGGCTTAGCAAAAGTGGGGCGGGCTTATGGAAAAGTGGCGTGGCCTATGGAAAATATCTCGGAGAAGTGGGCGGGGCTTATGCAAAAAATAATCTGAGGATCAGGAGGTGGCAGATGAGATCATTAAGAGAAGTATATCATTTCGTAATGGCACAAAAGGGGATCTTGAAAAATATAAAGATTCAAATGTTTTGTTTTTAAATATTTTAGATGGGGATTATTGTGCAAAGAAAATTAAACTATTGAAGGAATTTGAGAATGAACAAATGTTTATAGGTTCAATGAGTGAGCTAAACAATATGCATTGGTTATTTGAAAAAGTGTCCCTAGGTTAAAAGGGGAGACAAATAAATATACCCTGGGATAAAAGGGGGTGTAATTTTAAGGGAAAAAAAAGTGAATCGCTGAAAATCCCCCATTCATTTACATGGGGAAAAGTGAGCCAGAATCAGTATATTCACCCTACTTTCACCAATACTTGTATCTCTGCTTCTCATATGTTTGTGTTGATTTTCTTCATCAACATCAAAATTGAATGATAAAATCTTAATTCCATTACCACTCAGATGTTTAATAATTTGCCTCATTCCTTCTGGATTAGATTCTAATTTCCCAAGACCACCACATTTGACTTTATTTAACTCACTCTTACAATGTGAATATTTTGTTGTCCCAAGAGAGATCTCAAATATTTGACCTTCATTCCTCAATCGTATATGTTCCTCCACTGAAATGTAGTAATGATCTTCACCTTTTACTTCTCCAGGTCGCATTGCTATGGTTGTTGTTGATACAATATGAATGACATGGTGTTTTTTTTAAAAAAAACTTGCAAATATTTTCATTTTTACTCTTCAAGAAACTTGATTATGAAAGTTTTTTCCAGAAGCAGATCTACCCACAAGATTGATAACAACAACTATCATTTATGTATGTCATTAGTTATAAAATAAAATATTTATCTCTCAGTATCTCATCTTGTTTCACAACAATGTATTTATATTTTTCAGTCATGTGCTTCATATCATCCCCAAATTATTTTATATTACACAACATAGAACAATTGTTTTTCCAAAAAATGTTTATATCTATTGAATTTAACTTGAATAAAAT
>CM068953.1:102065611-102083263 GCA_035128595.1 Eptatretus atami
TTTGGAGGCCAGTTTGGAAATGTGGCTTTCCCATGAAAAATCGATGACAGATAGACCCAGAATCTTGAATGAAAGGAGGTCTTCAAGAGGATTGTTGAGAAAGTAGATGGTGGATTTCCAGATGAACCTTTAGGAGAGACATCGTGAGAGTCTGAGATTTGTCCGCATTGAAAGACGTGTTCCACATGTTGGACCAGTTTGTGATTTTATCCAGATCTGCAGAAAGCGAAGAAGGCGCTGCTTGCCGATCTGAGGGATGATAGATGGTATGGCAGAGTGTGGAGTCATTAGCAAAGTGATAATGAGGATGTTCCAGAGAGTCGGAGAGATTATTGATGAAAACCAGAAAAAGAACAGGGCCCAGAACAATGCCTTAAGGAGGACTTCCAGCCATGACAGGAAGAGGGGATGAGAGTAGGGCCACACCTTGGATGCGACAGGAGAGGAATTCTGTGAGCCATGAGTGGAGATGGCCATGCATACCATAGGAAGAGAGTTTGGTGAGCAGCGCAGTGTGCCAGTTCTTATGTAAACCATGCAATATGTCAAGTGAGATGGCTCTGATTTCCTGTCTGGAATTGAGGACCTCCATCCATTGTTGGGAGAGCACAAGCATCATTTCCAGGTTCGAGTGACCTTGTCTGAATCCAAATTGAAGATCGATAATCAAGCCATTGTAGAAGAGGAAGGATTTAATGTCTGAAGCGATGATGGATTCCATAACCTTGCTGATGTTTGTGAGAAGGCTGATTGGTCTGCAGTTGGAGGGATCTGTTTTTGCACCTTTTTATGCAGAGTGGAATGCTTCCTGATTTCCAAAGAGATGGTGGTGCATGTGGTTTTCTGGAAAAGGCATGGTTTTTATTGACGCATTGGACGTATTTTATGTTGAAGAAAAGGTGAATTGAAACTCGGCATGTGTTGGTTAAACTGCCTGGTGCTTGCTTATTCAATAATCAGGACACATACTCTCGGCCATTCCAGAAAAGTAAAAACCTGACTTCAGGAAGCAGAGGTGTCATGTCAAGCTCGCTTCATATGTGGTCTGTCGCTGGCTCCAGTAGTTCATCGAGAGGTGCCATGTTGAGCTCGCTTCATATGCAGTCTGTTGCTGGCTTCCGTGATTCTTCAAGAGCCACCATGTTGAGCTCTATTCACACAAGATCTGTTGCAGGTCTTCCAACTCTTCCAGGTCTTCCCTCTTGTTTAATGCCAAAGCAGAAGCAGCCAAGACCCCTGTCAGAGCTGCAAATGTCAGAGATGCAAATCGGACGAAGCTCGATTGCCACTCAAACAGCAAACAGATGCAGCAAAAAAAAAAAAAAAAAAAAAAAAATTATATATATATATATATATATATATATAATATATATATATATATATTATATATATATTATATATATATATATTATATCTCGAACAGTGAAGCCAGAGGAAGATGCTGCTGTGGCTTTGGCCCACTTGGAGGCGATTACTGATGCTTGTGTTGGGACGAATTTGACAACATTTTGGCAACTGGATCACCTACACCTGCAGAGAAGGTGGGAATGCTGTTGTTCAGGAATGCCACGTCTCCACCGTCCATTCTGTCTGAAGACGATGTTGAACATATTCCCCAGATACCTAGGTAGGTGCTGATCCAGCTGCGTCACTCAAACCAGTGTTATTTCAGACAGACCCCCTTTCACCAGCCATCAACACTGCAGCACCAGCATCCATGGAGTACTCATCGACATTATACATGTCCAACAGGCAAGTTATTTTTCCTAAGTATAACTAGATGCCAGCTCCTGGTCTATCGTACACAACTCACCAGACACCACCTAATGCCTTACACACAAATTTCGTGTCGTCATCTTTTTCCAGTGGTACATGTCAGGGTTGCACATCGACCCCCACTGTGTTAACCTGCCCTGTTATGAGCTCTTGGATCACAAACCCAACTCTGGTTATGACCGCTCAGTATCCCACTGTGTATACTGACCTTACATCGCCGCCCAGTGAGATTACAATTAATCGACAAGCAATTTTGTTATTTCTCATCAAATCCAACATACACCTATTCTGTACCTGCATACGTTGCGAGGACGGACAACACAAATCCAGCAACAATGTTACCAGTGTCTAAACATTCACTATTGGGTCGAGTAGTCAAGCCATCAATCATGCCATCAGTGATGCCTGCCATGCATGACTCTGTAAACTATTTGTCTCGTTGAGACTTGTTTTCAAATAGGATTTCTGTGTTTGACAAAACGCCTGAGAAATTAAGGACATGATGTGCGGCCTTCCAGAACATGATCAGAGGAGGATCGCAAGCTTCTGATTAATTGTTTAACCTCATGGTTCAACATATGGCTGATGGTTCAGAATCTAAATCACTCATAGAGCATCTTAACCAAGTCTCCATTTATAATCCTGATGTCGGTATAGAGAAGGTCTGGAATCACCTTCAAGAAAGATTCAGCAATGATGAAGCAGTTACACAATCAATGCTGAATGAGCTGGAACTTTTGCCTCAAGTCTTTCCCTCGTGACTGCAAAACTTTGCAGAAGTTTAGCGACACCATTGAAGAAATAGAGGGCGCCAAGCCGATGGTACCCTTCCTGGATTTGCAGCTTTGGATATATCTCTGTTCCTCAAACCAATCATAACCAAGCTTCCACCTGACCTCGTGGATCGTTGGAGGAGGGAGGCCTTCAAGTATAAAGAAACCCACAATGTCACCTTTCCACCATTTTCGATGCTTGCATTCTTCATTCGTCGCAACGCAAAGATTCACAATGACCTCAGTTTGATGGTTTCCTTGAGATATGATGACGGATCATGTTCTTCATCTACTAAGGTGAAAGCTCCACTCACGACGAGGAACATAACGTCTGCCTTCACTCGTGAAACTCATCCAATGGTCAGAGTAAGCAAGACCAAGGTCACGGGTGAATTTCTGCCACAGATTTTCGAACAACTTTCTGAAGCATCATGTCACCTTTTGAAAATCAACACACTCTTCGTCAAATAGAAGATCTGCAACAATTCTACCCTATTCACAGGACCAAACATCCCCATGTGCATCGCAGACCATTCAAAGCAAAAACATTGCAATCCAGACTCACCTTCTTCACCAATGGAAAATATGTAACAGATTTGCTCTGTCGAATAACCATTCAGCCAAGGAGTGTCAAGTAAAGTTGCATTGTTCTCAGTGTGACTGCTCTCGTCATTGCTCAGCTCTTCATGATGCCAGTTGTGCTACCCTCGACAGACTGGCAGGAAGGCTATTTAACAGCGACTCTTCAAACATTGAGAGAGTGTCCATTGGGCTTTGAAAACATGGCAAGGAGCGAACCTTGGTCACTAACAGGTGTATGGACATTTGTGGTCAGAGTGGATCCAGAGGAAGGTCTTGTTCCAAAATCTGTCTTGTGAAGGTATTCTTCACTGGTAATTCTGAAAACTTTCTGAAAACTTATGCTGTGTTCGATGACCAGTCAAATCAGTCTTTGGGCTGCAGCAAACTCTTTGATTACTTCAATGTGCCAAATAATCTAGTCCCCTATGAACTCAAAACCTGCTCTGGAACTTTGGCAGCCAGTGGTAGGTGTGTTGGGAATACAGTCATCAAATCTTTCAATGGAATATTCCCCTGTCACTCCCAGAGCTGACCGAGTGTAATGCGATTCCTTCTAATTCCTCCAAGATTCCAACACCAGAGGTCACAAGGCTCCACACACATATAGTCCTATCCCTGCAATGTTTCCCGAACCTGACCCAGAAGTGACCATTGTACGAGGTGCTCCTTTGCTGCTTAAGGTGAAAGAATCTCGGAATGGACCACCTAATGCCCCGTGGGCACAGCGTATGGACCTTGGGTCAGTGATAATTGGTGATACATGTCTGGATGGCGTCCATAGCCCTGAGTGAGTGGAGGCCTATTGTACTCACATTCTCGACAATTAAAGATCATCAGTCCACTCACCATGCCCTCATCCCGTCATCCTCAAGGACATCATCCTGCTACATCGTCACGTACCTTCAGGCCAGCTCTTCGGGAGATCCTGCAACCACAGAGCCGACGATGATGGGGTTGGCAGTGACAACTTTCAGTGAGCAAGGAATGATGACAAGCTGGGTCACTCCATAGAAGCCAACCTTTTTCTCGTGATCAGGATGGATTCATCAGGAATGATAATGGGAATTGGGAGGCTCTGTTACCCTTCGGAGACTATGTAAAACTTCCTGACATTCGACCCTTTGCAATCAACTGCTTAAAGTCCCTTTGCAAGCTTCTGGACAAGAAAACAGCCCTTAATACAGCGGTATGTGGACTTCATGACGAAATTATTTTCCAAAGGACATGCTGAGCCTCTTGTACCAGGAACAGAGGCAAAATGACCATGATGGTATCTTCCCAAATTTGCTGCATTCCATCCATGCAAACCTGACAATATTCGCATGGTGTTCGATGGCAGTGCTACCTATCGTATTGTCTTGCTAAATAAGTTACGACTTCCTGGTCCAGACCTCGTCAATAGTCTCCTCGGGGTATTAGTATGCTTCAGATCGAAACCCATCGCCATCATGGCCATGCAGGGATCGTGCAGCCTGGAAAGCAGCCATTAGGTGAACCACAGCTCACACACGTAAGCATGGAAATGGCCGTAAAATGATGATGATGATGATGATGATGATGATGATGATGATGATGATGATGATGATGATGATGAATCATAGTGCAGAAGGAATAGTATATTACATGCGTAGTAGCATGTTACAAGAAAAGGAGCAGGTTCAAGGAGTAGCATTTAAAGATGCTAGAAGTAGCATGTTCCAGAAGAAGGAGAATGTTCCAAAATGAGGAGTATTTTCCAGAATTATGAGCATGTTTCCAGGGGCGGAGTCGATTGTTGTAACAGAAGGGTGGAGATTCAATGTGCAAAATTTGTTGTTTCTTCTTTCATGCAGGTCTTCCTATTGTACACCGCTCCTTCCCAATTCCATGTCCAGGCGATGCATGATGTCATCGCTGGGTGCCGAAGCAAGGGATTACTCAGTTTTTACTCCATTTGTTACTTGGCGAAAACATTTTTTTGCCAAGTACGTAGGTCTGTAGTGTTTGTCTGTCTGTTTGTCAGTTTGTCACACTATTTTTGGCCACAGTTTTCAAGCAATTGTTGTGATTTTTTTTTTTGGGGGGGGGGGGGGTTATGTAGTTGACCAGTCAAGGACAGCAACGCTTAATTTGGTGAAGATCCGAATCTGGATCCTGATCTGAGAATTTTTCAGTCATTCTTCACCATTGAGAGATATGGCAAAAAATTATATATATATAATATAATATATATATAATAATATATATGTATATATATATATATATGTATATATATATATATATATGTATAATATATATATATTATATATATAATAATGTATATATGTATATATATATATATATATATATATATATATAATAATATATATATATATAATATATATATATATATATGTTGTTATGGTTTCCCACCCGCTCGGCGTGCAAACGACCGCTTTTAGCTAATCACGGCAGCGTGCCTACCGGACAGGCAAACCTAGTCGCAGCTTTGCGATCAATGCCGAAATCCAGCTACGGGTGTGTTTTTAATCACACCGTAAATCAGCCAACTATTCTGTCCACGTGCGACAGGGTCCGATCGCTTAATTGTCGATTTACCTAGTATGCGCGTAGACAAAATGCCGGGGATTTACACCTCGACGGGACCTGTATGGATACGAGCCGTTGTACGCAGCTCGCGCCTTTTGCGATTTGCCGAGCGATTGTATATCGCCAAGCCCCGCCGGATCCGATTACTTTATCGGCTATTAACAGCCAGCTAATATTCCGTACTGTGAGGAATAAATGTCATTGTTTAAATGTTCACCTGTTCGTTGCATCCTTTCCTGTCATTGACTGCCATTTTTACGTACGGAATATTAGCTGGCTGTTAATAGCCGATAAAGTAATCGGATCCGGCGGGGCTTGGCGATATACAATCGCTCGGCAAATCGCAAAAGGCGCGAGCTGCGTACAACGGCTCGTATCCATCAAGGTCCCGTCGAGGTGTAAATCCCCGGCATTTCTGTCTACGCGCATACTAGGTAAATCGACAATTAAGCGATCGGACCCTGTCGCACGTGGACAGAATAGTTGGCTGATTTACGGTGTGATTAAAAACACACCCGTAGCTGGATTTCGGCATTGATCGCAAAGCTGCGACTAGGTTTGCCTGTCCGGTAGGCACGCTGCCGTGATTAGCTAAAAGCGGTCGTTTGCACGCCGAGCGGGTGGGAAACCATAACAACATATATATATATATATATTATATATATATATATTATTATATATATATATATATATATATATATATATACATATATACATTATTATATATATAATATATATATATTATACATATATATATATATATATACATATATATATATATATACATATATATTATTATATATATATTATATTATATATATATAATTTTTTGCCATATCTCTCAATGGTGAAGAATGACTGAAAAATTCTCAGATCAGGATCCAGATTCGGATCTTCACCAAATTAAGCGTTGCTGTCCTTGACTGGTCAACTACATAACCCCCCCCCCCCCCAAAAAAAAAATCACAACAATTGCTTGAAAACTGTGGCCAAAAATAGTGTGACAAACTGACAAACAGACAGACAAACACTACAGACCTACGTACTTGGCAAAAAATGTTTTCGCCAAGTAACAAATGGAGTAAAAACTGAGTAATCCCTTGCTTCGGCACCCAGCGATGACATCATGCATCGCCTGGACATGGAATTGGGAAGGAGCGGTGTACAATAGGAAGACCTGCATGAAAGAAGAAACAACAAATTTTGCACATTGAATCTCCACCCTTCTGTTACAACAATCGACTCCGCCCTGGAAACATGCTCATAATTCTGGAAAATACTCCTCATTTTGGAACATTCTCCTTCTTCTGGAACATGCTACTTCTAGCATCTTTAAATGCTACTCCTTGAACCTGCTCCTTTTCTTGTAACATGCTACTACGCATGTAATATACTATTCCTTCTGCACTATGATTCATCATCATCATCATCATCATCATCATCATCATCATCATCATCATCATCATCATTTTACGGCCATTTCCATGCTTACGTGTGTGAGCTGGGGTTCACCTAATGGCTGCTTTCCAGGCTGCACGATCCCTGCATGGCCATGATGGCGATGGGTTTCGATCTGAAGCATACTAATACCCCGAGGAGACTATTGACGAGGTCTGGACCAGGAAGTCGTAACTTATTTAGCAAGACAATACGATAGGTAGCACTGCCATCGAACACCATGCGAATATTGTCAGGTTTGCATGGATGGAATGCAGCAAATTTGGGAAGATACCATCATGGTCATTTTGCCTCTGTTCCTGGTACAAGAGGCTCAGCATGTCCTTTGGAAAATAATTTCGTCATGAAGTCCACATACCGCTGTATTAAGGCTGTTTTCTTGTCCAGAAGCTTGCAAAGGGACTTTAAGCAGTTGATTGCAAAGGGTCGAATGTCAGGAAGTTTTACATAGTCTCCGAAGGGTAACAGAGCTCCCAATTCCCATTATCATTCCTGATGAATCCATCCTGATCACGAGAAAAAGGTTGGCTTCTATGGAGTGACCCAGCTTGTCATCATTCCTTGCTCACTGAAAGTTGTCACTGCCAACCCATCAGTCGGCTCTGTGGTTGCAGGATCTCCCGAAGAGCTGGCCTGAAGGTACGTGACGATGTAGCAGGATGATGTCCTTGAGGATGACGGGATGAGGGCATGGTGAGTGGACTGATGATCTTTAATTGTCGGAATGTGAGTACAATAGGCCTCCACTCACTCAGGCTATGGACGCCATCCAGACATGTATCACCAATTATCACTGACCCAAGGTCCATACGCTGTGCCCACGGGGCATTAGGTGGTCCATTCCGAGATTCTTTCACCTTAGCAGCAAAGGAGCACCTCGTACAATGGTCACTTCTGGGTCAGGTTCGGGAAACATTGCAGGGATAGGACTATATGTGTGTGGAGCCTTGTGACCTCTGGTGTTGGAATCTTGGAGGAATTAGAAGGAATCGCATTACACTCGGTCAGCTCTGGGGTGACAGGGGAATATTCCATTGAAGATTTGATGACTGTATTCCCACACAACCTACCACTGGCTGCCAAAGTTCCAGAGCAGGTTTTGAGTTCATAGGGGACTAGATTATTTGGCACATTGAAGTAATCAAAGAGTTTGCTGCAGCCCAAAGACTGATTTGACTGGTCATCGAACACAGCATAAGTTTTCAGAAAGTTTTTCAGAATTACCAGTGAAGAATACCTTCACAAGACAGATTTTGGAACAAGACCTTCCTCTGGATCCACTCTGACCACAAATGTCCATACACCTGTTAGTGACCAAGGTTCGCTCCTTGCCATGTTTTCAAAGCCCAATGGACACTCTCTCAATGTTTGAAGAGTCGCTGTTAAATAGCCTTCCTGCCAGTCTGTCGAGGGTAGCACAACTGGCATCATGAAGAGCTGAGCAATGACGAGAGCAGTCACACTGAGAACAATGCAACTTTACTTGACACTCCTTGGCTGAATGGTTATTCGACAGAGCAAATCTGTTACATATTTTCCATTGGTGAAGAAGGTGAGTCTGGATTGCAATGTTTTTGCTTTGAATGGTCTACGATGCACATGGGGATGTTTGGTCCTGTGAATAGGGTAGAATTGTTGCAGATCTTCTATTTGACGAAGAGTGTGTTGATTTTCAAAAGGTGACATGATGCTTCAGAAAGTTGTTCGAAATCTGTGGCAGAAATTCACCCGTGACCTTGGTCTTGCTTACTCTGACCATTGGATGAGTTTCACGAGTGAAGGCAGACTTATGTTCCTCGTCGTGAGTGGAGCTTTCACCTTAGTAGATGAAGAACATGATCCGTCATCATATCTCAGGAAACCATCAAACTGAGGTCATTGTGAATCTTTGCGTTGCGACGAATGAAGAATGCAAGCATCGAAAATGGTGGAAAGGTGACATTGTGGTTTCTTTATACTTGAAGGCCTCCCTCCTCCAACGATCCACGAGGTCAGGTGGAAGCTTGGTTATGATTGGTTTGAGGAACAGAGATATATCCAAAGCTGCAAATCCAGGAAGGGTACCATCGGCTTGGCGCCCTCTATTTCTTCAATGGTGTCGCTAAACTTCTGCAAAGTTTTGCAGTCACGAGGGAAAGACTTGAGGCAAAAGTTCCAGCTCATTCAGCATTGATTGTGTAACTGCTTCATCATTGCTGAATCTTTCTTGAAGTGATTCCAGACCTTCTCTATACCGACTCAGGATTATAAATGGAGACTTGGTTAAGATGCTCTATGAGTGATTTAGATTCTGAACCATCAGCCATATGTTGAACCATGAGGTTAAACAATTAATCAGAAGCTTGCGATCCTCCTCTGATCATGTTCTGGAAGGCCGCACATCATGTCCTTAATTTCTCAGGCGTTTTGTCAAACACAGAAATCCTATTTGAAAACAAGTCTCAACGAGACAAATAGTTTACAGAGTCATGCATGGCAGGCATCACTGATGGCATGATTGATGGCTTGACTACTCGACCCAATAGTGAATGTTTAGACACTGGTAACATTGTGCTTTGGATTTGTGTTGTCCGTCCTCGCAACGTATGCAGGTACAGAATAGGTGTATGTGGATTTGATGAGAAATAACAAAATTGCTTGTCGATTAATTGTAATCTCACTGGGCGGCGATGTAAGGTCAGTATACACAGTGGGATACTGAGCGGTCATAACCAGAGTTGGGTTTGTGATCCAAGAGCTCATAACAGGGCAGGTTAACACAGTGGGGGTCGATGTGCAACCCTGACATGTACCACTGGAAAAAGATGACGACACGAAATTTGTGTGTAAGGCATTAGGTGGTGTCTGGTGAGTTGTGTACGATAGACCAGGAGCTGGCATCTAGTTATACTTAGGAAAAATAACTTGCCTGTTGGACATGTTAATGTCGATGAGTACTCCATGGATGCTGGTGCTGCAGTGTTGATGGCTGGTGAAGGGGGTCTGTCTGAAATAACACTGGTTTGAGTGACGCAGCTGGATCAGCACCTACCTAGGTATCTGGGGAATATGTTCAACATCGTCTTCAGACAGAATGGACGGTGGAGACGTGGCATTCCTGAACAACAGCATTCCCACCTTCTCTGCAGGTGTAGGTGATCCAGTTGCCAAAATGTTGTCAAATTCGTCCCAACACAAGCATCAGTAATCGCCTCCAAGTGGGCAAAGCCACAGCAGCATCTTCCTCTGGCTTCACTGTTCGAGATATATATTTATATATATATATATATATAATTTTTTTTTTTTTTTTTTTTTTTTTTTTTTGCTGCATCTGTTGCTGTTTGAGTGGCAATCGAGCTTCGTCCGATTTGCATCTCTGACATTTGCAGCTCTGACAGGGGTCTTGGCTGCTTCTGCTTTGGCATTAACAAGAGGGAAGACCTGGAAGAGTTGGAAGACCTGCAACAGATCTTGTGTGAATAGAGCTCAACATGGTGGCTCTTGAAGAATCACGGAAGCCAGCAACAGACTGCATATGAGCGAGCTCAACATGGCACCTCTCGATGAACTACTGGAGCCAGCGACAGACCACATATGAAGCGAGCTTGACATGACACTCGCTTCCTGAAGTCAGGTTTTTACTTTTCTGGAATGGCCGAGAGTATGTGTCTGATTATTGAATAAGCAAGCACCAGGCAGTTTAACCAACACATGCCGAGTTTCAATTCACCTTTTCTTCAACATAAAATACGTCCAATGCGTCAATAAAAACCATGCCTTTTCCAGAAACCACATGCACCACCATCTCTTTGGAAATCAGGAAGCATTCCACTCTGCATAAAAAGGTGCAAAAACAGATCCCTCCAACTGCAGACCAATCAGCCTTCTCACAAACTCAGCAAGGTTATGGAATCCATCATCGCTTCAGACATTAAATCCTTCCTCTTCTACAATGGCTTGATTATCGATCTTCAATTTGGATTCAGACAAGGTCACTCGAACCTGGAAATGATGCTTGTGCTCTCCCAACAATGGATGGAGGTCCTCAATTCCAGACAGGAAATCAGAGCCATCTCACTTGACATATTGCATGGTTTACATAAGAACTGGCACACTGCGCTGCTCACCAAACTCTCTTCCTATGGTATGCATGGCCATCTCCACTCATGGCTCACAGAATTCCTCTCCTGTCGCATCCAAGGTGTGGCCCTACTCTCATCCCTCTTCCTGTCATGGCTGGAAGTCCTCCTTAAGGCATTGTTCTGGGCCCTGTTCTTTTTCTGGTTTTCATCAATAATCTCTCCGACTCTCTGGAACATCCTCATTATCACTTTGCTAATGACTCCACACTCTGCCTACCATCTATCATCCCTCAGATCGGCAAGCAGCGCCTTCTTCGCTTTCTGCAGATCTGGATAAAATCACAAACTGGTCCAACATGTGGAACACGTCTTCAATGCGGACAAATCTCAGACTCTCACGATGTCTCTCCTAAAGGTTCATCTGGAAATCCACCATCTACTTTCTCAACAATCCTCTTGAAGACCTCCTTTCATTCAAGATTCTGGGTCTATCTGTCATCGATTTTTCATGGGAAAGCCACATTTCCAAACTGGCCTCCAAAGCCAGTCGCCGACTGGGCATCCTCCGTCGTGCCAAGTCCTTCCTCGGCCCACCTGAGCTCCTGACCACATACAAAGCTTTCATCTGCAACTGATGGAGTACTGCTCTCTTCTTTGGGCTGGTGCTCCTGCGTCTGACCTTTCTCGGCTTCACGATGTGGAAACAAAGGCATTTAGGATCATTGGTATCTCCAGCGGTGAGGCTGAGTCTTTGGGCCTCTCACTCTCTCACTGCAGGCAGGTCGGTGGCCTTTCTGTCTTCTACCATCTTCTCTCTGGTCTTGCCCCCCCCCGCTCTGTCTGCGATATGCCCCCCCCCCCCCCCCACTGTATTTCTGCAGGAAACTCAAGGTCTGCCAGCAACTCTCTTCTGGTAAATTTACCAAAATCACGAATCATTGCTCACCTTCATTCTTTCATTCCATTTTATTCCCGCCTTTGGAACAAACTCCCACACTACCTTCAATCCCACACTTCCCTCCAGGTCTTCAAAATAGCTGTTCACCACCATCTCTTATCTTCCACTATCCAAAACCACAATGCAATCTTTTCTACCCCATTAATCCACCCCAACCCCACCTTCTTCAAGTTGCCTGCTTTCTTTCCCGAAAGTTCCCTGTCGTGTTAGGTCCTGAAAGTCCCTGTGCTGTCCATCTTGTTTACCCCGTGTTCCCCACCGCATCCCTCTCCCTTCCACAGATCTCCTAATGTCTCTGTTCTGCACTGTTTTGTCCGTCCCTTCCTGCCTCTCTTGTCTCATGCCCGCCTTGTTGTGCGTTGTGTGTTCACTCTCATACGAGCCTCGACAATGTATACAAAAAAATAGCTAAGCCTTCTCTCCCCAAAATTTGATTTACTGCAGATACTTTTGTGGAGCGAGTGAGAAACAGCACATCATAGGTATATCTCATCGTATTAATGATCATGACAGAATTGTTACTTTTCTTTACTCAAACAGGCATGAGTAAGTACACTGAACACAACAGCTTTTCTCTGTACGAAGCATAAGTTAACATTGGAAATGTTAGTCAGAATAGCCTTTTAACAGACTGACAAATATCAAAGGGTAATGGGATACAAATGCATCCCGCACAAGGTGACGAAGACAGTCGGCGTAGATGTGGGAGCAAGCAGAAGATCATGATTGGCAGCACTCCCGAAGGACTTGAAGGTGGGGTACAAAACAACAGATGCGGAGACGATTCCATTGGTGATAGAAGACAGGGATGTAGGAACTAAGGTTAACATTCAGCTTCGAGTTGTGAAGGATAACCTGCTTTTTGGTAAGTCATCGGGTTGAGCAGGGTCACCAGGAGTCTTTCCTCTTTTCCTTTACACAGTTAAACAATGTATAATTAGTAAAACAGAAAGTGATGTAAGTGAGATGCATCACAAAAGGCCTTGCCTCAAACACCATGAAGGGTCGTTTCAGAATTTACTTCCAGCTAATTGGCATGGTAGTAATAGAAGTCTCCACAGAAAGTTTAAAGTTTCACAACACAGAGTTTGTGAACAGTGATTAATTTATTGAAATCTACATCAAAAGTGCATTCTTTTCTTCAAACTGGTAATTTGCAAAAATAACTATTTCAAATGTTTTCAGGCAATCTGGTGATTATACCCACAAAGTTTTATCAATGAAAACACTGTGATTTATTTTATTTTAACACCACAATTAACTTTTGATGTGGTTTGGTCTCTTCACGGATTCCCATGTAAATTACAACACAAATGATCGTCCAGGAAATGTTATTTTGGAATGTGTGGATTCATCAATTGCCTGGTCTATATGTGCTTTGGCCTACTTTGTGATTCTTTTCATCATTTGCTGCTCCCTGGGTCCCAGCACAAACTTATTTACCATCTCTTAGTGAACCAAAGTTCATCACTTTCTACATGTATTTCTGCAATTTAGTAACTGTTGCCTTTATTCCTGCCTACATCACCACACAGGGAAATTCACTGTGGCTACTGAAATATTTTCTATCCTTGTTATCAACTATGGTTTAATTGTGTCTTTATTTTTGCCAAAGTGCTATAATGTCATTATTAAGAGAAAATAAAGATTTATGTACATGCACTTTTTGCATTATCTCTGGTTTAGGAAGAGCTTGTAGTTCAAATCAATGTGGGACCAGAAAATGAAACGACGTGATGCAATTCGACATTAATTACAAGAATCCAAATAATGAACAATCAACAGGAAATGAAATTACAAGCAACCCATAATCCTGAGCAAAAATGGAGGAACACTATTGGGTTGTAAATCTAAGGGGCAATTGCCAAAAAGAAATTGGGTGAGAAAAACTTACACACAATGAGAATGACACTTCCTTTGGATGCCCTTGATTTTTCAACAATGAATTGGAAGAATTTGCAGAAGAAACAAACCACACCAGAAACGGATTCAAAAAGCTGAAGCAAAATTTTTTTTACATAATGTTGAGCTTAGTTTTCCTTTTCATCTTTACATCACAAAAAGGAATTATAAAAACGCATTAAAAAAAAGAACTCAATCTTCCTTTTTCCCATTGAAGAAAGAACCACAAGTTTAAAGCAAGAATGAACAATACTTTAAATGCCAGGAAACCATGCAAACAATTTTTTTTTTATTGCTCCAGATAACGTTTCATATTTGAGACATGCCATTTTAATTAACCAATTAAAATTATTGCATCTGAACATGAAAAGGAGAGGTGTAAACTGATTGGCTATCCAATTTATTAAAGGAAATCTTAAGCAGAAATCACAATGATAAATAATATATTGAAGGACTTGGATAGGTGAGGTCAAGACAAAAGACACAACATAAGCTGGACACCAGACATACATAAACAGGAGCAAACTGTCACTCAAGCCACAAGATAGGCCGAACTAACTGATGCCTCATTTTTGTGGAGAGATAGTTTGCTGGAAGAGATTGCAGTTGAGAAAACTCCAATAAATTTCCAAACAAACTTGGTAATCAAATCTTTGTGTCAGACCAATTATTGAACTTTATGAGTTCTGGGGAAGAAAATCTCAACCTTTATAATCCTTCAAGAAGTTGGCATCGATGACCTTGAGACTTCATAAAAAATGACTTTGGTTCGGAAGGGATCTAAATGAAAAATCCTGCTATATAGTGTCCATGTTTTTGCTATATCAGGAAGGGTACTTTAAAATGATGAACATGTTCGTGTTTAATTATGTTAGTCTTTAAACACTTCAGGGTCTTTAATGACAAATACCAAATCATGCTAAGAGAGTTTTAAGCATCCTTTCCCAACGAGGAGCACTGTTTAATTTGATCAATCAAACAATCCCGATTTCTGCGGATACATAGCACACTTGCAGCTTCCTGAATGTTTGGGTTGTAATCTCAGCCCAGCTAGAAATGTTATTCCAGTGTGAATCATGTCTGTGTGTGATGTCCTTTGGATGGATGTTAAATGGGAATCCATCTGCTGGCATTAGTTGGTGGTATCGTTATGGCCTGGGTACCGAGTGTATTATGAAGGGTTGATCCTCATTTCTCCATGGAAGAACCGATCTGAGGCCTCCGGTCACAATTAAGTTTGTGGTGTGGTGGGTTGTTTAGCACCACAATCGCCAATCAGTTAACCAAGAGTTCCATTATCGACCGTTTAATTTGCTGTTTAACCAGAGGTCATGGGGCTCCTGACCAGGCAATGCGCCCTCGGCTCTGCACCATCTTATCTTGATTAGATGTGAAGTCATGTGGCCAAGCGTTGACCGCTGGTGCATGCCGACTATGACAGGTTAATTATTGGTGGTTATAATCTTCCCATCAATCGAGGTTTGGACATGCTGGATCAACGGAAGAAATGACAATCACGGCAGGTTGAAATGTCAACAAGGAATTTTTTATTTGGAAAAATAAATAAACTGACGACTTATTATTTCTTGTGTCGATTAAATGGATGAATTCAAATCAATGAAATGTTCAATCAACAAATAATCTCAAACAAATAAATAATTCAAAGAGCATTGATAGAAAATGGACAAAGAGCAGATGCTTATCACTATGCCTGACTTAACAATTAAACACGAGGACATGGGTACCCATAAGATACTGCTGCGGGTAATAAAATCGGTCTTGGCTTACCAAGGCAGAAGTAACTCAAACTCAAGTACACTAAAATAACTCAAAATGTGAGCGTGCCTTGTTCTACTCTCCAAATGAGTTCTCCACAGCCCGGCTCATTTCTGCTGCCAGTGCCTACTCGCCGTGCACCCACCCACAAACAGGCTAAACACCAATCGACGTCACGTTATCACCCCAGGAACCTGGAACGCCAAGAACCAGGTACACCAAGAGCCAGGTACGCCATGAACCTGGTATGTCAGAACAGGTACGCCATGAACCAGGTATGCTAAGAGCAAGGTCCGTCAAGAACCAAGTACACCAAGATAGGTATGCCAAGAGCTAGGTACACCAATAACTAAGTATGCCAAGAACCAGGAAGGCCAAAAGCCGGTACCGCAAGAACCAACAGGAACAGTCTAACTGTCACCAACCGCTGTTGCCGCTGTCCCCACCTGTCAGGAGCTAACAGTTGCTGTCACCAATGGTAAGCAGGATCCTCACCAATTCCGATCAGGATCTTGACAACTGTCATCAGGATCTCTCACCAACTGCCAACAGCAGTCCGCTGTCTTTTATAGGCGACCAGTGTGGGTGGGCCTCAAGCAGACTTCAGCAATCCAGCTTGCTTCTGGGCACCATCGCTGCACGTGACATCCAAACCGGCCATTCTCGGCGGTCATTCTCTCCTGACATCGAACGAGATGCAACTCGAAATAACAAGACCTGGCTTATGATGCCATCTTTGGGGTGCTGGATGAATGTCAGAAGCAGCCATTTGCCAGACAACCGAGTGAACATGAAGCGCTCACAAATGTCACGGGCAATTATCACTGTCTTTCTTCAGCCGACATGAAGAAGTCGTTAGCAGGCTTAGAGCTGCTGAACGTGGTGTCAATCATCGATGGAAAAAGGTGGGTAATGATCCGAGACCACAGCTATGTTTGACTGTCAGAGATGAACTGTTCAGGAATAGCTTGCAGTGTGTTCATGACTCAATGTCCTGTAAGTCCATGTGAAATTGATAACCAAAATAAAATGTGTAAATATATCGTGTATTTCCAAACCAATGTGCTTGATGGAAAGGGATAGAATGAGACTCCATTGGGTGACGGCTATCTTTTCGCGTGCACGAACAGCGAATATCTCATGCAGAAATGAAAAATGATGGAAAATCAACATCATGATGTGTCGTAAAGAGAAAAGGTTATCCCTAAGAAGAAAGGGAACCTGTTCTCTACCCTTCTCCAAAGAATCAAAGGTTAGATCGCCACAGACAAGGGATGGGTCTATTCTGGACATGCATTTATGGAAATAACTGTCTGATTACTGGATTTTGTGTGCGTTACTCGGAATCCGATTCTGAAATCACACAAAATATTAAAGATCCGCGGTTCCTTCACGAAAAGTATTCAAGCTATCACCGGCAAATGGGCAAATTCCAATTTACTGCCTAACCTGCCCCCCCCCTCCTTGTGAGGCTGTATGAAGCTAACACACAACGCACAGCAAGGGGGCATGCGAACAAGGAGGCAGAGGGGAAGATAAACAATGTGGAAACAGGACATTACGTGAATCTCTGGAAGCGAGACGGGATGGGGCTGGGGAACATGGGAATACAAGAGGACATTGCAGGGACTTCGGATAGGAAAGCAGGGATTTGTAAGGACGTTGTGGCTTGCTGTGGATTAACGGGGTAGAAAGTATCGAGGATTTGGATGGGGAATGATAAAGTGGTGGTGACACAACGTTTGGAAGGCCTGGAGGAAAGATGGGTTGAATAGAGTGAAGCGAGTGTTATCTCTCT
>CM068953.1:102103795-102114807 GCA_035128595.1 Eptatretus atami
ACGTGAGTCTCCGGATACACAGAACATACTGAACGGTTTCTAACTTACAGCTACCGTATAATGGCGTATTGCAGCGTTTAGGGAATTGGTATATAAAATGGCTTCACAGGAGGAACCGTCGTGTTCCAGACTCCATGTTTTTTTTTTCTCTCTGAGCATGACGGTGATGTTGACACTTCGATGTCTTGCGGTTATGATTGAATCGTTGAGTGGCAGCCTTTTAATAGCTATGCCACGTGATCCTCGGCGATAGTCTCGCGCGCTATGCATAAGTTAGACTATCGTTGGGCATAAGTTGTGAACGCCGACAACACGCTAAGCATTCGTTGGTATATATCTATAATATCGAAACGTTCTGTGTACGTTACTAATACATTATGCATACGCAACTCGTTAATATACGCCCAAAACTGAAAAAAACCATCAATAGTTCAGCGTACGCCAGCGTTTTAGATCAATTTTGATACATTGCCATACGCTGGCTAAATCGTCAAGGTGTGACAGGGGTTAATGTCAGTGAAGTGTGAAGGAGTAAAGCAGTGAAGAGGAAGCTATTAAATGTGTACCATAGTTTGTACATGTTTCTTAACCTAATGATAGGTTCATAATTTTAAACATAAGTGTTATGAATGCCCATGGGCTGATTAATGCATTCGGTGAATAAGTGGCCATCTTGGAAGTCAAGATGGCAGATAAACCATATTAGATACAACTTAGGTGCAACATATTTGGAATCCTTGGTATCACAAACTTGGTATGCCACCATTAAAATCTTCAATTATGCTTAGAAGCGAGTTATAAGGTAAAAAGATGAAAAATGGTGGCCATTTCGTTTTTTTCAAATTTGAGGGCCAAAATCTCAAATCAGCTGGCACCAATTTTTTTGAATTCAGCACCCTCAAATTATCCAATCTTGTTTGCCCACTTATAACTTGAAATGCAACAGCATTCAATGTTTCTCAAATCTGGACCTGTCTAACAGATGATTAAATAAACTGGACAATAAATAATTAATCAAAAACAATTAAGAAAAAAAAACTTCAAAAGGAATTATAAAAGTCATTATTTACACTTTAACAAACATTTCCAAATATGTGTGTGACCTGGGTTCGCAGGGGGTACTACGAGTGGGGTATCCCGGTTCTCTCGCGCTCACCGGATATCGAGGCGTTCACACACAAATAAGAATGCCAACAATTAACCACGTGAACCAGTCCTCCGCCTGACTACTGTAACTGGGCATTCAGTCTACTTATTGGGGAATCACCTCAGAGGTTGTGCTACTTTTATCTTTTTGGGATCTTGATGAAGGCGGCCGAATTTTCCACTCGCACAATGCGGACTGATGTGAAAGCCATCCATGGGAATTATAATCTCCTGGTTAATCTACATACGATAATTGCTGGACCAACGGAAGAAAGGATAATGACAGGCAGATTGAAATATATTTCAACAAGAATAATTTTTTGCAATAAGCAATGGGTTTTGGGAAGAGAGAATTGAACTCGAGACTTTAATAGAGTCAAAGGCAACAGGGCAGTAACAATGGAAATGCAACAAAAGGCAATCAAGGTATGTATTTACAGAAAGAAGAGAAAATGCACAAGTCACAGACTTAACTTAACCTATTCCTGACCTATCGGATAACATGACAGGGTACCCATCACACCACACACGGGGAGACAAATTGGGAGGGGCAGGTGTGCTTCGCCTACCGTAGGTGGAACTGTTGCCCTCCAAGCTTGACGCAGCTCTCCCTGTCGCTCTCTGAAATGGCCCAGCAATGCCTTCCACACCGAGGTCCACAAGCTCAATCAGAACGAGCCAACTGACAGCCACAAGTGCCACGATCTCTGCCAGGAGACCAAGTGTCCAGGCCAGGGAAGAAAGTCAGAGCAATGACTATGCAGAGAGAGAGAGAGAGAGCGATGGAGAGAGAGAGAGAGAGAGAGAGAGAGAGCGAGAGAGAGCGAGGAGAGTGAGGGAGAGCGAGGAGAACGAGGGAGAGCATGAGAGAGCGCGAGAGAGCGCGAGAGAGAACTCTATACATCGAACAGAAAAACAATGACTTGTGGGGACTTTAAACAATAAGGGGAATTTGGGAATTTCGCGGGCACTTATAAGCCATGGCTTTGGAGAAGGTTCCAGAATGCTGGTGTTATTCACACATGCAGAGAAGCCATGGCAGTGAAACAACTCACGCTCTACGTGATGACGGCAGTCATGCACACATCATCATCTCTGATGTTCTATTATCCCAGTGGGTTGAGAGGGAGCGCTAGCTACCCAACCAACGATTTCATTATATAATAACCCGACAGAAAAGGTGCTCTCTTCATGTACATTACAGAAATAACTATCTGAGAGTCTACGTGCTGTGCATTTCAATTTCGGCAGACGTTTATACAGCCGTAACAATATAAATATGCCCACATAAGTGAATCCATTTTAGAAAGAGAAATTAGAGCTCATTTCCAACATTAGGAAGTGCAAAAATCTGTAGGGATTTCAAACTAACATTGTTAAAATACTCAAGAGGAGAAGAAATACAGGCGGTTTATATGAGAAGAAGCTGTCTTTGGAGCTTGTCCTTTAATCTAAGTAATAAAGTTTATTTTTCTTCATTTTCGCACAACGTTGCAGAGTGGCGTTATTAGCTGGAATGGCTGTGCCGCTGAGTTATCGAGTAATTGGCATAGATTGTCAAATTGCAGGAAGTGGATTTGATATTCAAAATTTGTCATGTCAACAACTTTCCACTTCCTGGTTGGACAGCCGAACAATTTCCCTTGGAGGCGAACAGCAGAGATTCTCAGGAGATTATGGTGTGTGCAGAATGGGAGTGTGGCAAAGATGGTCGCAGATAGAAACACAGACAGGGTTTATTCTCGAACCCACAACAAATGGACAGCACAAGCAACTAATTAAATACGGGGTTTAATTAAAATAAATCAAATATAACAATTCAATGGAAACAAATCAAAGTGTATAATAAAAATGGAACGTGAGGGAAACTAAATCAAAATTTGAGGCACCTTCACAGACTTTAATACAAACAAGGGAGACAGATAATAAAAGAAAAAATCCCTTTTATCCCAGCACTTAGATGTGTGGCCAGAGATGAGTTTCTGGAGCTTTATATTCGACAAACCGCTTCATCACAATGTGGGGAAATGCACCCAAAATGGCGCCAAGCTGCTCTCTGGATGGAGAAAACATACAGGAGGCAATTTGAGTGGCAATACTCAACACCAGGGCTCAGAAACCGCCGTGCAGCTTCTTTTGTCGATCACATTGCCGACCCGCTGCTATGCAGAATGGTGCCGTCTCTTTCCCAATGGCACAACACGAGGCTTCGAGGCTGGTCTCACATGACCCAGCCAACACTTAATTGCCAGCGTCTTGCTCCACAATGCGAGCCAACTCACCTCACACAGAACATAAGAATCATGCAGTCTTCTTCACGATGTTAAGGGAAAGTCAACCGTACACCATTCTCTCAACCGCCATCTCCTCTCTCGCCTCTGTCGCGCTTCGAACTCTCTGTCCCGACTGCAATCTGAACCTAACTCTCCTCCACTCTGATGTCATGCCCATCACTCATCCATTCCGGGGTGTGGTTTGCTAGTTGTCCCCCTGGAGGTGGGGTTTCTTGCCTGCTTGGATGTGCAGCTTGGTTGTTGTTGTTAAGGACATGATCACTTTTTATAGCCGGTCTTGAAATGCAAAACATAGGAAAAGGTCACAGGGGGAAATCACATACTGTGAGAAGTTTTCTTTAAACCCAACCTAATTAACACAGCACCCACCCCCCCCCCCCCCCCCCCGTGTGATGACATGTAACACTAAGCTCACAGTCTCCCTTCTTAATTACATTGAGATGTCAACGTCCACGGACCAAGCAACTCTTATACAATTCTTTATTTCCTATGAAATTCCTTCATCTACCCCACAAACATAAAATATGAAAAATATGACCACTTGATTTGAAGCTTATCTGGGCCCTGGCTTAATGTTGTAACCCAAATTTGGTGGCATTCTGAATGGTGGGTATGGAGAGGAAGTTTTGAAGGAATTTATGTGATTTTCTGAATCATTTACGAAGTCTCATTTGCCACACTTCTGGTCACTTGGTCAGCATAACCTCATTTAAATCATGACCCGTCCTCATGTTGTAACCCAAATTTGGTAGCATTCTAACTTGGTGTGTCTGGAGAGAAGATTTTTGAAGAAATTTACTAAGTTGGCCATTTTGACCTAGTTAAAGTCAAGTGGACCGGAACGAGCTTTGCAATCCCATCACCAATCAGGAGAGGAATGTTCATGCCAAATTTCAGCCGGATTGGCCCAATAGTTTGGGTGGAGAAGTCAAATAAGGAGACGGACAGAGGAGCAGATGGTGCGTGAAGACATTTCCTTCTCTGGAATTTAAGGTCCAGATAAGCAATAATAATGATTAAATATATATTCCATTGATCCATGTTAGTCCATTTATATCACCCTCAGTACCACAATTTAAAATTCCAACTCCAAAATGACGAGAACAAAATAGACATTAAACGTTGGAGTTATCCAATAAAATTATCAAATAGTTCCCCGGGCTTATAACGAGTTCGCTTAAATAATTAGGAGTTAAACGACTTGTTTGTCAACATCAAAAATTATACATAAATGTGGTTCAGAGTAACACATTAGTAAATGATTGCATGAACAAAGCCAGCGCCTAATTTCAAAATACGCACCAGACGCCTCCCGCGCTGCTTGCATCATGGGAAAATCAAACTGAACACCAAGAGACCCAACCTCTGAATATACGAGATTTTTATATTTTTGAATCATGGCACTCAATGAAATGTCATACATGTGGTTAATCTTCCAAGGAACCTCCATCAAAGAAGAGTGCAAGTGACTGGAAGCTCAAGGAGCCATCCTCTCCATCAAAGTGACTCCATTTCTAGTTGATACTACGCCCTGCCACCCATCGATTCTCTGAGAGATTTAATCAAGAGACCATGTTGCATTTTCACAAACATATTGCATATCTATCTGTGAGTCTCAATGAGAACGTAAATTCAGTGAATTGCTTGAAAAAAATCATATTTTACAACACAGTTTTTGTCGCAACTGTTGTTTGTGTGCTCCTTGTGGAACTACTATATATTCGCAGAGTACCGCCCTATGGGCGATTTTGTTCCAAACATGCGGCACGTTCTTCTGACGCGGACCTGCAAAACAGAGAAATTAATTGAGAGTTTTTTTAGTCATTAGCATCCACACTCCAAGCTCGATTGAGAGCTGTCGAATAATGAATTGGGTCGAATCCATGCAAATTCGTATTCTGACAGATATTACTGAATGTTCAAATACATCGGCTTATAGCAAAACATCAGTCTTAAGATAAGTTATGATAGTCACTGAGATTTTTTATGATAAATCTTTCCCAGATATTTTGTGCACGTTGATGTCTTCATCACAATGTGAGTTTTATTCAGCTCATTTGTGAAGCTTTCCTTGGAAGGGAGTTGTGTTCCTCAAATCTTCCAAAGTTGTCCACATATAATATGGGTAAATACTCTTTTCTGAGAGAGCTCAACTGTGCTTGCTTCAGCTGACACAGGTGTTTCCTGTTCATTTAGGAAGTGATGTTGGAGATTTGGATATGCTTTAATACTTGATGCTAATATGGATAAATCATTTGGCATAAATTTGCGTGAATCTCGAAATCCAATATTAATTTGTGAGTTTGCTGGGATTGACTTTGTAAATGAGATGTACTTCTGGTCTGTGGTATGCATGATAGATATGTCCTTGTGTCTTTGAAAGTTCACTATGAATAAATGTGTCATAGTTGGTGTTGTTGTGAAAAAGACGGAATGAAAGTTGGGAGTTTCATATTGAGATTACAACTTTGATGAGCAGGTCCTCTACATTTACCAGTAAGATGACAATGTCTCTATCTTTGGTTCTTTCCTGATACATCTTGACAAAGGTAACGAATGTTGGAGTTCTTAAACTCTTCTTCCTCATCTTGTGTTGATTTAATTGGTTTATAAGTTTTTGCGTTACTTCTGTTTGTTGAATACAATCGTATTCAATCCTTTTAAAACTCTTGAGGGGTATCTTCTACTCTGTACATTTCTAATTTTTATGTTGGTCCAACAGATGATTTGATATAATAGCAGAACCACAAGTAGAATGCCATTGAATAGGCTTGGTGTAAGAATGATTTGGATTTGGGGAATTCGTTTCTATCTTTTCGAGAATGCTTTCAAACGGCATATATCACAAATGGATGCTTTATAAATTTATTTATATTATTGAGATCTACACGAAACCCACTTTTAGCATATTGATTACAGTTGATTTGTGGTTTGAGCAATAATATTGAATGTCGTTCCAATCATTATTTGTGTGAAAGAAGTTGACATCCATTACAGGATATGTCTTATTAGTTCTATTGTATGCTTGAGAAGTGGTCGATCTTGATAATTTTTGATGTAAGCATAATGGAAGGCTCAAATATTTGAGGCTCATGGAAGAACTTGGTCCCGAAATAATTAATGCAGGGAAGCTGGTGCAGGATGAATGGAAGAGGTGGGGGAGGAGAAGGAGAAGTTGGTGCTGGAGATCTGTTTGTGAGAAAAAAATGCACTGCTTTTTATTGACGAAGTCAAAAGTTTTTCCCTGAGTTCACATTAAGGTCAAAGGGAGAATTGGGAAAGTCTCAGAACCAACAAAATTCCCCTACCTCTTCCACCAAAAGTCCTCGAGGACTCAAAAGACCAAAGGAAGTGTGTGTGTGTGTGTTGTGTGTGTGTGTGTGTGGTGTGTGTGTGTGTGTGTGTGTGTGTGTGTGTGTGTGTGTGAGACAAACCTTGTTCTATTAATATTACATATGTCTATTAATAAATTACGCTGATTGGAATGTACCTTTTGTCCCTTTAGACTGCAGAGACCACTTCGAAATTTAAAGACCCTGTAAGACCCCAATCCCTTAAGACCTGAAGATCCTGAGGAGCTAAAAGAGCCAAGTCCCAAAAGACCTTGAGAACCGAAAGACCCGACAACCAAAAGACCCAAAAGTTTGAAGACCAAAAAGTCACAAAGATCCTGAGGACCCAAAGACCCCAAAGTCCCCAAGGACCCAAAAGTCCCGAAGACCAAACTTACCAAAAGTCCCTGAGGACACAAAAGTCCCCAAAATCCCCAAGGACCCAAAAGTCCCAAAAGTCCCTGAGGACCCAAAAGTCCCCAAGGATCCAAAATGCTCAATACCCTGAGGACCAATAAGACCCATAAGACTCAGACCTGAGGACCAAAACTACGCCAAAGACCCAAATGACCCAAAATTCCAAAGACCAAAAGACCCTGAGGACCCCAAAAACACAAAACGTCCAGAGGTCTTAAAATATCGAAGGTCTAATAGCTGTAATTTAAGGTCTAAATGGTCAGAATTGTCTAAAAAGGTAGAAGGAGTCCAACAGTTCTTAGACATGGGGGCCGAGCTGATGGCTGAAATGTGGACCGGTCATTACAGTTTGGCGGCATCCTTTGCTGATTGTGGGACATAGCAGCGGGAACTGGTGGCCAATCTGTTTACCGTATCATTTGCCCTATATCTCATCTTGCATATGTTTGGAGCTCACCTACCATCACCAAATGACATAACAAAAGGTGCAAAAACCCTAAACAACAGACCTTTCTGTGATCTTCCATTCATCAACCATGTCATGGAATTCATTGCAGCAAACATCAAATCCTTGCTCTTGTCCAATCGCTTTTCAAATTAATTTAAAGATTGAAGGATTTGGAATTTGGGGGGTGATGGTAAAAACTAACCACCTCCTTGTCAAAAGATACTGTGGCATATTTAATGTTCATTCAGTAATGGCAACAGATTGGTAACAAGATGAATGTCAATTCAAAGAATGGTGTACTTTGTGTTGCAATGGCCTGCTTGCGATGCACCAAACAAAGTTTATTTTAAGGTCGGGAATAAAATCCAAGCTAATAAGTTAAAAGTTAAGTGTGCTACTCTTGTACCACCAACAGATCACTCAATGCCATCCTTAAATCTACCCTTGACATATCTTCTCAAGCTCATGTTGTTTTCTTGTTGTTTTTCCTCATGCACGTGTGTTCTCAACACTCCACTGTCAGGATGATGATTCAACAAGCTGTCATTTATGTACGACTTGATGCTGAAATGTCTATCTACGCGAATAACGGATTTTGAGTAAAAATGAAAATATGGAGTAAAAAAATAATCTTCTCAGCAGTTTCACACATGAGGGAATGTGAATATGGTGTTGACGACATTAATTAGAATATTGGATTATAATGTCTTAAGTAATCCTTACTTGTCTTTGAAGTGGCCATAGATATACTTGTATTCCAATTCTCCAAGGCCACAATTCTTACCTGTAGTATTAGAATATTCTCCCTCGTTACAAGGAATGCAATCAAAGCAACAGAAAGGTCTCCAACACGAGCTGCTTTACGAGTACCGGGTTTGCATGGCTCACTGCAGATGGAGATTGGAACCTGAAAAATCACAGGACTTTTTCAACTTCAGGAAAGAAAGCTTCTTATGCAAGAGTAAATACTGATGGAGAACTAAAATAAATGTGATCAGGTTCATAAACCGCCAGGGGCTATTGAGGTTGGAAGCAACATACACAATGAGGAAATATATACCAATATATGTCTGTTTGTGTGTGTCTCCCATATCTCCAAACCATGAAACCTAGTGGACTCATACCTACTAAGGGAACTCCATCGGAGTTCCTTATTGAAAATTATGTGTTTTGGTAATTTAAACAACCCTTTTGAACATAATTTACGCCTTATTTAATTAACCTTATCAAGGTTCAGCCTCTGTCAGCCCTGTCAGCTTGCAGGGGTCTTAACTCGCCATTTTGTTTGGCCAATTCAAACATGCCTTGATTTTGAAACACAATACTCTCAAAGACGAATTAAAGTTTATAATCAAATTATTATATCTGATTTGACAATTGGATCGTGGTGGACAAATAATTGTTGAAATCTGTGGGGAAATCTGAAAATTTTAATAAATTAGCGATTTTTTCTAACTAAGTGTATTTATGAAGCAAAGCATTGTTTAATTTTTTTCATTATGTTCCAACAATTACCTTCAGTGAAGAAAATATTAAGGAATGTGCAGAAAGTGGAGCTTCATTTGGCACAACACTGTGCTCTTCAACCTGCTTTTACAAAACTGAAGATAGAGTCGACAGGGTCCTTTTTTTTTTGCAATTATGTACGAAGTTTGCGTTTTACCGTTTTATGCAATCTGCTTTCATGACAAAATATCAATATAAATATACTAATACTTGCTGCAATATCTTAATAGAATTGGCAGTGGCTGCATGAAAACGAAGAGGCACGTAGATAGCACACATAGAAGTGGATGTGGTGGGGGTTTGTGCATGCCTGCATGCGAGCAGGTTGGAGGAATGCACATGGGTTTGGAGCATACATGCAGGCAGGCCTTTCCCATGCAGATAGCATGGGTTTTAATTTCTAAATGCTCCCGCCAGGTTTTACAAAGAACACGGGGGATAAAAAGAAAATGTTACTGTTGACGCTGGTTTTATCACTTCAGTAAAGCCCTAGCATGCTGCCTATCCTCCCTTACACTGCCTACCTCTCACTGCCCTTGCCATTATGCTGCCTTCCATTTCCCTTAAGCTGTCTTCTCCTCTCATGCTGCCTTCCCTCCACTCAAACTGCCTTCCCTATCCTCACACTGCGTCACCTACCTTGCACTGCCTCCCCCCCTGTCACCGTGCTACCTCCCCTCCCATCACCACATTGCTCCCCTTCGATTGTGCTGCCTCCCCCTCACATCATGCTGCCTTTGCCACCCCTCACACTGCCTCCCTACCACGTTTCCCCCTTCCCCTCATGCTGACTCCTACCCATGCACTCCTTTCCATGCCCTCACACTGCCTCCATTCCACTTATGCTGCCTTAAATACCCCCTTACACTCTCTTCCAATCCCTTATGCTGCCTTCCCCTCCTCTCAAGGTGCCTTCTCCTATCCTCACACTGCCTCACCTCCCTCGCACTGCCTTCCCCTCCAATCACTCCGCTGCCTCCCTACCCTTGCACTGCCTCACCCCTCCTCTCACGCTACTCCAAAATGGACTTTATGCTGCCTTCTCCCCCTCGTGCTGCTTTCCCCTCCCTCACGCTTCCTTCCCTACCCTTCACGCTACCTCCCATTCCTTTCCCTCAGGCTGCCTTCCCATTGCCTCCTTTATGCTGCTGTCCCTGCCCTCACGCTATTTCCCATTCCCTCCCTTTCTCTCATGCTGCCTCCCCCCTTCATGCTGGCTTCCTCCCTCACACTGCTCCCCCCACGCTGCCTCCCACGTCCCCCATGCTACCTTTCCTTCTTGTCTAGATGCAAACAGCCATTCAGGGCAAAGTGTGCTTTAGTGTCATTATGAAGTTTTTTGGTTGATTCATCATCTCTGAGTTATCCTGAATCAGAATCAGCCGGGTGCCAGACTCGCACCCTTCAGGAATTTTTTTTGAGGCGAAAAACAAAATGGCCACCACCGACTTTCGAATAAATTCTGTTTTGGGCTATATCTTCACTTCTAATGCACTTACACACACAATTTTGGTTTCTACTGCTATGTTTCATGCGACAGGACAAGGTAAACGTTGATGATCCTCTCAAGATTGAACGACAACAGATGGCGGAATTGAATCTGGAGGCAACAAGCTTCAACAAGACACTAACCAAGAAAGTGACCCTGATGACTTCGACCAAAAAGAGCATCAAGCTGGATGGAAGGCCAGTATATGATACCGAATTGATCTACACCCGAGTCATATGTCTCCAACAATAAAGGGATATTTATATCAAGGATGTCCTCTCTTACGAACTGTCCCCTGTCCCAGCCTACTTGTTTGATGAGAGTGGTGCGATGTGGGCTCAGTTGAAAGCAATCCTGAAGACGAAACTCCAAGTTGAGCA
>CM068953.1:102114817-102131152 GCA_035128595.1 Eptatretus atami
AATCCAAGGTGTTCCAGATGCTGTCATCATCGATGGATGCACCATGTTATGGACTGCGCATTGGCCCACAAATGGTACAGTTGAGGATTATGTGATCAACTTCATGGGAACCATCAAATATCACCTGGTCATTTGTTTCATGCTGATTTTGATGTACCTGTCGAAAATCAGGTATACGTCACAACACTCCAGGTGATATTTGATGGTTCCCATGAAGTTGATCACATAATCCTCAACTGTACCATTTGTGGGCCAATGCGCAGTCCATAACATGGTGCACTCATCGATGATGACAGCATCTGGAACACCTTGGATTCGACTTGATTGCTCAACTTGGAGTTTCGTCTTCAGGATTGCTTTCAACTGAGCCCACATCGCACCACTCTCATCAACAAGTAGGCTGGGACAGGGGACAGTTCGTAAGAGAGGACATCCTTGATATAAATATCCCTTTATTGTTGGAGACATATGACTCGGGTGTAGATCAATTCGGTATCATATACTGGCCTTCCATCCAGCTTGATGCTCTTTGTTCGAAGTCATCAGGGTCACTTCTTGGTTAGTGTCTTGTTGAAGCTTGTTGGCCTCCAGATTCAAATTCCGCCATCTGTTGTCGTTCAATCTTGAGAGGATCATCAACGTTACCTGTCTGTCGCATGAAACATAGCGTAGAAACCAAAATTGTGTGTGTAAGTGCATTAGAAGTGAAGATATAGCCCAAAACAGAATTTATCGAAAGTCGGTGGGGCCATTTTGTTTTTCGCCTCAAAAAAATTCCTGAAGGGTGCGAGTCTGGCACCCGGCTGATTCTGATTCAGGATAACTCAGAGATGATGAATCAACCAAAAAACTTCATAATGACACTAAAGCACACTTTGCCCTGAAATGGCTGTTTGGCATCTAGACAAGAAGGAAAGGTACATGGGGACGTGGGGAGGCAGCGTGGGGGGAGCAGTGTGAGGAGGAAGCCAGCATGAAGGGGGGAGGCAGCATGAGAGAAAGGGGAGGGAATGGGAAAATAGCGTGAGGGCAGGGACAGCAGCATAAAGGGAGGCAATGGGGAAGGCAGCCTGAGGGAAAGGAATGGGGAGTAGCGTGAAGGGTAGGGAAGGAAGCGTGAGGGGAGGGAAAGCAGCACGAGGGGGAGAAGGCAGCATAAAGTCCATTTTGGGAGTACGTGAGAGGAGGGGGTGAGGCAGTGCAAGGGTAGGGAGGCAGCGGAGTGATTGGAGGGGAAGGCAGTGCGAGGGGAGGTGAGGCAGTGTGAGGATAGGAGAAGGCACCTTGAGAGGAGGGGAAGGCAGCATAAGGGATTGGAAAGAGTGTAAGGGTATTTAAGGCAGCATAAGTGGAATGGAGGCAGTGTGAGGGCATGGAAAGGAAGTGCATGGGTAGGAGTCAGCATGAGGGGAAGGGGGAAACGTGGTAGGGAGGCAGTGTGAGGGTGGCAAAGGCAGCATGATGTGAGGGGGAGGCAGCACAATCGAAGGGGAGGCAATGTGGTGATGGGAGGGGAGGTAGCACGGTGACAGGGAGGGGAGGCAGTGCAAGGTAGGTGACGCAGTGGGAGGATAGGGAAGGCAGTTTGAGTGGAGGGAAGGCAGCATGAGAGGAGAAGACAGCTTAAGGGAAATGGAAGGCAGCATAATGGCAAGGGCAGTGAGAGGTAGGCAGTGTAAGGGAGGATAGGCAGCATGCTAGGGCTTTACTGAAGTGATAAACCAGCGTCAACAGTAACATTTTTCTTTTATCCCCCGTGTTCTTTTGTAAAACCTGGCGGGAGCATTGAAATTAAAAACCCATGCTATCTGCATGGGAAAGGCCTGCCTGCATGTATGCTCCAACCCATGTGCATTCCTCCAACCTGCTCGCATGCAGGCATGCACAAACCCCACCACATCCGACTTCTATGTGTGCTATCTACGTGCCTCTTCGTTTTCATGCAGCCACTGCCAATTCTATTAAGATATTGCAGCAAGTATTAGTATATTTATATTGATATTTTGTCATGAAAGCAGATTGCATAAAACGGTAAAACGCAAACTTCGTACATAATTGCCAAAAAAAAAAGGACCCCTGTCGACTCTATCTTCAGTTTTGTAAAAGCAGGGTGAAGACACAGTGTTGTGCCAAATGAAGCTCCACTTTCTGCACATTCCTTAATATTTTCTTCACTGAAGGTAATGTTTGGAACATAATGAAAAAAATTAAACAATGCTTTGCTTCAATAAATACACTTAGTTAGAAAAAATCGCTAATTTATTAAATTTTCAGATTTCCCCACAGATTTCAACAATTATTTTGTCCACCAGATCAATTGTCAAATCAGATATAATAATTTGATTATAAACTTTAATTCGTCTTTGAGGTATATTGTGTTTCAAAATCAAGGCATGTTTGAATTGGCCAAACAAAATGGCGAGTTAAGACCCCTGCAAGCTGACAGGGCTGACGAAGGCTGAACCTTGATAAAGGTTAATTAAATAAGGCCGTAAATTATGTTCAAAAGGGTTGTTTAAATTACCAAAACACATAATTTTCAATAAGGAACTCCGATGGAGTTCCCTTAGTAGGTATGAGTCCACTAGGTTTCATGGTTTGGAGATATGGAGGAGACACACCAAACAGACATATATTGGTATATATTTCCTCATTGTGTATGTTGCTTCCAACCTCAATAGCCCCTGGCGGTTTATGAACCTGATCACATTTATTTTAGTTCTCCATCATATTTACTCTTGCATAAAGAGATCATTCATTTCCTGAAGTTGAAAAAGTTCTGTGATTTTTCAGGTTCCAATCTCCATCTGCAGTGAGCCATGCAAACCCGGTACTCGTAAAGCAGCTCGTGTTGGAGAACCTTTGTTGCTTTGATTGCATTCCTTGTAACGAGGGAGAATATTCTAATACTACAGGTAAGAATTGTGGCCTTGAGAATTGGAATACAAGTATATCTATGGCCACTTCAAAGACAAGTAAGGATTACTTAACAGACATTATAATCCAATATTCAATTAATGTCGTCAACACCATATTCACATTCCCTCATGTGTGAAACTGCTGAGAAGATTATTTTTTTTACTCCATATTTTCATTTTTACTCAAAAATTCCGTTATTCGCGTAGATAGACATTTCAGCATCAAGTCGTACATAAATGACAGCTTGTGAATCATCATCCTGACAGTGGAGTGTTGAGAACACACGTGCATGAGGAGAAAACAACAAAAAAACAACATGAGCTTGAGAGTAATGTCAAGGGTAGATTTAAGGATGGCATTGAGTGTATCTGTTGGTGTACAAGAGTAGCACACTTAATTTTAACTTATTAGCTTGGATTTTATTCCGACCTTAAATAAAACTTTGTTTGTGCATCGCAAGCAGGCCATTGCAACACAAAGTACACCATTCTTTGAATTGACATTCATCTTGTTACCAATCTGTTGCCATTACTGAATGAACATTAAATATGCCACAGTATCTTTTGACAAGGAGGTGGTTAGTTTTTACCATCACCCCGGCCAATTCCAAAATCCTTCAATCTTTAAATTAATTTGAAAAGCGATTGGACAAGAGCAAGGATTTGATGTTTGCTGCAATGAATTCCATGACAGTGTTGATGAATGGAAGATCACAGAAAGGTCTGTTGTTTAGGGTTTTTGCACCTTTTGTTATGTCATTTGGTGATGGTAGGTGAGCTCCCAAACATATGCAAGATGAGATATAGGGCAAATGATACGGTGAACAGATTGGCACCAGTTCCCGCTGCATGTCCCACACATCAGCAAAGGATGCCGCCAAACTGTAATGACCGGTCCACATTTCAGCCATCAGCTCGGCCCCCATGTCTAAGAACGTTGGACTCCTTTCTACCTTTTTAGACAATTCTGACCATTTAGACCTTAAATTACAGCTATTAGACCCTTCGATATTTTAAGACCCTCTGGACGTTTTGTGTTTTTGGGGTCCTCAGGGTCTTTTGGTCTTGGAATATTTGGGTCATTTGGGTCTTTGGCGTAGTTTTGGTCCTCAGGTCTTATGATCTTATGGGTCTTATTGGTCCTCAGGGTATTTTGAGCATTTTGGATCCTTGGGACTTTTGGGTCCTCAGGGACTTTGGGACTTTTGGGTCCTTGGGGATTTTGGGACTTTTGTGTCCTCAGGGACTTTTGGTAAGTTTTGGTCTTCGGGACTTTTGGGTCCTTGGGGACTTGGGGTCTTTTGGGTCCTCAGGATCTTTTGTGACTTTTTGGTCTTCAAACTTTTGGGTCTTTTGGTTGTCGGTCTTTCGGGTTCTCAAGGTCTTTTGGACCTGGCTCTTTTAGCTCCTCAGGATCTTCAGGTCTTAAGGGTATTGGGTCTACAGGGTCTTTAAATTTCGAAGGGTTCTCTGCAGTCTAAAGGGACAAAAGGTACTTCCAATCATGCGTAATTTATTAATAGACATATGTAATATTAATAGACAAAATGTTTGTCTCAACACACACACACACACACACACACACACACACACACACACACACACACACACACACACACACACACACACACACACACACACTTCCTTGGGTCTTTTGAGTCCTCGAGGACTTTTGGTGGAAGAGGTAGGGGAATTTTGTTGGTTCTGAGACTTTCCCAATTCTCCCTTTGACCTTAATGTGAACTCAGGGAAAAACTATTGACTTCGTCAATAAAAGCAGTGCATTTTTTTCTCACAAACAGATCTCAGCACCAATTCTCCTTCTCCTCCCCCACCTCTTCCATTCATCCTGCCACAGCTTCCCTGCATTAAATATTTCGGGACCAAGTTCTTCCATGAGCCTCAAATATTTGAGCCTTCCATTATGCTTACATCAAAAAATTATCAAGATCGACCACTTCTCAAGCATACAATAGAACTAATAAGAATATCCCTGTAATGGATGTCAACTTCTTTCACACAAATAATGATTGGAACGACATTCAATATATTGCTCAAACCACAAATCAACTGTAATCAATATGCTAAAAGTGGGTTCGTGGTAGATCTCAATAATATAAATAAATTTATAAAGCATCCATTTGTGATATATGCCGACTTTGAAAGCATTCTCGAAAAGATAGAAACGAATTCCCCAAATCCAAATCATTCTTACACCAAGCCATATCAATGGCATTCTACTTGTGGTTCTGCTATTATATCAAATCATCTGTTGGAGACCAACATAAAAATTAGAAATGTACAGAGTAGAAGTACCCCTCAAGAGTTTTAAAAGGATTGGAATACGATTGTATTCAACAAACAGAATAACGCAAAAACTTATAAACCAATTAAATCAAACACAGATGAGGAAGAAGAGTTTAAGAACTCCAACATTCGTTACCTTTGTCAAGATGTAATCAGGAAAGAACCAAAGATAGAGACATTGTCATCTTACTGGTAAATGTAGAGGACCTGCTCATCAAAGTTGTAATCTCAATATGAAACTCCAACTTTCATTCCGGTCTTTCTCACAACAACACCAACTATGACACATTTATTCATAGTGAACTTTCAAAGACACCAAGGACATATCTATCATGCATACCACAGACCAGAAGTACATTCCATTTACAAAGTCAATCCCAGCAAACTCACAAAATTAATATTGGATTTCGAGATTCACGCAAATTTATGCCAAATGATTTATCCATATTAGCATCAAGTATTAAAGCATATCCAAATCTCCAACATCACTTCCTAAATGAACAGAAAACAACCTAGTGTCAGCTGAAGCAAGCACAGTTGAGCTCTCTCAGAAAGAGTATTTACCCATATATTATGGGACAACTTTGGAAGATTTGAGGAAACACAACTCCCTTCCAAGGAAAGCTTCACAATGAGCTGAATAAAACTCACATTGTGATGAAGACTATCAACGTGCACAAAATATCTGGGAAAGATTTATCATAAAAAATCTCAGTGACTATCATAACTGTATCTTAAGACTGATGTTTTGCTATAAGCCGATGTATTTGAACCATTCAGTAATATCTGTCAGAATACGAATTTGCATGGATTCGACCCAATTCATTATTCGACAGCTCTCAATCGAGCTTGGAGTGTGATGCTAATGACTAAAAAAACTCTCAAATTAATTTCTCTGTTTTGCAGGTCCGCGTCAGAAGAACGTGCCGCATGTTTGGAACAAAATCGCCCATAGGGGCGTACTCTGCGAATATATAGTAGTTCCACAAGGAGCACACAAACAACAGTTGCGACAAAAACTACGTGTTGTAAAATATGATTTTTTTTCAAGCAATTCACTGAATTTACGTTCTCATTGAGACTCACAGATAGATATGCATATGTTTGTGAAAATGCAACATGGTCTCTTGATTAAATCTCTCAGAGAATCGATGGGTGGGCAGGGCGTATGTAAACTAGAAATGGAGTACTTTGAGTGGAGAGGATGGCTCCTTGAGCTTCCAGTCACTTGCAACTCTTCTTTGATGGAGGTTCCTTGGAGATTAACCACATGTATACATTTCATTGAGTGCCATGATTCAAAAATATAAAAATCTCCGTATATTCAGAGGTTGGGTCTCTTGTGTTCAGTTTGTATTTCCCATGATGCAAGGCAGCGCGGGAGGCGTCTGGTGCGTATTTTGAAATTAGGCGCTGGCTTTGTTCATGCCAATCATTTACTAATTGTGTTACTCTGAACCACATTTATGTATAATTTTTGATGTTGACAAACAAGTCGTTAACTCCTAATTAATTCAAAGCGAACTCGTTAAAGCCCGGGGATAACTATTTGATAATTTTATTGGATAACTCCAACGTTTAATGTCTATTTTGTTCTCGTCATTTTGGAGTTGGAATTTTAAAATTGTGGTACTGAGGGTGATATAAATGGACTAACATGGATCAATGGAAATATATTTTTATCATTATTATTGCTTATCTGGACCTTAAATTCCAGAGAAGGAAATGTTTCACGCACCATTCGTCCCTCTGTCCGTCTCCTATTTTGACTTCTCCACCCAAACCTATTGGGCCAATCCGGCTGAAATTTGGCATGAACATTCCTCTCCTGATTGGTGATGGGATTGCAAAGCTCGTTCCGGTCACTTGACTTTAACTAGGTCAAAATGGCCAACTTAGTAAATTTCTTCAAAATCTCTTCTCCAGACACACCAAGTTAGAATGCTACCAAATTTGGGTTACAACATGAGGACAGGGTCATGATTTAAAATGAGGTTTATGCTGACCAAGTGACCAGAAGTGTGGCAAAATGACGGACTTCGTAAATGATTCAGAAAATCACATAAATTCCTTCAAAACTTTCCTCTCCATACCCACCATTCAGAATGCCACCAAATTTGGGTTACAACATTAAGCCAGGCCCAGATAAGCTTCAAATCAAGTGGTCATATTTTTCATATTTTATGTTTGTGGGGTAGATGAAGGAATTTCATAGGAAATAAAGAATTGTATAGAGTTGCTTGGTCCGTGGACGTTGACATCTCAATGAAATTAAGAAGGGAGACTTGTAGCTTAGGTGTTACATGTCATCACACGGGGGGGGGGGGGGTGGTGCTGTGTTAATTAGGTTGGTTTAAAGAAAACTTCTCACAGTATGTGATTTCCCCTGTGACCTTTTCCTATGTTTTGCATTTCAAGACGGCTATAAAAAGTGATCATGTCCTTAAAACAACAACAACCAAGCTGCACATCCAAGCAGGCAAGAACCCCACTCCAGGGTGACAACTAGCAAACCACACCCCCGAATGGATGAGTGATGGGCATGACTCAGAGTGGAGGAAGTTAGGTCAGATTGCAGTCGGGACAAGAGTTCGAAGCGCGACAGAGGCGAGAGAGGAGATGGCGGTTGAAGAGAATGGTGTTACGGTTGACTTTCCCTTAACATCGTGAAGAAGACTGCATGATTCTTATGTTCATGCTGAGGTGAGTTGGCTCGCATTGTGGAGCAAGACGCTGGCAATTAAGTGTTGGCTGGGTCATGTGAGACCAGCCTCGAAGCCTCGTGTTGTGCCATTGGGAAAGAGACGGCACCATTCTGCATAGCAGCGGCGTCGGCAATGTGATCGACAAAAGAAGCTGCACGGCGGTTTCTGAGCCCTGGTGTTGAGTATTGCACTCAAATTGCCTCCTGTATGTTTTCCCATCCAGAGAGCAGCTTGGCGCCATTTGGGTGCATTTCCCCACATTGTGATGAAGCGGTTTGTCGAATATAAAGCTCCAGAACTCATCTCTGGCCACACATCTAAGTGCTGGGATAAAGAAGGGATTTTCTTTTATTATTCTGTCCCCTTGTTTGTATTAAAGTCTGTGTGAAGGTGCCTCAAAATTTGATTTAGTTTCCCTCACGTTCCATTTATTATTACACTTTGATTTTTTCCATTGAATTGTTATATTTGATTTTATTTTAATTAACCCCCGTATTTAATTAAGTTGCTTGTGCTGTCCATTTGTTGTGGGTTCGAGAATAAATCCCTGTCTGTGTTTCTATCTCGACACATCTTTGCCACACTCCCATTCTGCACACACCATAATCTCCTGAGAATCTCTGCTGTTCGCCTCCAAGGGAAATTGTTCGGCTGTCCAACCAGGAAGTGCAAAGTTGTTGGACATGACAAAATTTTGAATATCAAATCCACTTCCTGCAATTTGACAATCTATGCCAATTACTCGATAACTCAGCGGCACAGCCATGTCCTCAGCTAATAACGCCACTCTGCAACGTTGTGCTGAAAATGAAAAAAATAAACTTTATTACTTAGATTAAAGGACAAGCTCCAAAGACAAGCTTCTTCTCATATAAACCGCCTGTATTTCTTCTCCCTCTTGAATTTTTAACAATGTTAGTTTGAAATCCCTACAGATTTTTGCACTTCCTAATTGTTGGAAATGAGCTCTAATTCTCTTTCTAAAATGGATTCACTTATGATGGGCATATTTATATTGTTACGGCTGTATAAACCGTCTGCCGAAATTGAAATGCGCACAGCACGTAGACTCTCAGAATAGTTATTTCTGTAATGTACATGAAGAAGAGCACCTTTTCTGTCGGGGTTATATTATAATGAAATGCGTGGTTGGGTAGCTAGCGCTCCCTCTCACCCACTGGGGATAATAGCAACATCAGAGATGAATGATGTGTGCATGACTGCCGTCATCACGTAGAGCGTGAGTTGTTTCACTGCCATGGCTTCTCTGCATGTGTGAATAACACCAGCATTCTGGAACCTTCTCCAAAGCCATGGCTTTATAAGTGCCGCGAAATTCCCAAATTCCCCTTATGTTTAAAGTCCCACCAAGTCATTGTTTTTCTGTTCGTATGTATGAAAGTTCTCTCTCGCGCTCTCTCGCGCTCTCTCATGCTCTTCCCTCGTCTCTCCTCGCTCTCCCTCACTCTCCCTCGCTCTCTCTCGCTCTCTCTCTCTCTCTCTCTCTCTCCATCGCTCTCTCTCTCTCTCTCTGCCATAGTCATTGCTCTGACTTTCTTCCTGGTCCTGGACACTTGGTTCCCTGGCAGAGATCGGTGGCACTTGTGGCTGTCAGTTGGCTCGTTCTGATTGAGCTTGTGGACCTCGGTTGTGGAAGGCATTGCTGGGCCATTTCAGAGAGCGACAGGAGAGCTGCGTCAAGTTGGAGGGCAACAGTTCCACCTACGGTAGGCCGAGGACACCCTGCCCCTCCCATTTGTCTCCCCTGTGTGTGGGTGATGGGTACCCTGTCATGTTATCCGATAGGTCAGGAATAGGTTAAGTTAAGTCTGTGACTTGTGCATTTTCTCTTCTTTCTGTAAATACATACCTTGATTGCTTTTGTTGCATTTCCATTGTTACTGCCCCTGTTGCCTTTGACTCTATAAAGTCTCGAGTTCAATTCTCTCCTTCCCAAAACCCACATTGCTTATTGCAAATAAATTATTCTTGTTGAAATATATTTCAATTGCCTGTCATTATCCTTTCTTCCGTTGGTCCAGCAATATACGTATGTAGATTAACCAGGAGATTATAATTCCCATGGATGGCTTTCACATCAGTCCGCATTGTGCGAGTGGAAAATTCGGCCGCCTTCATCAAGATCCCAAAAAATAAAAGTAGCACAACCTCTGAGGGTGATTCCCCAATAAGTAGACTGAATGTTCCCAGTTAACAGTAGTCAGGCGGAGGAACTGGTTCACGTGGTTAAATTGTTGGCATTCTTATTGTGTGTGACGCCTCGAATCCGGTGAGTCGAGAGAACCGGGATACCCCCTCTCGTAGTACCCCCTGCGAACCCAGGTCCACACACTATGTTGGAAATGTTTGTTAAAGTGGTAATAATGACTTTTATAATTCCTTTTGAAGTTTTTTTTTCTTCAATTTTTTTGATAATTATTTATTGTCCAGTTTATTTAATGTCATGTATTAGACAGGTCCAGATTTGAGAAACATTGAATGCTGTGCATTTCAAGTTATAAGTGGGCAAACAAGATTTTTAGGATAATTGAGGGTGCTGAATTCAAAAAAATTGGTGCACGGCTGAATTTTGAGATTTTGGCCCTCAAATTTGAAAAAACGAAAATGGCCACCATTTTCATCTTTTTACCTTATAACTCGGCTTCTAAGCATTATTGAAGATTTTAATGTGGCAATACCAATGTTTGTGATACCAAGGATTCAAATATGTTGACCCTAAGTTGTATCTAATAGGTTTATCTGCCATCTTGACTTCCAAGATGGCCACATTATTCACCGAATGCATTAATCAGCCCATGGGCATTCATAACACTTATGTTTAAAATTATGAACCTATCATTAGGTTAAGAAACATGTACAAACTATCTGGTACACATTTAATAGCTTCCTCTTCACTGACATTAACTCCTTCACACTTCACTGACATTAACCCCTGTCACACCTGGACGATTTAGCCAGCGTTATGGCAATGTATCAAAATTGATCTAAAACGCTGGCGTACGCTGAACTATTGATGGTTTTTTTCAGTTTTGGGCGTATATTAACGAGTTGACGTATGCATAAATGTATTAGTAACGTACACAGAACGTTCGAAACTTATAGATAACTTATACCAACGAATGCTTAGCGTGTTGTCGGCGTTCACAACTTATGCCCAACGATAGTCTAACTTATGCATAGCGCGCGGCAGACTATCGCCGACGATCACGTGGCATAGCCTATTAAAGGCTGCCACTCAACGATTCAATCATAACGCACTAGACACGAAGTGTCAACATCACCGTCATGCTGAAGAGAGAGAAAAAAAAAAACATGGAGTCTGGAACACTGACGGGTTCCTCCTGTGAAGCCCATTTTATTATACCAATTCCCTAAACGCTGCAATACGCCATTATACGGTAGCTGTAAGTTAGAAACCGTTCAGTATGTTCTGTGGTGTCCGGAAGACGTCAAATACGTCTACATACGTCAATATGCGTTGGAGATACGTACACATAGGTTCAAAGCACGTTACTCATGGTTAGAAATAAGTTTCGGGTACGCTAGACATTACCTCGACGTATTTCGACTTATGAGTAACTTACAAGTAGCGTGTGTCGACGTGTGTCAATGATCGCATAACGTGCCTACAACTTATGGCCAGCATATGCGGAAGTGTGAGTCATATGCTGGCATACGTCGAAAAATTTTGAGCATGCACAAATGTTGTCGACGAGCTCGGCGTACTACGATGTATGCCAGCGTGGCTTCAGCGTGCTTCAGCGTGCTCTTAACGTATACAAAACTTACCCATAACGTATTCGACGTGTGCCAGCGTATTCGCCAAATTTTTCATACGTCGGCATACGCTGGCTAAAAACGTCAAGGTGTGACAGCCCTTAAGTGGGTGTGAAAGGATCCACTTCTAAGCAACTGAGGATCCACGTCTAAGCTTGAGGGCAACGTGGATCATGACAGGAACTCATCTTCTTCGTGTGGTTGTAGGTAGGAATTGTGAGTGTAGCTGCTGCTTCTTCATCTGTTTGTGTCATTTTTTATACAGGTATGTGGCCAAACTTCAGCGGAACCAGAACAAAAACGTCGCTCACTTGGTGCATTGTCATGGGTACAATATACCTCGTATAATTCTGAAATCTGGGAGCCACTTATCCTTGAATGTGCCCATTAACTGGTAATGAGGGTGGAATATCCAATTGGATTCTTTGACAATGTTGCGATACCGGTTCCACACTTCCTTAGCTCTAATATATGGTGATGGTCAGCAGAGTACTGCAACTCATTGCATTGCAAAATCATCACAATATCGTATTGCTGAGAGTTCTCTTTGGTTTGGCATGTCCTTCTGATAAGCTGAAAATAGCAGGAGAGATGATACTTTCCTTCTGCTGCAATAAGGTCACTGACAGCTGCAACACGAACACTCATTTCTTGGTCAAACATTGCAGCTTCCAATATTTATTGGCTCTTGGTAAAGGTTGTTATGGAAATTAACTTCTGCTTGGCCTTTTTATGTTGGCAGATCAAGCATAATTCCCAATTGTGGCTGCGTGCAACTACGTCGATTTGGGCAGGAAGGCTAGATTCTGCTGGTCTTGATGTTGACGGAGAGTCAGAAGAAGAAAATAGGGACCACCTCTTTTCAAGGATGCAATCTTAAGTCACTAATTCTTTCTGTGCTTGTGTATGAGCAGAGCACGTTTTGTGCAATGGATCTCCTTTTTGGAGTCTTCATTCAAGACCTTCAAGAGTCTATCAACCGTATCCTTGTACTTGACATCTCGTAACTTTGTCATCATGCTTAATCTTCGACAATGTCCCCAGGCCTTTTTCTGACGCATCGTACAGGATGTCTCGTCTCTCTTCCTGACATATTATGCACAGATTGAGGGAAACTGGGGTGGATCTCTTCAAGTTAACTAACGCATCCATGATCTCGTGGAGGTATCACATATCTGTAGTGATAGAAAGAAAAATAGTTTGTGATTAAATATTGATTAACATTAAGTTAGACTGCTCTAATTACAATTCTGTTTAAATACACTTGGAATTTCATATTTCATCTTGTATGTTCTTTACAAAGTAACAGTATCATAATAAAATATTACTTACTTCATTTATCAAGCATCACAATAATTCAGATGGAAAAACAGATTCAAGCCATTAATTTACACGACCACTACCTTATTTATATTATAAAAAATCAAAAATTATCAAACACTAATTAGTAATGTCAATTTTTTAACTTTTATAATCAATAGTAACTTAAGCATAAATTAAGTAATAATTTACTGTTGTGTTGTGTGTGTGTGTGTGTGTGTGTGTGTATTAGTGTGTATTAAGGAGTCTGTGAGGGGGGCTATATGTGGATGGTGTGCTGTGTGGATGTGTTGGTTGTGTATTCATGTATGTCAATTATGTATTTACGGTCTGGATGTTTGATAATATAATCTGTTCTTTGGCCTGATTACATTCAATACGAAGAAGCCGAGAAATGATGGTCTTCTTGGAATTCAAAATGGCGAGCAAGCCAAACTGGTTATAACTTAGATTTACGCAACATATTGGAATCCTTGGTATCACAAACCAGTGTATACCATGCACTTTTCAACTTCCTCGTTGCTTATTCTATAGGCTGGGCTCATTTATTAATGTATTGGGCTAAATTATGGCGGCCATCTTGAAATTCAAGATGGCGCTCAAACCAAACTAGTCGTAACTTAGGTAACAATATATCTGGAATCATCAGTATCACAGCAAAGGGTATTGTCACAATTTTTAACCTCCTGTGATACATATCAGCCGAGCTATAGTGCAAAATATGTAAAATGGCGGCCATTTTGTTTTTGGGAATTTGAGTGTCAAAAACCCAAATTCAGCCTGGCGAACAATTTTTTTGATATCAGCACCCTCACATTCCCTAAAAAACTGTTTGCCGACTTTTAGCACGAAATGCCTACAACACTTTTTTTGAAGCTCAAATATTGAAATCTGGACCTGTCTATATTATAGGTTCTTTAAAAACATTTTATCACAAGTATCATGACAAAGATAACTTGAATTAGTGGTGTTCTCCATCATTACCCCGTCAAAGGAGAGGGCATTGCATTTTGGTCCATTTATGTTTGTTTGTCTGTCTGTTTGTTTGTTTGTCCGCACAGAACTTTAGTATTTTTCTCCGCAACTGCTATCGGTTGAGACAAATTTTTTGCCATCGGAGCGACTACTCATGTGCAACGTTTTAATGATAATTGTGACGTCATAGGTCATATGGTGCAGCAGCCATGTTGGAAAAACAGAAAAATTTGGACCTCTGTATCTCTGAAACCGCCCCAAATAATTAATTGAAAATTGGTACACCGCAAGTACTCATATTGGGGAATAAGTGTAATTTTTTATGACATCATAGGTGCCTTTGGTATGACGTAATGATGCATATGTAGTAGTCTGATCAGAATGAAAATTTTTGAGGGTCATCTGGGGATAAAATTGTTAACAGAAAAAATTGATGATGTCATCAGTCACGTGATTCAGCATCCATAATGTTTTTTTGTTTGTTTTTTTAAACATTCAAAAATCTTCTCTGAAGTGGTGAAAAGATCGAGGTGAAACTTTACAGGTATGACTGCTGATCCATAAGGAACAAAAGGTTCACACATATTATATCAAAGGTCACATTGTTGGCAGCCATATTGGATTTACCCCAAAACGTAAAAAATCTTCTCCATAACAGCTGGATAGATTGAGGGAAACTTCACACAATGTTGCCCAAGCCATGATGTACAATTTGTTAAGGAATAATTGATCGGTCACATGGTTTGGCAGCCATATTGGGTTGAAGAAAAATATTAAATGTTTCTCTGAAACTGCTTCATCATCGACGGGAAACTTCATAATTATGATATAATAATGATGGGGAATACAGGTTTTGATTTCAACTTGATCAGACAATGGTCTGGCAGCCAGAATTATTTAATTTTTTGATTGGTTCTTTTTGTTTCGTTTTGTTTTTTTCTTTTTTTAATCAGGCACACTTGGCTGTGCCTGGATGGCTTTGAGGGTGGAGGAGTAGCAGCTGAAATGTGAATCCTATCCAGGTTCCTCCTGATTACATCATATTTGCTTTGGCCTGTTTCGGTTCCTTCTGATTACTCCAATGCACGACTGTACAATTTGGTCTTCCATTTGATTGAATTGAATATATTTTAATCCATTCTAAATTCAATTGAATAATAATAAAAATACATCATGGTCAGGTCAGGAGTCCAATCAAAACGGGGTTGCATCAAAGAGGACGTCTTGGTACCAGTCATCACTGCCAGCAGTTATAAAGTGGCAGTTCCACTTAGTCTTTATTAATTATATAACAACCTGTACACAAACGCCATACAAAATACCTCCACAAAACGACACAAACACCACACAAACAAGTCCTGGTGAGTGTCTGCAATCCCTGATTTCTCTTTTTCTTGTTTATTTTGAGTTTTTGCATGATGATGTGTTATGTTGGAGTATGATGTTTTATATGTTTTATCCAACATGGCACAATGTAATGGTCTGACATATTTAAAACATAAAAATCGGAAAAGTTTTCTGGTCGAAATCTTTTTTTATTCACTATGTTTTTTATCGATTTTTTTCATTAAAGCGATTTAGGTGTCTGGCCTAACATCTAAGGGTCTTGAGTTTGAGTCCCTGTTAGCTGTTGAATTAACACCAAGTGGGTGACTCAGCCTGTCATCCTTCCAAGGTTGCAAAATGAGTACAGTGTACTTGCAATAGAGGGCACTTCATCAGCGAACAGCTGCACTCACAGAAAAATGATGCGACCAGCAGCTACAGCGGCAATCAATAGCTAGCTATCTTTAAAAGTGTTTCTGAGTTTTATTTGAATAAAAGTTTTATCTATGTCGGCCCAGTTATAAACTGTCATTCTGGTGCTTGCAGGCATGGCAAGGCCTAAATTTGTGTGCTGTTCCTAGATGAGATTAACTGGGTATCCCATCTGCCTTCATGAGTTGGTAGATGTTAAAGATCACACGGGGTCCTTCGAGAAAGAGTAGAGAGAGCTATCTCCGCACCGTCACGAAATTCCATATTCAGCCAGAACCTTCAGGGACCTACTTTAGCGTCACAGCAATGTCCCAGCGTGATGCAACCAGCAGCCACAGACTGCATACAAATGAAAGAAAAATTGAAAAAAATTGCTTTTTGTTTTAGTTTTATGTATTACCCTGTGCAACATCTTAGCTTTTTCATTTTGTTCAGACTCACAGGACTGTTTCGATGCCAGAAATATTTGTTCAACTTCACAACGAGATGATTGCATTTCACTTCCTGAAGAGTTCCTTGCATTTTCTGACCAATCTGTTCCTTTTATCTTCGCG
>CM068953.1:102131177-102148160 GCA_035128595.1 Eptatretus atami
CGAGATCCAGTCGCGCAGGTCATGATTCAAGTCGAAAACATCAACTCAACTTACACACAACACTTCCAGCTCAAAAAAGTGGTCCTAAATGTAGCCTACAGCAAAGTACAACTGATCTATTTGATCTGTCAGTATCTGATGACCCACATTGTGGACGACCAGACCAAACTGGTGATCACCGGAAAAGATCCCACACCAGTACAAGTATGGAACAACTCCACTCTCCACAGCACTGTGGCCTTTCCAATGCCAAACAAATACGACACAGTATCGCATCCGGTCAGAGCATGTACAGCAGGCAGATATTTGGCCGATGCTTTTGTGTTTCAGTGCTGTTTGGCGAATGTCTACATTCGCCCTCCCAGCACACGGACTCTCCATGCTGACATCCCCAGTCATCTTTGCCTCGAAGTAGAAATGAATCAACAGGACAAAGACATCTGTATCGTCACAGACCACTTTGATGTGTGAGTCACCACTGACACCTGACACAATTTGAGCTAAGTGATGGATGATGATGACATCTGCTCTTCATGTGTGTTTTCAGATCCTGTCTCTGGAGAGTGGAGTTGTCCATACTTGTACTGGTGTGGGATCTTTTCCGGTGATCACCAGTTTGGTCTGGTCGTCCACAATGTGGTCATCAGATACTGACAGATCAAATAGATCAGTTGTACTTTGCTGTAGGCTACATTTAGGACCACTTTTTTGAGCTGGAAGTGTTGTGTGTAAGTTGAGTTGATGTTTTCGACTTGAATCATGACCTGCGCGACTGGATCTCGTCATTTGTTTCATGCTGATTTTGATGTACCTGTCGAAAATCAGGTATACGTCACAACACTCCAGGTGATATTTGATGGTTCCCATGAAGTTGATCACATAATCTCAACTGTACCATTTGTGGGCCAATGCGCAGTCCATAACATGGTGCATCCATCGATGATGACAGCATCTGGAACACCTTGGATTCGACTTGATTGCTCAACTTGGAGTTTCGTTTCAGGATGCTTTCAACTGAGCCCACCATCGCACCACTCTCATCAAACAAGTAGGCTGGGACAGGGGACAGTTCGTAAGAGAGGACATCCTTGATATAAATATCCCTTTATTGTTGGAGACATATGACTCGGGTGTAGATCAATTCGGTATCATATACTGGCCTTCCATCCAGCTTGATGCTCTTTGTTCGAAGTCATCAGGGTCACTTTCTTGGTTAGTGTCTTGTTGAAGCTTGTTGCCATCCAGATTCAAATTCCGCCATCTGTTGTCGTTCAATCTTGAGAGGATCATCAACGTTACCTGTCTGTCGCATGAAACATAGCGTAGAAACCAAAATTGTGTGTGTAAGTGCATTAGAAAGTGAAGATATAGCCCAAAACAGAATTTATCGAAAGTCGGTGGGGCCATTTTGTTTTTCGCCTCAAAAAAAATTCCTGAAGGGTGCGAGTCTGGCACCCGGCTGATTCTGATTCAGGATAACTCAGATGATGAATCAACCAAAAAACTTCATAATGACACTAAAGCACACTTTGCCCTGAATGGCTGTTTGCATCTAGACAAGAAGGAAAGGTAGCATGGGGACGTGGGGAGGCAGCGTGGGGGAGCAGTGTGAGGAGGAAGCCAGCATGAAGGGGGGAGGCAGCATGAGAGAAAGGGGAGGGAATGGGAAAATAGCTGAGGGCAGGGACAGCAGCATAAAGGGAGGCAATGGGAGGCAGCCTGAGGGAAAGGAATGGGGAGTAGCGTGAAGGGTAGGGAAGGAAGCGTGAGGGAGGGAAAGCAGCACGAGGGGGAGAAGGCAGCATAAAGTCCATTTTGGAGTACGTGAGAGGAGGGGGTGAGGCAGTGCAAGGGTAGGGAGGCAGCGGAGTGATTGGAGGGGAAGGCAGTGCGAGGGGAGGTGAGGCAGTGTGAGGATAGGAGAAGGCACCTTGAGAGGAGGGAAGGCAGCATAAGGGATTGGAAAGAGTGTAAGGGTATTTAAGGCAGCATAAGTGGAATGGAGGCAGTGTGAGGGCATGGAAAGGAAGTGCATGGGTAGGAGTCAGCATGAGGGGAAGGGGGAAACGTGGTAGGGAGGCAGTGTGAGGGTGGCAAAGGCAGCATGATGTGAGGGGAGGCAGCACAATCGAAGGGGAGCAATGTGGTGATGGGAGGGAGGTAGCACGGTGACAGGGAGGGGAGGCAGTGCAAGGTAGGTGACGCAGTGTGAGGATAAGGGAAGGCAGTTTGAGTGGAGGGAAGGCAGCATGAGAGGAGAAGACAGCTTAAGGGAAATGGAAGGCAGCATAATGGCAAGGGCAGTGAGAGGTAGGCAGTGTAAGGGAGGATAGGCAGCATGCTAGGGCTTTACTGAAGTGATAAAACCAGCGTCAACAGTAACATTTTTTTTTATCCCCCGTGTTCTTTTGTAAAACCTGGCGGGAGCATTGAAATTAAAAACCCATGCTATCTGCATGGGAAAGGCCTGCCTGCATGTATGCTCCAACCCATGTGATTCCTCCAACCTGCTCGCATGCAGGCATGCACAAACCCCACCACATCCGACTTCTATGTGTGCTATCTACGTGCCTCTTCGTTTTCATGCAGCCACTGCCAATTCTATTAAGATATTGCAGCAAGTATTAGTATATTATATTGATATTTTGTCATGAAGCAGATTGCATAAAACGGTAAAACGCAAACTTCGTACATAATTGCCAAAAAAAAAGGACCCCTGCGACTCTATCTTCAGTTTTGTAAAAGCAGGTGAAAGCACAGTGTTGTGCCAAATGAAGCTCCACTTTCTGCACATTCCTTAATATTTTCTTCACTGAAGGTAATGTTTGGAACATAATGAAAAAAATTAAACAATGCTTTGCTTCAATAAATACACTTAGTTAGAAAAAATCGCTAATTTATTAAATTTTCAGATTTCCCCACAGATTTCAACAATTATTTTGTCCACCAGATCAATTGTCAAATCAGATATAATAATTGATTATAAACTTTAATTCGTCTTTGAGGTATATTGTGTTTCAAAATCAAGGCATGTTTGAATTGGCAAACAAAATGGCGAGTTAAGACCCCTGCAAGCTGACAGGGCTGACGAAGGCTGAACCTTGATAAAGGTTAATTAAATAAGGCCGTAAATTATGTTCAAAAGGGTTGTTTAAATTACCAAAACACATAATTTTCAATAAGAACTCCGATGGAGTTCCCTTAGTAGGTATGAGTCCACTAGGTTTCATGGTTTGGAGATATGGAGGAGACCACACCAAACAGACATATATTGGTATATATTTCCTCATTGTGTATGTTGCTTCCAACCTCAATAGCCCTGGCGGTTTATGAACCTGATACATTTATTTTAGTTCTCCATCATATTTACTCTTGCATAAAGAGATCATTCATTTCCTGAAGTTGAAAAAGTCTGTGATTTTTCAGGTTCCAATCTCCATCTGCAGTGAGCCATGCAAACCCGGTACTCGTAAAGCAGCTCGTGTTGGAGAACCTTTGTTGCTTTGATTGCATTCCTTGTAACGAGGGAGAATATTCTAATACTACAGGTAAGAATTGTGGCCTTGAGAATTGGAATACAAGTATATCTATGGCCACTTCAAAGACAAGTAAGGATTACTTAACAGACATTATAATCCAATATTCAATTAATGTCGTCAACACCATATTCACATTCCCTCATGTGTGAAACTGCTGAGAAGATTATTTTTTTTACTCCATATTTTCATTTTACTCAAAATTCCGTTATTCGCGTAGATAGACATTTCAGCATCAAGTCGTACATAAATGACAGCTTGTGAATCATCATCCTGACAGTGGAGTGTTGAGGAACACACGTGCATGAGGAGAAAACAACAAAAACAACATGAGCTTGAGAAGAATGTCAAGGGTAGATTTAAGGATGGCATTGAGTGTATCTGTTGGTGTACAAGAGTAGCACACTTAACTTTTAACTTATTAGCTTGGATTTTATTCCGACCTTAAATAAACTTTGTTTGTGCATCGCAAGCAGGCCATTGCAACACAAAGTACACCATTCTTTGAATTGACATTCATCTTGTTACCAATCTGTTGCCATTACTGAATGAACATTAAATATGCCACAGTATCTTTTGACAAGGAGGTGGTTAGTTTTTACCATCACCCGGCCAATTCCAAAATCCTTCAATCTTTAAATTAATTTGAAAAGCGATTGGACAAGAGCAAGGATTTGATGTTTGCTGCAATGAATTCCATGACAGTGTTGATGAATGGAAGATCACAGAAAGGTCTGTTGTTTAGGGTTTTTGCACCTTTTGTTATGTCATTTGGTGATGGTAGGTGAGCTCCCAAACATATGCAAGATGAGATATAGGGCAAATGATACGGTGAACAGATTGGCCACCAGTTCCCGCTGCATGTCCCACACATCAGCAAAGGATGCCGCCAAACTGTAATGACCGGTCCACATTTCAGCCATCAGCTCGGCCCCATGTCTAAGAACGTTGGACTCCTTTCTACCTTTTTTAGACAATTCTGACCATTTAGACCTTAAATTACAGCTATTAGACCCTTCGATATTTTAAGACCCTCTGGACGTTTTGTGTTTTTGGGGTCCTCAGGGTCTTTTGGTCTTTGGAATATTTGGGTCATTTGGGTCTTTGGCGTAGTTTTGGTCCTCAGGTCTTATGAATCTTATGGGTCTTATTGGTCCTCAGGGTATTTTGAGCATTTTGGATCCTTGGGACTTTTGGGTCCTCAGGGACTTTGGGACTTTTGGGTCCTTGGGGATTTTGGGACTTTTGTGTCCTCAGGGACTTTTGGTAAGTTTTGGTCTTCGGGACTTTTGGGTCCTTGGGGACTTGGGTCTTTTGGGTCCTCAGGATCTTTTGTGACTTTTTGGTCTTCAAACTTTTGGGTCTTTTGGTTGTCGGTCTTTCGGTTCTCAAGGTCTTTTGGACCTGGCTCTTTTAGCTCCTCAGGATCTTCAGGTCTTAAGGGTATTGGGTCTACAGGGTCTTTAATTTCGAAGGGTTCTCTGCAGTCTAAAGGGACAAAAGGTACTTCCAATCATGCGTAATTTATTAATAGACATATGTAATATTAATAGACAAAATGTTGTCTCACACACACACACACAACACACACACACACACACACACACACACACACACACACACACACACACACACACACACACACACACACTTCCTTGGGTCTTTTGAGTCCTCGAGGACTTTTGGTGGAAGAGGTAGGGGAATTTTGTTGGTTCTGAGACTTTCCCAATTCTCCCTTTGACCTTAATGTGAACTCAGGGAAAAAACTATTGACTTCGTCAATAAAAGCAGTGCATTTTTTTCTCACAAAACAGATCTCAGCACCAATTCTCCTTCTCCTCCCCCACCTCTTCCATTCATCCTGCCACAGCTTCCCTGCATTAAATATTTCGGGACCAAGTTCTTCCATGAGCCTCAAATATTTGAGCCTTCCATTATGCTTACATCAAAAAATTATCAAGATCGACCACTTCTCAAGCATACAATAGAACTAATAAAGAATATCCCTGTAATGGATGTCAACTTCTTTCACACAAAATAATGATTGGAACGACATTCAATATATTGCTCAAACCACAAATCAACTGTAATCAATATGCTAAAAGTGGGTTTCGTGGTAGATCTCAAAATATAAATAAATTTATAAAGCATCCATTTGTGATATATGCCGACTTTGAAAGCATTCTCGAAAAGATAGAAACGAATTCCCCAAATCCAAATCATTCTTACACCAAGCCATATCAATGGCATTCTACTTGTGGTTCTGCTATTATATCAAATCATCTGTTGGAGACACATAAAAATTAGAAATGTACAGAGTAGAAAGTACCCCTCAAGAGTTTTAAAAGGATTGGAATACGATTGTATTCAACAAACAGAATAACGCAAAAACTTATAAACCAATTAAATCAAACAAGATGAGGAAGAAGAGTTTAAGAACTCCAACATTCGTTACCTTTGTCAAGATGTAATCAGGAAAGAACCAAAGATAGAGACATTGTCATCTTACTGGTAAATGTAGAGGACCTGCTCATCAAAGTTGTAATCTCAATATGAAACTCCAACTTTCATTCCGGTCTTTCTCACAACAACACCAACTATGACACATTTATTCATAAGTGAACTTTCAAAGACACCAAGGACATATCTATCATGCATACCACAGACCAGAAGTACATTCCATTTTACAAAGTCAATCCCAGCAAACTCACAAAATTAATATTGGATTTCGAGATTCACGCAAATTTATGCCAAATGATTATCCATATTAGCATCAAGTATTAAGCATATCCAAATCTCCAACATCACTTCCTAAATGAACAGAAAAACAACCTAGTGTCAGCTGAAGCAAGCACAGTTGAGCTCTTCTCAGGAAAGAGTATTTACCCATATATTATGGGACAACTTTGGAAGATTTGAGGAAACACAACTCCCTTCCAAGGAAAGCTTCACAATGAGCTGAATAAAACTCACATTGTGATGAAGACTATCAACGTGCACAAAATATCTGGGAAAATTTATCATAAAAAATCTCAGTGACTATCATAACTGTATCTTAAGACTGATGTTTTGCTATAAGCCGATGTATTTGAACCATTCAGTAATATCTGTCAGAATACGAATTTGCATGGATTCGACCCAATTCATTATTCGACAGCTCTCAATCGAGCTTGGAGTGTGATGCTAATGACTAAAAAAACTCTCAAATTAATTTCTCTGTTTTGCAGGTCCGCGTCAGAAGAACGTGCCGCATGTTTGGAACAAAATCGCCCATAGGGGGTACTCTGCGAATATATAGTAGTTCCACAAGGAGCACAAAACAACAGTTGCGACAAAAACTACGTGTTGTAAAATATGATTTTTTTTCAAGCAATTCACTGAATTACGTTCTCATTGAGACTCACAGATAGATATGCATATGTTTGTGAAAATGCAACATGGTCTCTTGATTAAATCTCTCAGAGAATCGATGGGTGGGCAGGGCGTATGTATAACTAGAAATGGAGTACTTTGAGTGGAGAGGATGGCTCCTTGAGCTTCCAGTCACTTGCAACTCTTCTTTGATGGAGGTTCCTTGGAGATTAACCACATGTAACATTTCATTGAGTGCCATGATTCAAAAATATAAAAATCTCCGTATATTCAGAGGTTGGGTCTCTTGTGTTCAGTTTGTATTTCCATGATGCAAGGCAGCGCGGGAGGCGTCTGGTGCGTATTTTGAAATTAGGCGCTGGCTTTGTTCATGCCAATCATTTACTAATTGTGTTACTCTGAACCACATTTATGTATAATTTTTGATGTTGACAAACAAGTCGTTTAACTCCTAATTAATTCAAAGCGAACTCGTTAAAGCCCGGGGATAACTATTTGATAATTTTATTGGATAACTCCAACGTTTAATGTCTATTTTGTTCTCGTCATTTTGGAGTTGGAATTTTAAAATTGTGGTACTGAGGGTGATATAAATGGACTAACATGGATCAATGGAAATATATTTTTATCATTATTATTGCTTATCTGGACCTTAAATTCCAGAGAAGGAAATGTTTCACGCACCATCTCGTCCCTCTGTCCGTCTCTATTTTGACTTCTCCACCCAAACCTATTGGGCCAATCCGGCTGAAATTTGGCATGAACATTCCTTCCTGATTGGTGATGGGATTGCAAAGCTCGTTCCGGTCACTTGACTTTAACTAGGTCAAAATGGCCAACTTAGTAAATTTCTTCAAAATCTCTTCTCCAGACACACCAAGTTAGAATGCTACCAAATTTGGGTTACAACATGAGGACAGGGTCATGATTTAAAATGAGGTTTATGCTGACCAAGTGACCAGAAGTGTGGCAAAATGACGGACTTCGTAAATGATTCAGAAAATCACATAAATTCCTTCAAAACTTTCCTCTCCATACCCACCATTCAGAATGCCACCAAATTTGGGTTACAACATTAAGCCAGGCCCAGATAAGCTTCAAATCAAGTAGGTCATATTTTTTCATATTGTTATGTTTGTGGGGTAGATGAAGGAATTTCATAGGAAATAAAGAATTGTATAGAGTTGCTTGGTCGTGGACGTTGACATCTTCAATGAAATAAGAAGGGAGACTTGTAGCTTAGGTGTTACATGTCATCACACGGGGGGGGGGGGTGGTGCTGTGTTAATTAGGTTGGTTTTAAAGAAAACTTCTCACAGTATGTGATTTCCCCCTGTGACCTTTTCCTATGTTTTGCATTTCAAGACGGCTATAAAAAGTGATCATGTCCTTAAAACAACAACAACCAAGCTGCACATCCAAGCAGGCAAGAACCCCACCTCCAGGGTGACAACTAGCAAACCACACCCCCGAATGGATGAGTGATGGGCATGACATCAGAGTGGAGGAGAGTTAGGTCAGATTGCAGTCGGGACAAGAGTTCGAAGCGCGACAGAGGCGAGAGAGGAGATGGCGGTTGAAGAGAATGGTGTTACGGTTGACTTCCCTTAACATCGTGAAGAAGACTGCATGATTCTTATGTTCATGCTGAGGTGAGTTGGCTCGCATTGTGGAGCAAGACGCTGGCAATTAAGTGTTGGCTGGGTCATGTGAGACCAGCCTCGAAGCCTCGTGTTGTGCCATTGGGAAAGAGACGGCACCATTCTGCATAGCAGCGGCGTCGGCAATGTGATCGACAAAAGAAGCTGCACGGCGGTTTCTGAGCCCTGGTGTTGAGTATTGCACTCAAATTGCCTCCTGTATGTTTTCCCATCCAGAGAGCAGCTTGCGCCATTTGGGTGCATTTCCCCACATTGTGATGAAGCGGTTTGTCGAATATAAAGCTCCAGAACTCATCTCTGGCCACACATCTAAGTGCTGGGATAAAGAAGGGATTTTCTTTTATTATTCTGTCCCCTTGTTTGTATTAAAGTCTGTGTGAAGGTGCCTCAAAATTTGATTTAGTTCCCTCACGTTCCATTTTATTATTACACTTTGATTTTTTCCATTGAATGTTAATTTGATTTTATTTTAATTAACCCCCGTATTTAATTAAGTTGCTTGTGCTGTCCATTTGTTGTGGGTTCGAGAATAAATCCCTGTCTGTGTTTCTATCTGCGACACATCTTTGCCACACTCCCATTCTGCACACACCATAATCTCCTGAGAATCTCTGCTGTTCGCCTCCAAGGGAAATTGTTCGGCTGTCCAACCAGGAAGTGCAAAGTTGTTGGACATGACAAAATTTTGAATATCAATCCACTTCCTGCAATTTGACAATCTATGCCATTACTCGATAACTCAGCGGCACAGCCATGTCCTCAGCTAATAACGCCACTCTGCAACGTTGTGCTGAAAATGAGAAAAAATAAACTTTATTACTTAGATTAAAAGGACAAGCTCCAAGACAAGCTTCTTCTCATAATAAACCGCCTGTATTTCTTCTCCCTCTTGAATTTTTACAATGTTAGTTTGAAATCCCTACAGATTTTTGCACTTCCTAATTGTTGGAAATGAGCTCTAATTCTCTTTCTAAAATGGATTCACTTATTGATGGCATATTTATATTGTTACGGCTGTATAAACCGTCTGCCGAAATTGAAATGCGCACAGCACGTAGACTCTCAGAATAGTTATTTCTGTAATGTACATGAAGAAGAGCACCTTTTCTGTCGGGGTTATATTATAATGAAATGCGTGGTTGGGTAGCTAGCGCTCCCTCTCACCCACTGGGGTAATAGCAACATCAGAGATGAATGATGTGTGCCATGACTGCCGTCATCACGTAGAGCGTGAGTTGTTTCACTGCCATGGCTTCTCTGCATGTGTGAATAACACCAGCATTCTGGAACCTTCTCCAAAGCCATAGGCTTTATAAGTGCCGCGAAATTCCCAAATTCCCCTTTATTGTTTAAAGTCCCACCAAGTCATTGTTTTTCTGTTCGTATGTATGAAAGTTCTCTCTCGCGCTCTCTCGCGCTCTCTCATGCTCTTCCCTCGTCTCCCTCGCTCTCCCTCACCTCTCCCTCGCTCTTCTCTCGCTCTCTCTCTCTCTCTCTCTCTCTCCATCGCTCTCTCTCTCTCTCTCTGCCATAGTCATTGCTCTGACTTTCTTCCTGGTCCTGGACACTTGGTTCCCTGGCAGAGATCGGTGGCACTTGTGGCTGTCAGTTGGCTCGTTCTGATTGAGCTTGTGGACCTCGGTTGTGGAAGGCATTGCTGGCCATTTCAGAGAGCGACAGGAGAGCTGCGTCAAGGTTGGAGGGCAACAGTTCCACCTACGGTAGGCCGAGGACACCCTGCCCCTCCCATTTGTCTCCCCTGTGTGTGGGTGATGGGTACCCTGTCATGTTATCCGATAGGTCAGGAATAGGTTAAGTTAAGTCTGTGACTTGTGCATTTTCTCTTCTTTCTGTAAATACATACCTTGATTGCTTTTGTGCATTTCCATTGTTACTGCCCCTGTTGCCTTTGACTCTATAAAGTCCTCGAGTTTCAATTCTCTCCTTCCCAAAACCCACATTGCTTATTGCAAATAAATTATTCTTGTTGAAATATATTCAATGCCTGTCATTATCCTTTCTTCCGTTGGTCAGCAATATACGTATGTAGATAACCAGGAGATTATAATTCCCATGGATTGGCTTTCACATCAGTCCGCATTGTGCGAGTGGAAAATTCGGCCGCCTTCATCAAGATCCCAAAAAATAAAAGTAGCACAACCTCTGAGGGTGATTCCCCAATAAGTAGACTGAATGTTCCCAGTTAACAGTAGTCAGGCGGAGGAACTGGTTCACGTGGTTAAATTGTTGGCATTCTTATTTGTGTGTGACGCCTCGAATCCGGTGAGTCGGAGAGAACCGGGATACCCCCCTCTCGTAGTACCCCCTGCGAACCCAGGTCCACACACTATGTTGGAAATGTTGTTTAAAGTGGTAATAATGACTTTTATAATTCCTTTTGAAGTTTTTTTTTCTTCAATGTTTTTTGATAATTATTTATTGTCCAGTTTATTTAATGTCATGTATTAGACAGGTCCAGATTTGAGAAACATTGAATGCTGTGGCATTTCAAGTTATAAGTGGGCAAACAAGATTTTTAGGATAATTTGAGGGTGCTGAATTCAAAAAAATTGGTGCACGGCTGAATTTTGAGATTTTGGCCCTCAAATTTGAAAAAAACGAAATGGCACCATTTTTCATCTTTTTACCTTATAACTCGGCTTCTAAGCATTATTGAAGATTTTAATGTGTGGCAATACCAATTTTGTGATACCAAGGATTCCAAATATGTTGACCCTAAGTTGTATCAATATGGTTTATCTGCCATCTTGACTTCCAGATGGCACCATTATTCACCGAATGCATTAATCAGCCATGGGCATTCATAACACTTATGTTTAAAATTATGACACCTATCATTAGGTTAAGAAACATGTACAAACTATCTGGTACACATTTAATAGCTTCCTCTTCACTGACATTAACTCCTTCACACTTCACTGACATTAACCCCTGTCACACCTGGACGATTTAGCCAGCGTATATGGCAATGTATCAAAATTGATCTAAAACGCTGGCGTACGCTGAACTATTGATGGTTTTTTTCAGTTTTGGGCGTATATTAACGAGTTGACGTATGCATAAATGTATTAGTAACGTACACAGAACGTTTCGAAACTTAGTAGATAACTTATACCAACGAATGCTTAGCGTGTTGTCGGCGTTCACAACTTATGCCCAACGATAGTCTAACTTATGCATAGCGCGCGGCAGACTATCGCCGACGATCACGTGGCATAGCCTATTAAAAGGCTGCCACTCAACGATTCAATCATAACCGCACTAGACATTGAAGTGTCAACATCACCGTCATGCTGAAGAGAGAGAAAAAAAAAAACATGGAGTCTGGAACACTGACGGGTTCCTCCTGTGAAGCCCATTTTATTATACCAATTCCCTAAACGCTGCCAATACGCCATTATACGGTAGCTGTAAGTTAGAAACACGTTCAGTATGTTCTGTGGTGTCCGGAAGACGTCAAATACGTCTACATACGTCAATATGCGTTGGAGATACGTACACATAGGTTCAAAGCACGTTACTCATGGTTAGAAATAAGTTTCGGGTACGCTAGACATTACCTCGACGTATTTCGACTTATGAGTAACTTACAAGTAGCGTGTGTCGACGTGTGTCAATGATCGCATAACGTGCCTACAACTTATGGCCAGCATATGCGGAAGTGTGAGTCATATGCTGGCATACGTCGAAAAATTTTGAGCATGCACAAATGTTGTCGACGAGCTCGGCGTACTACGATGTATGCCAGCGTGGCTTCAGCGTGCTTCAGCGTGCTCTTAACGTATACAAAACTTACCCATAACGTATTCGACGTGTGCCAGCGTATTCGCCAAATTTTTCATACGTCGGCATACGCTGGCTAAAAACGTCAAGGTGTGACAGCCCTTAAGTGGGTGTGAAAGGATCCACTTCTAAGCAACTGAGGATCCACGTCTAAGCTTGAGGGCAACGTGGATCATGACAGGAACTCATCTTCTTCGTGTGGTTGTAGGTAGGAATTGTGAGTGTAGCTGCTGCTTCTTCATCTGTTTGTGTCATTTTTTATACAGGTATGTGGCCAAACTTCAGCGGAACCAGAACAAAAACGTCGCTCACTTGGTGCATTGTCATGGGTACAATATACCTCGTATAATTCTGAAATCTGGGAGCCACTTATCCTTGAATGTGCCCATTAACTGGTAATGAGGGTGGAATATCCAATTGGATTCTTTGACAATGTTGCGATACCGGTTCCACACTTCCTTAGCTCTAATATATGGTGATGGTCAGCAGAGTACTGCAACTCATTGCATTGCAAAATCATCACAATATCTGTATTGCTGAGAGTTCTCTTTGGTTTGGCATGTCCTTCTGATAAGCTGAAAATAGCAGGAGAGATGATACTTTCCTTCTGCTGCAATAAGGTCACTGACAGCTGCAACACGAACACTCATTTCTTGGTCAAACATTGCAGCTTCCAATATTTATTGGCTCTTGGTAAAGGTTGTTATGGAAATTAACTTCTGCTTGGCCTTTTTATGTTGGCAGATCAAGCATAATTCCCAATTGTGGCTGCGTGCAACTACGTCGATTTGGGCAGGAAGGCTAGATTCTGCTGGTCTTGATGTTGACGGAGAGTCAGAAGAAGAAAATAGGGACCACCTCTTTTCAAGGATGCAATCTTAAGTCACTAATTCTTTCTGTGCTTGTGTATGAGCAGAGCACGTTTTGTGCAATGGATCTCCTTTTTGGAGTCTTCATTCAAGACCTTCAAGAGTCTATCAACCGTATCCTTGTACTTGACATCTCGTAACTTTGTCATCATGCTTAATCTTCGACAATGTCCCCAGGCCTTTTTCTGACGCATCGTACAGGATGTCTCGTCTCTCTTCCTGACATATTATGCACAGATTGAGGGAAACTGGGGTGGATCTCTTCAAGTTAACTAACGCATCCATGATCTCGTGGAGGTATCACATATCTGTAGTGATAGAAAGAAAAATAGTTTGTGATTAAATATTGATTAACATTAAGTTAGACTGCTCTAATTACAATTCTGTTTAAATACACTTGGAATTTCATATTTCATCTTGTATGTTCTTTACAAAGTAACAGTATCATAATAAAATATTACTTACTTCATTTATCAAGCATCACAATAATTCAGATGGAAAAACAGATTCAAGCCATTAATTTACACGACCACTACCTTATTTATATTATAAAAAATCAAAAATTATCAAACACTAATTAGTAATGTCAATTTTTTAACTTTTATAATCAATAGTAACTTAAGCATAAATTAAGTAATAATTTACTGTTGTGTTGTGTGTGTGTGTGTGTGTGTGTGTGTATTAGTGTGTATTAAGGAGTCTGTGAGGGGGGCTATATGTGGATGGTGTGCTGTGTGGATGTGTTGGTTGTGTATTCATGTATGTCAATTATGTATTTACGGTCTGGATGTTTGATAATATAATCTGTTCTTTGGCCTGATTACATTCAATACGAAGAAGCCGAGAAATGATGGTCTTCTTGGAATTCAAAATGGCGAGCAAGCCAAACTGGTTATAACTTAGATTTACGCAACATATTGGAATCCTTGGTATCACAAACCAGTGTATACCATGCACTTTTCAACTTCCTCGTTGCTTATTCTATAGGCTGGGCTCATTTATTAATGTATTGGGCTAAATTATGGCGGCCATCTTGAAATTCAAGATGGCGCTCAAACCAAACTAGTCGTAACTTAGGTAACAATATATCTGGAATCATCAGTATCACAGCAAAGGGTATTGTCACAATTTTTAACCTCCTGTGATACATATCAGCCGAGCTATAGTGCAAAATATGTAAAATGGCGGCCATTTTGTTTTTGGGAATTTGAGTGTCAAAAACCCAAATTCAGCCTGGCGAACAATTTTTTTGATATCAGCACCCTCACATTCCCTAAAAAACTGTTTGCCGACTTTTAGCACGAAATGCCTACAACACTTTTTTTGAAGCTCAAATATTGAAATCTGGACCTGTCTATATTATAGGTTCTTTAAAAACATTTTATCACAAGTATCATGACAAAGATAACTTGAATTAGTGGTGTTCTCCATCATTACCCCGTCAAAGGAGAGGGCATTGCATTTTGGTCCATTTATGTTTGTTTGTCTGTCTGTTTGTTTGTTTGTCCGCACAGAACTTTAGTATTTTTCTCCGCAACTGCTATCGGTTGAGACAAATTTTTTGCCATCGGAGCGACTACTCATGTGCAACGTTTTAATGATAATTGTGACGTCATAGGTCATATGGTGCAGCAGCCATGTTGGAAAAACAGAAAAATTTGGACCTCTGTATCTCTGAAACCGCCCCAAATAATTAATTGAAAATTGGTACACCGCAAGTACTCATATTGGGGAATAAGTGTAATTTTTTATGACATCATAGGTGCCTTTGGTATGACGTAATGATGCATATGTAGTAGTCTGATCAGAATGAAAATTTTTGAGGGTCATCTGGGGATAAAATTGTTAACAGAAAAAATTGATGATGTCATCAGTCACGTGATTCAGCATCCATAATGTTTTTTTGTTTGTTTTTTTAAACATTCAAAAATCTTCTCTGAAGTGGTGAAAAGATCGAGGTGAAACTTTACAGGTATGACTGCTGATCCATAAGGAACAAAAGGTTCACACATATTATATCAAAGGTCACATTGTTGGCAGCCATATTGGATTTACCCCAAAACGTAAAAAATCTTCTCCATAACAGCTGGATAGATTGAGGGAAACTTCACACAATGTTGCCCAAGCCATGATGTACAATTTGTTAAGGAATAATTGATCGGTCACATGGTTTGGCAGCCATATTGGGTTGAAGAAAAATATTAAATGTTTCTCTGAAACTGCTTCATCATCGACGGGAAACTTCATAATTATGATATAATAATGATGGGGAATACAGGTTTTGATTTCAACTTGATCAGACAATGGTCTGGCAGCCAGAATTATTTAATTTTTTGATTGGTTCTTTTTGTTTCGTTTTGTTTTTTTCTTTTTTTAATCAGGCACACTTGGCTGTGCCTGGATGGCTTTGAGGGTGGAGGAGTAGCAGCTGAAATGTGAATCCTATCCAGGTTCCTCCTGATTACATCATATTTGCTTTGGCCTGTTTCGGTTCCTTCTGATTACTCCAATGCACGACTGTACAATTTGGTCTTCCATTTGATTGAATTGAATATATTTTAATCCATTCTAAATTCAATTGAATAATAATAAAAATACATCATGGTCAGGTCAGGAGTCCAATCAAAACGGGGTTGCATCAAAGAGGACGTCTTGGTACCAGTCATCACTGCCAGCAGTTATAAAGTGGCAGTTCCACTTAGTCTTTATTAATTATATAACAACCTGTACACAAACGCCATACAAAATACCTCCACAAAACGACACAAACACCACACAAACAAGTCCTGGTGAGTGTCTGCAATCCCTGATTTCTCTTTTTCTTGTTTATTTTGAGTTTTTGCATGATGATGTGTTATGTTGGAGTATGATGTTTTATATGTTTTATCCAACATGGCACAATGTAATGGTCTGACATATTTAAAACATAAAAATCGGAAAAGTTTTCTGGTCGAAATCTTTTTTTATTCACTATGTTTTTTATCGATTTTTTTCATTAAAGCGATTTAGGTGTCTGGCCTAACATCTAAGGGTCTTGAGTTTGAGTCCCTGTTAGCTGTTGATTAACACCAAGTGGGTGACTCAGCCTGTCATCCTTCCAAGGTTGCAAAATGAGTACAGTGTACTTGCAATAGAGGGCACTTCATCAGCGAACAGCTGCACTCACAGAAAAATGATGCGACCAGCAGCTACAGCGGCAATCAATAGCTAGCTATCTTTAAAAGTGTTTCTGAGTTTTATTTGAATAAAAGTTTTATCTATGTCGGCCCAGTTATAAACTGTCATTCTGGTGCTTGCAGGCATGGCAAGGCCTAAATTTGTGTGCTGTTCCTAGATGAGATTAACTGGGTATCCCATCTGCCTTCATGAGTTGGTAGATGTTAAAGATCACACGGGGTCCTTCGAGAAAGAGTAGAGAGAGCTATCTCCGCACCGTCACGAAATTCCATATTCAGCCAGAACCTTCAGGGACCTACTTTAGCGTCACAGCAATGTCCCAGCGTGATGCAACCAGCAGCCACAGACTGCATACAAATGAAAGAAAAATTGAAAAAAATTGCTTTTTGTTTTAGTTTTATGTATTACCCTGTGCAACATCTTAGCTTTTTCATTTTGTTCAGACTCACAGGACTGTTTCGATGCCAGAAATATTTGGTTCAACTTCACAACGAGATGATTGCATTTCACTTCCTGAAGAGTTCCTTGCATTTTCTGACCAATCTGTTCCTTATTATCTTCGCG
>CM068953.1:102148551-102166216 GCA_035128595.1 Eptatretus atami
GTCAATGAAGACTGAATGATGCCGAATATTTTTGCGTTTGACATATTGAGTTGATTGGCCTTCCGCCAAATGCCCAACAGCTGGAAAAAGAGGCACACACATGCATCAATAGGACGCCAAACATCAAAGAATTGTCATTTGGCTGTTTATGGACCAAAAACAATGTTATCATATGGTCAGTGTGAAGAACAATTCCAAGCACACATAAAGTCAATAAGGAACAGCATTGGTCAGAAAATGCAGGAACTCTTCAGGAAGTGAATAGCAATCATCTCGTTGTGAAGTTGACCAAAATATTCTGGCATCGAAACAGTCTGTGAGTCTGAACAAAAATGAAAAAGCTAAGATGTTGCACAGGGTAATACATAAAACTAAAACAAAAAGCAATTTTTTTCAATTTTTCTTTCATTTGTATGCAGTCTGTGGCTGCTGGTTGCATCACTGCTGGAACATTGCTGTGACGCTAAAGTAGGTCCCCTGAAGGTTCTGGCTGATATGGAATTTCGTGGGTGCGGAGATAGCTCTCCTACTTTTCTCGAGGACCCCGTGTGATCTTTCATCTACCAACTCATGAAGGCAGATGGGATACCCAGTTAATCTCATCTGAGGAACAGCACACAAATTTAGGCCTTGCCATGCCTGCAAGCACCAGAATGACAGTTTATAACTGGGCCGACATAGATAAAACTTTTATTCAAATAAAACTTCAGAAACACTTTTAAAGATAGCTAGCTATTGATTGCCGCCTGTAGCTGCTGGTCGCATCATTTTTCTGTGAGTGCAGCTGTTCCGCTGATGAAGTGCCTCTATTGCAAGTACACTGTACTCATTTTGCAACCTTGGAAGGATGACAGGCTGAGTCACCCACTTGGTGTTATTCAACAGCTAACAGGGACTCAAACTCAAGACCCTTAGATGTTAGGCCAGACACCTAAATCGCTTATTTTAATGAAAAAAATCGATAAAAAACATAGTGAATAAAAAAAGATTTCGACCGAAAACTTTTCCGATTTTTATGTTTTAAATATGTCAGACCATTACATTGTGCCATGTTGGATAAAAACATATAAACATCATACTCCAACATAACACATCATCATGCAAAACTCAAAATAAACAAGAAAAGAGAAATCAGGGATTGCAGACCTCACCAGGACTTGTTTGTGTGGGTTTGTGTCGTTTTGTGTGAGGTATTTTGTATGGCGTTTGTGTACAGGTGTGTTATATAATTAATAAGACATAAGTGGAACTGCCACTTTATAACTGCTGCAGTGATGACTGGTACCAAGACGTCCTCTTTGATGCAACCCCGTTTGATTGGACTCCTGACCCTGACCAGATGTATTTTATTTATTATTCAATTGAATTTAGAATGGATTAAAATATATTTAATTCAAATCAAATGGAAGACCAAATTGTACAGTCGTGCATTGGAGTAATCAGAAGGAACCGAAACAGGCCAAAGCAAATATGATGTCATCAGGAGGAAACTGGATAGGATTCACATTTCAGCTGCTACTCCTCCACCTCAAAGCCATCCAGGCACAGCAAGTGTGCCTGATTAAAAAAAGAAAAAAACAAAACGAAACAAAAAGAACCAATCAAAAAATTAAATAATTCTGTGCCAGAACATTGTCTGATCAAGTTGAAATCAAAACCTGTTTCCCCATCATTATTATATCATAATTATGAAGTTTCCCGTCGATGATGAAGCAGTTTCAGAGAAACATTTAATATTTTTCTTCAACCCAATATGGCTGCCAAACCATGTGACCGATCAATTATTCCTTAACAAATTGTACATCATGGCTTGGGCAACATTGTGTGAAGTTTCCCTCAATCTATCCAGCTGTTATGGAGAAGATTTTATACGTTTAGGGTAAATCCAATATGGCTGCCAAACAATGTGACCTTTGATATATAATGTGTGAACCTTTTGTTCCTTATGATCGCAGTCATACCTGTAAAGTTTCACCTCGATCTTTTCACCACTTCAGAGAAGATTTTTGAATGTTTAAAAAAACAACAAAAAAACATTATGGATGCTGAATCACGTGACTGATGACATCATCAATTTTTTCTGTTAACAATTTTATCCCCAGATGACCCTCAAAAATTTCATTTGATCAGACTACTACATATGCATCATTACGTCATACCAAAGGCACATAGTGTCATAAAAAATTACACTTATTCCCCATGATGAGTACTTGCGGTGTACCAATTTTCAATTAATTATTTGGGGCGGTTTCAGAGATACAGAGGTCCAAATTTTTCTGTTTTTCCAACATGGCTGCTGCACCATATGACCTATGACGTCACAATTATCATTAAAACGTTGCACATGAGTAGTCGCTCCGATGGCAAAAAATTTGTCTCATCCGATAGCAGTTGCGGAGAAAAATACTAAAGTTCTGTGCGGACAAACAAACAAACAGAAGAACAAACAAACATAATGGACCAAATGCAATGCCTCTCCTTTGACGGGGTAATGATGGAGACACCACTAATTCAAGTTATCTTTGTCATGATATTTGTGATAAAATGTTTTTAAAGAACCTATAATATAGACAGGTCCAGATTTCAATATTTGAGCTTCAAAAAAAGTGTTGTAGGCATTTCGTGCTAAAAGTCGGCAAAACAGTTTTTTAGGTAATGTGAGGGTGTGATATCAAAAAAATTGTTCGCCAGGCTGAATTTGGGTTTGACACTCAAATTCCCAAAAACAAAATGGCCGCCATTTTACCATATTTTGCACTATAGCTCGGCTGATATGTATCACAGGAGGTTAAAATTGTGACAATACCCTTTGCTTGTGATACTGATGATTCCAGATATATTTGTTACCTAAGTTACGACTAGTTTGGTTTGAGCGCCATCTTGAATTTCAAGATGGCCGCCATAATTTAGCCCAAACATTAATAAATGAGCCCAGCCTATAGGAATAAGCAACAGAGGAAGTTGAAAAGTGCATGGTAATACACTGGTTTGTGATACCAAGGATTCCAATATGTTGCGTAAATCTAAGTTATAACCAGTTTGGCTTGCTCGCCATTTTGAATTCCAAGAAGACCATCATTTCTCGGCTTCTTCGTATTGAATGTAATCAGGCCAAAGAGACAGATTATATTATCAACATCCAGACCGTAAATACATAATTGACATCATGACACAACCAACACATCCAACACCGCACACCATCCACATTACCAGCCCCCTCACAGACTCCTTACATACACACTAATACACACACACCACACACACACCCAACACAAACGTAAATTATTACTTAATTTATGCTAAGTTACTATTGATTATAAATTAAAAAAATTGACATTACTAATTAGGTGTTTGATATTTTGATTTTTTATAATATAAATAAGGTAGTGGTCGTGCTGAAATTAATTGGCTTGAATCTGTTTTTCCATCTGAATTATTGTGATGCTTGTAAATGAAGTAAGTATATTTTTATTATGATACTGTTACTTTGTAAAGAACATACAGATGAAATATGAAATTCCAAGTGTATTTAAACAGAATTGAATTAGAGCAGTCTAACTTAATGTTAATCAATATTTAATCACAAACTATTTTTCTTTCTATCACTACAGATATGTGATACCTCCACGAGATCATGGATGCGTTAGTTAATTGAAGAGATCCACCCCAGTTTCCCTCAATCTGTGCATAATATGTCAGGAAGAGAGACGAGAATCTGTACGATGCGTCAGAAAAGGCCTGGGGACATTGTCGAAGATTAAGCATGATGACAAAGTTACGAGATGTCAAGTACAAGGATACGGTTGATAGACTCTTGAAGGTCTTGAATGAAGACTCCAAAAAGGAGATCCATTGCACAAAACGTGCTCTGCTACATACACAAGCACAGAAAGAATTAGACTTAAGATTGCATCCTTGAAAGAGAGTGGTCCCTATTCTTCTTTGACTCTCCGTCAACATCAAGACCAGCAGAATCTAGCCTTCCTGCCCAAATCGACGTAGTTGCACGCAGCCCACAATTGGGAATTATGCTTGATCTGCCAACATAAAAAGGCAAGCAGAAGTTAATTTCCATAACAACCTTTACCAGAGCCATAAATATTGGAAGCTGCAATGTTTGACCAAGAAATGAGTGTTCGTGTTGCAGCTGTCAGTGACCTTATTGCAGCAGAAGGAAAGTATCTATCCTCCTGCTATTTTCAGCTTATCAGAAGGACATGCCAAACCAAAGAGAACTCTCAGCATAACAGATATTGTGATGATTTTGCAATGCAATGAGCTGCAGTACTCTGCTGACCATCACCAATATTAGAGCTAAGGGAAGTGTGGAACCGGTATGCAACATTGTCAAAGAATCCAATTGGATATTCCACCCTCATTTACCAGTCTAATGGGCACATTCAAGGATAGTTGGCTCCTCAGATTTCAGAATTATACGAGTATTGTACTCCATGACAATGCACCAAGTGAGCGACGTTTGTTCTGGTTCCGCTGAAGTTTGGCCACATACCTGTATAAAAAATGACACAAACAGATGAAGAAGCAGCAGCTACACTCACAATTCCTACCTACAACCACACGAAGAAGTGAGTTCCTGTCATGATCCACGTTGCCTCAAGCTTAGACGTGGATCCTCAGTTGCTTAGAAGTGGATCCTTTCACACCCAGCTTAAGGGCTGTCACACCTTGACGTTTTTAGCCAGCGTATGCCGACGTTGAAAAATTTGGCGAATACGCTGGCACACGTCGAATACGTTATGGGAGTTTGTATACGTTAAGAGCACGCTGAAGCACGCTGAAGCCGCTGGCATACATCGTAGTACGCCGAGCTCGTCGACAACATTTGTGCATGCTCAAAATTTTTCGACGTATGCCAGCATATGACTCACACTTCCGCATATGCTGGCCATAAGTTGTAGGCACGTTATGCGATCATTGACACACGCGACACACGCTACTTGTAAGTTATCATAAGTCGAAATACGTCGAGGTAATGTCTAGCGTACCCGAAACTTATTTCTTAACCATGAGTAACGTGCTTTGAACCTAGTGTACGTATCTCCAACGCATATTGACGTATGTAGACGTATTTGACGTCTTCCGGACACCACAGAACATACTGAACGTGTTCTACTTACAGCTACCGTATAATGGCGTATTGGCAGCGTTTAGGGAATTGGTATATAAAAATGGGCTTCACAGGAGAAACCCGTCAGTGTTCCAGACTCCATGTTTTTTTTTTCTCTCTTCAGCATGACGGTGATGTTGACACTTCGATGTCTAGTGCGGTTATGATTGAATCGTTGAGTGGCAGCCTTTTAATGGCTATGCCACGTGATCGTCGGCGATAGTCTGCGCGCGCTATGCATAAGTTGACTATCGTTGGGCATAAGTTGTGAACGCCGACAACACGCTAAGCATTCGTTGGTATAAGTTATCTATAAGTTATCGAAACGTTCTGTGACGTTACTAATACATTTATGCATACGTCAACTCGTTAATATACGCCCAAACTGAAAAAAACCATCAATAGTTCAGCGTACGCCAGCGTTTTAGATCAATTTTGATATTCCATTACGCTGGCTAAATCGTCAAGGTGTGACAGGGGTTAATGTCAGTGAAGTGTGAAGGAGTAATGTCAGTGAAGAGGAAGCTATTAAATGTGTACCAGATAGTTTGTACATGTTTCTTAACCTAATGATAGGTGTCATAATTTTAAACATAAGTGTTATGAATGCCCATGGCTGATTAATGCATTCGGTGAATAATGGTGCCTCTTGGAAGTCAAGATGGCAGATAAACCATATTGATACAACTTAGGTGTCACATATTTGGAATCCTTGGTATCACAACATTGGTATTGCCACCATTTAAAATCTTCAATAATGCTTAGAAGCGAGTTATAAGGTAAAAAGATGAAAAATGGTGGCCATTTCGTTTTTTTCAAATTTGAGGGCCAAAATCTCAAAATTCAGCTGGCACCAATTTTTTTGAATTCAGCACCCTCAAATTATCCTAAAAATCTTGTTTGCCCACTTATAACTTGAAATGCAACAGCATTCAATGTTTCCAAATCTGGACCTGTCTAATACATGACATTAAATAAACTGGACAATAAATAATTAATCAAAAAACATTGAAGAAAAAAAAACTTCAAAAGGAATTATAAAAGTCATTATTTACCACTTTAACAAACATTTCCAACATAGTGATGTGGACCTGGGTTCGCAGGGGGTACTACGAGAGTGGGGTATCCCGGTTCTCTCCGACTCACCGGATATCAGGCGTCACACAAATAAGAATGCCAACAATTTAACCACGTGAACCAGTTTCCTCCGCCTGACTACTGTTAACTGGGAACATTCAGTTACTTATTGGGAATCACCTCAGAGGTTGTGCTATTTTATTTTTTTGGGATCTTGATGAAGGCGGCCGAATTTTCCACTCGCACAATGCGGACTGATGTGAAAGCCAATCCATGGGAATTATAATCTCCTGGTTATCTACATACGTATATTGCTGGACCAACGAAGAAAGGATAATGACAGGCATTGGAAATATATTTCAACAAGAATATTTATTTGCAATAAGCAATGTGGGTTTTGGGAAGGAGAGAATTGAACTCGAGGACTTTATAGAGTCAAAGGCAACAGGGGCAGTAACAATGAAATGCACAAAAGGCAATCAAGGTATGTATTTACAGAAAGAAGAGAAATGCACAAGTCACAGACTTAACTTAACCTATTCCTGACCTATCGGATAACATGACAGGGTACCCATCACCACACACACGGGGAGACAAATGGGAGGGGCAGGGTGTTCCTCGGCCTACCGTAGGTGGAACTGTTGCCCTCCCAAGCTTGACGCAGCTTCCCTGTCGCTCTCTGAAATGGCCAGCAATGCCTTCCACAACCGAGGTCCACAAGCTCAATCAGAACGAGCCAACTGACAGCCACAAGTGCCACCGATCTCTGCCAGGGAACCAAGTGTCCAGGACCAGGAAGAAAGTCAGAGCAATGACTATGGCAGAGAGAGAGGAGAGAGAGCGATGGAGAGAGAAGAGAGAGAGAGAGAGAGAGCGAGAGAGAGGCGGGGGGGGGGGGAGAGGGAGGAGAGCGAGGGAGAGAGCATGAGAGAGCGCGAGAGAGCGCGAGAGAGAACTTTCATACATACGAACAGAAAAACAATGACTTGGTGGGACTTTTAACAATAAAGGGGAATTTGGGAATTTCGCGGGCACTTATAAAGCCATGGCTTTGGAGAAGGTTCCAGAATGCTGGTGTTATTCACACATGCAGAGAAGCCATGGCAGTGAAACAACTCACGCTCTACGTGATGACGGCAGTCATGGCACACATCATTCATCTCTGATGTTGCTATTATCCCAGTGGTTGAGGGGAGCGCTAGCTACCCAACCACGCATTTCATTATATAATAACCCCGACAGAAAAGGTGCTCTTCTTCATGTACATTCAGAAATAACTATTCTGAGAGTCTACGTGCTGTGCGCATTTCAATTTCGGCAGACGGTTATACAGCCGTAACAATATAAATATGCCATCATAAGTGAATCCATTTTAGAAAGAGAAATTAGAGCTCATTTCCAACAATTAGGAAGTGCAAAAATCTGTAGGGATTTCAAACTAACATTGTTAAAAATTCAGAGGGAGAAGAAATACAGGCGGTTTATTTGAGAGAAGAAGCTTGTCTTTGGAGCTTGTCCTTTTAATCTAAGTAATAAAGTTTATTTTTTCATTTTCAGCACAACGTTGCAGAGTGGCGTTATTAGCTGAGGACATGGCTGTGCCGCTGAGTTATCGAGTATTGGCATAGATTGTCAATTGCAGGAAGTGGATTGATATTCAAAATTTTGTCATGTCCAACAACTTTCACTTCCTGGTTGGACAGCCGAACAATTTCCCTTGGAGGCGAACAGCAGAGATTCTCAGGAGATTATGGTGTGTGCAGAATGGAGTGTGGCAAAGATGTGTCGCAGATAGAAACACAGCACAGGGATTTATCTCGAACCCACAACAAATGGACAGCACAAGCAACTTAATTAAATACGGGGGTTTAATTAAAATAAATCAATATTAACAATTCAATGGAAAAAATCAAAGTGTATAATAAAAATGGAACGTGAGGGAACTAAATCAATTTTTGAGGCACCTTCACACAGACTTTAATACAAACAAGGGGACAGATAATAAAGAAAAATCCCTTCTTTATCCCAGCACTTAGATGTGTGGCCAGAGATGAGTTTCTGGAGCTTTATATTCGACAAACCGCTTCATCACAATGTGGGGAAATGCACCCAAAATGGCGCCAAGCTGCTCTCTGGATGGGAAAACATACAGGAGGCAATTTGAGTGCAATATCAACACCAGGGCTCAGAAACCGCGTGCAGCTTCTTTGTTCGATCACATTGCCGACGCCGCTGCTATGCAGAATGGTGCCGTCTCTTTCCCAATGGCACAACACGAGGCTTCGAGGCTGGTCTCACATGACCCAGCCAACACTTAATTGCCAGCGTCTTGCTCCACAATGCGAGCCAACTCACCTCAGCATGAACATAAGAATCATGCAGTCTTCTTCACGATGTTAAGGGAAAGTCAACCGTAACACCATTCTCTTAACCGCCATCTCCTCTCTCGCCTCTGTCGCGCTTCGAACTCTTGTCCCGACTGCAATCTGACCTACTCTCTCCACTCTGAGTCATGCCCTCACTCATCCATTCCGGGGTGTGGTTTGCTAGTTGTCACCCTGGAGGTGGGTTTCTTGCCTGCTTGGATGTGCAGCTTGGTTGTTGTTGTTTTAAGGACATGATCACTTTTTATAGCCGTCTTGAAATGCAAAACATAGGAAAAGGTCACAGGGGGAAATCACATACTGTGAGAAGTTTTCTTTAAACCCAACCTAATTAACACAGCACCACCCCCCCCCCCCCCCCCGTGTGATGACATGTAACACCTAAGCTCACAGTCTCCCTTCTTATTTACATTGAGATGTCAACGTCCACGACCAAGCAACTCTATACAATTCTTTATTTCCTATGAAATTCCTTCATCTACCCCACAAACATAAAATATGAAAATATGACACTTGATTTGAAGCTTATCTGGGCCTGGCTTAATGTTGTAACCCAAATTTGGTGGCATTCTGAATGGTGGGTATGGAGAGGAAAGTTTTGAAGGAATTTATTGATTTTCTGAATCATTTACGAAGTCCGTCATTTTGCCACACTTCTGGTCACTTGGTCAGCATAACCTCATTTTAAATCATGACCCTGTCCTCATGTTGTAACCCAAATTGGTAGCATTCTAACTTGGTGTGTCTGGAGAAGAGATTTTTGAAGAAATTTACTAGTTGGCCATTTTGACCTAGTTAAAGTCAAGTGACCGGACGAGCTTTGCAATCCCATCACAATCAGGAGAGGAATGTTCATGCCAAATTTCAGCCGGATTGGCCCAAAGTTTTGGGTGGAAGTCAAAATAGGAGACGGACAGAGGGACAGATGGTGCGTGAAGACATATTCCTTCTTCTGGAATTTAAGGTCCAGATAAGCAATAATAATGATAAAATATATTTCCATTGATCCATGTTAGTCCATTTATATCACCCTCAGTACCACAATTTTAAAATTCCAACTCAAAATGACGAGAACAAAATAGACATTAAACGTTGGAGTTATCCAATAAAATTATAAATAGTTATCCCCGGCTTTAAACGAGTTCGCTTTGAATTAATTAGGAGTTAAACGACTGTTTGTCAACATCAAAAATTATTACATAAATGTGGTTCAGAGTAAACAATTAGTAAATGATTGGCATAACAAAGCCAGCGCCTCATTTCAAAATACGCACCAGACGCCTCCGCGCTGCTTGCATCATGGGAAATACAAACTGAACACCAAGAGACCCAACCTCTGAATATACGAGATTTTTTATATTTTGAATCATGGCACTCAATGAAATGTCATTACATGTGGTTATCTTCCAAGGAACCTCCATCAAAGAAGAGTTGCAAGTGACTGGAAGCTCAAGGAGCCATCCTCTCCACTCAAAGTGACTCCCATTTCTAGTTGATACATACGCCCTGCCACCCATCGATTCTCTGGAGATTTAATCAAGAGACCATTGTGCAATTTTCACAAACATATGCATATCTATCTGTGAGTCTCAATGAGACGTAATTCAGTGAATTGCTTGAAAAAAATCATATTTTACAACACGTAGTTTTTGTCGCAACTGTTGTTTTGGCTCCTTGTGGAACTACTATATATTCGCAGAGTACCGCCCTATGGGCGATTTTGTTCCAAACTGCGCACGTTCTTCTGACGCGGACCTGCAAAACAGAGAAATTAATTTGAGAGTTTTTTTTAGTCATTAGCATCACACTCCAAGCTCGATTGAGAGCTGTCGAATAATGAATTGGGTCGAATCCATGCAAATTCGTATTCTGACAGATATTACTGAATGGTTCAAATACATCGGCTTATAGCAAAACATCAGTCTTAAGATACAGTTATGATAGTCATGAGATTTTTTATGATAAATCTTTCCCAGATATTTTGTGCACGTTGATAGTCTTCATCAATGTGAGTTTTATTCAGTCATTGTGAAGCTTTCTTGGAAGGGAGGTGTTTCCTCAAATCTTCCAAAGTGTTTCCACATAATAATATGGGTAAATACTCTTTTCTGAGAAGAGCTCAACTGTGCTTGCTTCAGCTGACACTAGGTTGTTTTCCTGTTCATTTAGGAAGTGATGTTGGAGATTTGGATATGCTTTAATACTTGATGCTAATATGGATAAATCATTTGGCATAAATTTGCGTGAATCTCGAAATCCAATATTAATTTGTGAGTTTGCTGGGATTGACTTTGTAAAATGAGATGTACTTCTGGTCTGTGGTATGCATGATAGATATGTCCTTGGTGTCTTTGAAAGTTCACTTATGAATAAATGTGTCATAGTTGGTGTTGTTGTGAAGAAAGACCGGAATGAAAGTTGGAGTTTCATATTGAGATTACAACTTTGATGAGCAGGTCCTCTACAATTTACCAGTAAGATGACAATGGTCTCTATCTTTTGGTTCTTTCCTGATTACATCTTGACAAAGGTAACGAATGTTGGAGTTCTTAAACTCTTCTTCCTCATCTTGTGTTGATTTAATTGGTTTATAAGTTTTTGCGTTATTCTGTTTGTTGAATACAATCGTATTCCAATCTTTTAAAAACTCTTGAGGGGTATCTTCTACTCTGTACATTTCTAATTTTTATGTGGTCTCCAACAGATGATTTGATATAATAGCAGAACCACAAGTAGAATGCCATTGATATGGCTTGGTGTAAGAATGATTTGGATTTGGGGAATTCGTTTCATCTTTTCGAGAATGCTTTCAAAGTCGGCATATATCACAAATGGATGCTTTATAAATTTATTTATATTATTGAGATCTACACGAAACCCACTTTTAGCATATTGATTACAGTTGATTTGTGGTTTGAGCAATATATTGAATGCGTTCCAATCATTATTTTGTGTGAAAGAAGTTGACATCCATTACAGGGATATGTCTTATTAGTTCTATTGTATGCTTGAGAAGTGGTCGATCTTGATAATATTTTGATGTAAGCATAATGGAAGGCTCAAATATTTTGAGGCTCATGGAAGAACTTGTCCCGAAATAATTTAATGCAGGGAAGCTGGTGCAGGATGAATGGAAGAGGTGGGGGAGGAGAAGGAGAAGTTGGTGCTGAGATCTGTTTGTGAGAAAAAAATGCACTGCTTTTATTTGACGAGTCAATAGTTTTTTCCCTGAGTTCACATTAAGGTCAAAGGGAGAATTGGGAAAGTCTCAGAACCAACAAAATTCCCCTACCTCTTCCACCCAAAAGTCTCGAGGACTCAAAAGACCCAAGGAAGTGTGTGTGTGTGTGTGTTGTGTGTGTGTTGGTGTGTGTGTGTGGTGTGTGTGTGTGTGTGTTGTTGTGTGTGAGACAACATTTTGTCTATTAATATTACATATGTCTATTAATAAATTACGATGATTGGAATGTCCTTTTGTCCCTTTAGACTGCAGAGAACCTTCGAAATTTAAAGACCCTGTAGACCCCAATACCCTTAAGACCTGAAGATCCTGAGGAGCTAAAAGAGCCCAAGGTCCAAAGACCTTGAGAACCGAAAGACCCGACAACCAAAAGACCCAAAAGTTTGAAGACCAAAAAGTCACAAAAGATCCTGAGGACCCAAAAGACCCAAAGTCCCAAGGACCCAAAAGTCCCGAAGACCCAAAACTTACCAAAAGTCCCTGAGGACACAAAAGTCCCAAAATCCCCAAGGACCAAAAGTCCAAAGTCCCTGAGGACCCAAAAGTCCCCAAGGATCCAAAATGCTCAAAATACCCTGAGGACCAATAAGACCCATAAGACTCATAAGACCTGAGGACCAAAACTACGCCAAAGACCCAAATGACCCAAAATTTCCAAAGACCAAAAGACCCTGAGGACCAAAAACACAAAACGTCCAGAGGGTCTTAAAATATCGAAGGTCTAATAGCTGTAATTTAAGGTCTAAATGGTCAGAATTGTCTAAAAAAGGTAGAAAGGAGTCCACAGTTCTTAGACATGGGGGCCGAGCTGATGGCTGAAATGTGGACCGGTCATTACAGTTTGGCGGCATCCTTTGCTGATGTGTGGGACATGCAGCGGAACTGTGGCCAATCTGTTCACCGTATCATTTGCCCTATATCTCATCTTGCATATGTTTGGGCTCACCTACCATCCAAATGACAATAACAAAAGGTGCAAAAACCCTAAACAACAGACCTTTCTGTGATCTTCATTCATCAACACTGTCATGGAATTCATTGCAGCAAACATCAAATCCTTGCTCTTGTCCAATCGCTTTTCAAATTAATTTAAAGATTGAAGGATTTTGGAATTGGCCGGGGTGATGGTAAAACTAACCACCTCCTTGTCAAAAGATACTGTGGCATATTTAATGTTCATTCAGTAATGGCAACGATTGGTAACAAGATGAATGTCAATTCAAAGAATGGTGTACTTTGTGTTGCAATGGCCTGCTTGCGATGCCCAAACAAAGTTTATTTTAAGGTCGGAATAAAATCCAAGCTAATAAGTTAAAAGTTAAGTGTGCTACTCTTGTACACCAACAGATACACTCAATGCATCCTTAAATCTACCCTTGACATATCTTTCTCAAGCTCATGTTGTTTTCTTGTTGTTTTTCCTCATGCACGTGTGTTCTCAACAATCCACTGTCAGGATGATGATTCAACAAGCTGTCATTTATGTACGACTTGATGCTGAAATGTCTATCTACGCGAATAACGGATTTTGAGTAAAAAAAAATATGGAGTAAAAAAAATAATCTTCTCAGCAGTTTCACACATGAGGGAATGTGAATATGGTGTTGACGACATTAATTAGAATATTGGATTATAATGTCTGTTAAGTAATCCTTACTTGTCTTTGAAGTGGCCATAGATATACTGTATTCAATTCTCCCAAGGCCACAATTTACCTGTAGTATTAGAATATTCTCCTCGTTACAAGGAATGCCAATCAAAGCACAGAAAGGTTCTCCAACACGAGCTGCTTTACGAGTCCGGGTTTGCATGGCTCACTGCAGATGGAGATTGGAACCTGAAAATCACAGGACTTTTTCACTTCAGGAAATGAATGATCTCTTTATGCAAGAGTAAATACTGATGGGGAACTAAAATAAATGTGATCAGGTTCATAAACCGCCAGGGCTATTGAGGTTGGAAGCAACATACACAATGAGGAAATATATACCAATATATGTCTGTTTGTGGTGTCTCCTCCATATCTCCAAACCATGAAACCTAGTGGACTCATACCTACTAAGGGAACTCCATCGGAGTTCCTTATTGAAAATTATGTGTTTTGGTAATTTAAAAACCCTTTTGAACATAATTTACGCCTTATTTAATTAACCTTTATCAAGGTTCAGCCTTCGTCAGCCCTGTCAGCTTGCAGGGGTCTTAACTCGCCATTTTGTTTGGCCAATTCAAACATGCCTTGATTTGAAACACAATATACTCTCAAAGACGAATTAAAGTTTATAATCAAATTATTATATCTGATTTGACAATTGATCTGGTGGACAAAATAATTGTTGAAATCTGTGGGGAAATCTGAAAATTTAATAAATTAGCGATTTTTTCTAACTAAGTGTATTTATTGAGCAAAGCATTGTTTAATTTTTTTCATTATGTTCCAACAATTACCTTCAGTGAAGAAAATATTAAGGAATGTGCAGAAAGTGGAGCTTCATTTGGCACAACACTGTGCTCTTCAACCTGCTTTTACAAAACTGAAGATAGAGTCGACAGGGGTCCTTTTTTTTTGGCAATTATGTACGAAGTTTGCGTTTTACCGTTTTATGCAATCTGCTTCATGACAAAATATCAATATAAAATATACTAATACTTGCTGCAATATCTTAATAGAATTGGCAGTGGCTGCATGAAAACGAAGAGCCGTAGATAGCACACATAGAAGTCGGATGTGGTGGGGTTTGTGCATGCCTGCATGCGAGCAGGTTGGAGGAATGCACAGGGTTGGAGCATACATGCAGGCAGGCCTTTCCCATGCAGATAGCATGGGTTTTAATTTCTAAATGCTCCCGCCAGGTTTTACAAAGAACACGGGGGATAAAAAGAAAATGTTACTGTTGACGCTGGTTTTATCACTTCAGTAAAGCCCTAGCATGCTGCCTATCCTCCCTTTACACTGCCTACCTCTCACTGCCCTTGCATTATGCTGCCTTCCATTTCCTTAAGCTGTTCTTCTCCTCTCATGCTGCCTTCCCTCCACTCAAACTGCCTTCCCTATCCTCACACTGCGTCACCTACCTTGCACTGCCTCCCCTCCTGTCACCGTGCTACTCCCCTCCCATCACCACATTGCTCCCCTTCGATTGTGCTGCCTCCCCCTCACATCATGCTGCCTTTGCACCCCTCACACTGCTCCCTACCCACGTTTCCCCTTCCCCTCATGCTGACTCCTACCCATGCACTTCCTTTCCATGCCCTCACACTGCCTCCATTCCACTTATGCTGCCTTAAATACCCCCTTACACTCTCTTCCAATCCCTTATGCTGCCTTCCCTCCTCTCAAGGTGCCTTCTCCTATCCTCACACTGCCTCACCTCCCCTCGCACTGCCTTCCCTCAATCAACTCCGCTGCCTCCCTACCCTTGCACTGCCTCACCCTCCTCTCACGCTATCCCAAAATGGACTTTATGCTGCCTTCTCCCCCTCGTGCTGCTTTCCCCTCCCTCACGCTTCCTTCCCTACCCTTCACGCTACTCCCCATTCCTTTCCCTCAGGCTGCCTCCCATTGCCTCCCTTTATGCTGCTGTCCCTGCCTCAGCTATTTTCCCATTCCCTCCCCTTCTCTCTCATGCTGCCTCCCCCCTTCATGCTGGCTTCCTCCTCACACTGCTCCCCCACGCTGCCTCCCCACGTCCCCATGCTACCTTTCCTCTTGTCTAGATGCCAAACAGCCATTCAGGGCAAAGTGTGCTTTAGTGTCATTATGAAGTTTTTTGGTTGATCTCATTCTCTGAGTTATCCTGAATCAGAATCAGCCGGGTGCCAGACTCGCACCTTCAGGAATTTTTTTGAGGCAAAAACAAAATGGCCACCACCGACTTTCGATAAATTCTGTTTTGGGCTATATCTTCACTTCTAATGCACTTACACACACAATTTTGGTTTCTACTGCTATGTTTCATGCGACAGACAAGGTAAACGTTGATGATCCTCTCAAGATTGAACGACAACAGATGGCGGAATTTGAATCTGGATGGCCAACAAGCTTCAACAAGACACTACCAAGAAAGTGACCCTGATGACTTCGACCAAAAGAGCATCAAGCTGGATGGAAGGCCAGTATATGATACCGAATTGATCTACACCCGAGTCATATGTCTCAACAATAAAGGGATATTTATATCAAGGATGTCCTCTCTTACGAACTGTCCCCTGTCCCAGCCTACTTGTTTGATGAGAGTGGTGCGATTGGGCTCAGTTGAAAGCAATCCTGAAGACGAAACTCCAAGTTGAGCAATCAATCGAATCCAAGGTGTTCCAGATGCTGTCATCATCGATGGATGCACCATGTTATGGACTGCGCATTGGCCCACAAATGGTACAGTTGAGATTATGTGATCAACTTCATGGGAACCATCAAATATCACCTGGAGTGTTGTGCGATACCTCGATTTTCGACAGGTACATCAAAATCAGCATGAAACAATGACGAGATCCAGTCGCGCAGGTCATGATTCAAGTCGAAAACATCAATCAACTTACACACAACACTTCCAGCTCAAAAAGTGGTCCTAATGTAGCCTACAGCAAAGTAAACTGATCTTATTTGATCTGTCAGTATCTGATGACCACATTGTGGACGACCAGACCAAACTGGTGATCACCGGAAAAGATCCCACACCAGTACAAGTATGGACAACTCCACTCTCCAGAGACAGGATCTGAAAACACACCATGAAGAAAGCGATGTCATCATCATCCATCACTTAGCTAGATTGTGTCAAGGTGTCAGTGGTGACTCACACATCAAAGTGGTCTGTGACGATACAGATGTCTTTGTCCTGTTGATTCATTCTACCTTCGAGGCAAAGATGACTGGGGATGTCAGCATGGAGAGTCCGTGTGCTGGAGGGCGAATGTAGACATTCGCCAAACAGCACTGAAACACAAAAGCATCGCCAAATATCTGCCTGCTTACAGCTCGTACCGGATGCGATACTGTGTCGTATTGTGGCATTGGAAAGGCACAGTGCTGAGGTACTAATGGGTGGACATCATCCCACCTTACTTGTCAGCTGGAACAGATGAGGAAAAGTGATATTTGAGGCAACTACCTTCATTGCTGCCTGTTATTGTACAAAGTCGAAAGTGATATGTCCACACTGGTATCAGTTGTGTAAGTCTAAGATGGCCAACTCCAAGATTACCTCTGCTCCGAAATTGAAGTCGTTGCCCCCATCACATGATGCATTTGTTCAACATGTACATCGCGCTCACCATCAAGTCATTATATGGAAAACGGCACTCAGTCAGATCCTCCGAACTGGATCCCATCAAGTATGGATGCAAGAAGGTGAGACGGTGCGACGTTGTGTCAACCACACTTCCACCTGATGTGTCTGCCTGCACCAGTCAACACTTGCTGCAGCCTGATCAAGTTTGGAGCTCCAACAGCGGCCATGTTCCCACCCGTGGAGGTGTGGATGTGTGGCAGCACAGATGTCATGTTCGATGTTTTGCAGTTGTAATGCTGGATCAGACTGTTGTAACGAACACACAAGGGCAGTAGCTGCTATTCACGACGATGATGACGAAGATTGAACATAATGTAGAACATTTCATCCTTAACAAAGTCAATATTTGTTTGCCTAAAAAGAAATGGTAATTTCAAAATCATATACATCCACATAATTACTTTAAGACATAACCCAAAGTCCTAGTCAACTATCCACATGTATCCGGATATATTTGTGTAAAAATCGTATTCCAATATAATCATCAATTCAGTGATCATTGCAAGTAAGTTACTTCAGCTGTCATTGACTATTATTGTACGTAGTA
>CM068953.1:102215782-102226558 GCA_035128595.1 Eptatretus atami
TGGGTTAGGGTTTTTAAGGGCTACCGCCGCGTTTTTCACATTATATAAATGGTCGAACCAAGTATTAATCAAACTAAAGAGTGGAGAAAATCTCAATCTTGGTGTATAAATGGAAAACATAATGAATGTGAAAAATATCAAATAAGTCTTATTGAAAAAAATAACTAAAACAAAGGTAAATAAAACAAATAAGCAAATCAATTTAAAAACCAATAAGTTAGAGGATGTAAAAAAATAATAAATATCCTTGAATGGACTGAAAAATTTGATGGTTATCATTTGAACAATGGAAAAATAATTTACTACAATCTCAAAATGATATGCAACTCAGGAGGTGGTCAGATGAGATCAATGAGAGAAGTTTATCATTTCATAATGACACAAAAGGGGTATCTTGAAAAATATAAAGATTCAAATGTTTTATTTTTAAATATTTTAGATGGGGATTATTGTGCAAAGAAAATGAAACTATTGAAGGAATTTGAGAATGAACAAATGTTTATAGGTTCAATGAGTGAGCTAAACAATATGCATTGGTTATTTGAAAAAGAGTGTCCCTCGGCTTACATGTTTCAGATATTACTTTAGAATCACCTTGAACAAATCACATTACTACTTTGCTACTTGAACAAATCTTTATCTTGTTGCATTGGTTATTTGAATAGAGTGCCCCAAGGTTAAAAGGGGAGACAAATAAATATACCTTGGGCTAAAAAGGGGGTTTATTTTTTAGGGAAAAAAAATATGAATCACTGAAAATCCCCCATTCACTTACATGGGGAAAAGTGAGCCAGAATCAGTATACTCACCCTACTTATTACTTATGTATGTATATGTGTGTATGCGTGTGTGTGTGTGCGTGCGCACATCTGTGTGTGTGTGTGTGTGTGCCTGCGTGCATGCGTGCGTGCGTGCTTGTGTGTTTCAGAGTTTATCCTCCATAACTCCAAAGCCATAAAACCTAGCAGCCTGAAACTTTACATGCATATGAAGAAAACTCCTTGGAAGTGCAAGAGTGAAAGAAAATTGGGTGTTTGGGCTAATTAAAACGCCCCTATTGAAGATAATTAATGACCTTATTTAATTTTATCCTTCATCAGGCGATCCTTCGCTACCTCGGTCTCTGTATTCATAAGGTGTTTCCTGGGTAACCTCGCTGGGGTCTGAAACCACCATGTTTTTTGGCCTGCTCAACCATGCCTTGACTTGGAACAGGCTGCAACGATTTCTTTATGATAAAGTTTTTTTTCACTTTCCTCACTCATATTATCGAATGCCTGTTCATCAAAGCCAAAAATCGCTGTTTACATCACTTTTGTAAGTTCGATCGTTTACAAATTTGGAGCTTGGAGCGATTTCATGATTTCCACAATCGACTCGAGCAGATTCATTAAAGTATATCATTGAAATATTATTTCGGTTTCGTGGATCGGATATCGTCGAGACTAAATAAGTGTCGAAATCTGTTGTGAAATCGGAAAATTTAAAGAAATAACGAGTCTTATAACGAAGTGAATATACTTATTTACTTTTAGCGAGCAAGGCTATGTTCCCTCCTCCACACATACACAAGAAAATGTGAAATTTCCAGAGCATGAAACTTATCTTTCTCTGCTGTTTGGAGAATTATATTGAGTGAACAAAAATTTACGAACGCACCAAAATTAACCAGGTTCATTGAGCTACATGATTTAATGCATTCACTGCTTGACCTCACACCCTGTCCCAGAGGGACTGCCGATCCAGAGCGTCTGCCAGATCTGTGTTTATATTTTCGGAGGTTTCGCGAGGTGCTCGACCGGGAATCAAAGCAAATGTGGTAAAAAAAAAAACGGACATTTTAAAATAATGTTATAACGTTTTTGTGGACCCCGAACCGATGTACCAGGTGACACATGCACAAATGAGCAGGCAACAGCTTAAGCCACTTGCCAAGCACCCATTGTTGATAGCGGTGCGGACTCTTTTGCCAGGCCACGTCATTCAGAGCGAGTGGTTCGTGCTCCGTCACCCTGAGCGAGTGGTTTGTGCTCCGTCACCCTGAGCGAGTGGTTCGTGCTCCGTCACCCTGATCGAGTGGTTCGTGCTCTGTCACCCTGAGTGAGTGGTTCGTGCTCTATCTCCCTGAGTGAGTGGTTCGTGCTCCTCCACCCTGAGTGAGTGGTTCATGCTCCATCACCCTGAGTGAGTGGTTCGTGCTCTGTCATCCTGAGCGAGTGGTTTGTGCTCCGTCACCCTGAGTGAGTGGTTCGTGCTCTGTCACCCTGAGTGAGTGGTTCCTGCTCCTCCACCCTGAGTGAGTTGTTCGTGCTCTATCTCCCTGAGTGCGTGGTTCGTGCTCCTCCACCCTGAGCGAGTGGTTCATGCTCCATCACCCTGAGTGAGTGGTTTGTGCTCCGTCACCCTGAGTGAGTGGTTCGTGCTCTATCTCCCTGAGTGAGTGGTTCGTGCTCCTCCACCCTGAGTGAGTGGTTCATGCTCCATCACCCTGAGTGAGTGGTTCGTGCTCCTCCACCCTGAGCGAGTGGTTCATGCTCCTTCACCCTGAGTGAGTGGTTCGTGCTCTGTCATCCTGAGCGAGTGTTTGTGCTCCGTCACCCTGAGTGAGTGGTTCGTGCTCTGTCACCCTGAGTGAGTGGTTCCTGCTCCTCCACCCTGAGTGAGTTGTTCGTGCTCTATCTCCCTGAGTGCGTGGTTCGTGCTCCTCCACCCTGAGCGAGAGGTTCATGCTCCATCACCCTGAGTGAGTGGTTCGTGCTCTGTCACCCTGAGTGAGTGGTTCGTGCTCTGTCACCCTGAGTGAGTGGTTCGTGCTCCTCCACCCTGAGTGAGTGGTTCATGCTCCATCACCCTGAGTGAGTGGGTCGTGCTCTGTCACCCTGAGTGAGTGTTTCGTGCTCTATCTCTCTGAGTGAGTGGTTCGTGCTCCATCACTCTGAGGGAGTTTTTGCAAAATAACACCAGATTTCCAATTAACGTATTAACGTGTTTCCGTATAACGTGTTTTCTAAATTACCGAGCCAAGTTTTTTTCCACCCGTCACACGCAGCTGTTTGTAAAGAATAATGTTTGTGAACATATCCTGAAACTTCTATATCAATGTAACCTTGTTTTTCGGTGAAAGCTACTCAAGGTTTCTGGGTTTTATACAATAATACTGACGTTGGTAATCACACTGACTCCAACCTGCTGATTCCCCTAAAATTGCCAATATTAGCCAAGCGTGTGTGTGTGTGTGTGTGTGTGTGTGTGTGTGTTGTGTGTGTGTTCATAAGGCATAACATATTGTTATGATTATGGGGGTAGATGAACCGATTTTATAGTCCAGATAGGATTGTACAGTGTAGCATGGTCCGTGTATGGGTCGAAGCACCTCAATGTACAGGGTGAGTCAAAAGTATTGCCCAATTTCTGTTTTTTCGGCTGTCAGATTCTTTCTGGGAAGTCATGTTGTTAATAATTGTCTTGCAGATTATGAATTTTCGTAATTTATTTATTTTTGATTTTGTTTGGCAGGTTATTGCTGCGAGTTTGGAAAGTTACTGAATTTGCACAAAATTGAACCATGAATTACCTTTCAATGAATCAACGCATTGCGGCCGTGAAGCATTACCTCAAATGTAATGAACAACCAACGTTGGAACAGCCAGTTGAGAAGGAGGTAAATTTCCCTGGAGTGACAGTTTGGGCAGCCATATCTCCATTAGGGATAATTGGACCCTTTTTCTTTGAGGGATCTGTCACTGCAGAAATTTACCTGGATATGCTGCAAACTTTATTTTGCCCAGGTTTCAAGATCAGGACTGTTATTTCCAGCATGATGGAGCTCCACCTCATTATGGACGTTATGTTCGTCAGTGGCTTGATGAAAACTTTCCCAGAAAGTGGATCGGCCGCCGCGGCCCGATCGAGTGGCCGGCACGCTCCCCCAACCTTACACCTCCAAATTTCTTTGTTTGGGGCTCATGAAAGACCTTGTTTATCGTGAAAAGCCTCGTACCATTCAGGAATTGAAGGCTCAAATCACTGCAAAGTTTGAGGAAATTGATATCGAACTCTGCAGACGTGTGTGCCGCTCTGTGCCTGCTTGGCTGCAATTGTGCATCGATCACGAGGGAGGGCACTTTGAAAATTGCAAGTAAAACAGCTTGGTACAGTTCCGTAATAATTTTTTCTTGAATAAATGGTTAGATAAGCATGTCATTCATTTATTTCTACTTCTTGTACACTGTAATACAAATGGCAAACAAACAATCAACTGACAGAAATCGGGTGCTACTTCTGACTCACCCTGTATATATGGAATCTGTCAGCTTAAGTGTTACGTTTCACCACACGAGGGGTGGTGCGGTGTTAATCAGCTTAGGGAGTAAATATAAGTTCCCCTGTACGTGATTACCCTATGTGATTTTCCCGATGTTTATATATTCCAAGCCAGGCCATAAGCTTGGGATCAAGTCCCTGAAACAACAACAGGAGAAGCCCCGCCTTCCCGGGTTTGGAGGGGAGGAGGCCATGCTCCGGGGGCTGAGTAGACAGACGATAAGAAAGATTAGAGAGGATGATCGATGGCTCGGTGTTTGTGTTTGGCGAGGGGGCTTCGGAGAGAGCAGATCGAGCAGGGTGGATTTCATGTCCAGAGCCGATCGCGGAGGTGCTGGCCAGATTTGTGCATGCAGAGTTTCGACAGCTACTACAGGGGAAGCGCAATACTGCCTGTGTTTGCACATGGATGGTGGAGGTGCCTTCCTCCTGGGTTCGACAGGAGACGGCGCCATTTTGCTTGCAAGTGTATGTGCCGGATGAAGCTCCCCAACTCCAGATTGATGAGGGCCAGCCCTTGGCCAGGCTGAAGACCAGTTTATTTTTAAAAAGGGGGTTTTATTTTCGTGTGTCATCCTTTGTCTGTGTTTGTGTCTGTGTGTACGAGGCCTCGATCATGTGAGTTATTTATTAAATTTGTTACTTTATTGTTCTTATAATCTTCATTATTGTCCTTATAAATATTTGTTTCATTAAATGTATTCCCTTCTAAAGAAACCGCAATTTGTGTATTTGTAGTGGGGTTCACGGATCAAACCCCCTCATGCTGTCCTTCCGTTCCATTACGAGAACTCCTTCTCCGTCTGCGACTGCCCTCACTGGGCTCTGTCGTCTTCCCCCATACAGCAGCGTTGCCATATCCTTCGAGCACATGCCGAAATCCATGTCACTGAGCGTTTTCGCCTCCTCGGAATAAGGACCCGGGAGGTTGGGCGGTCTTAACCACCTGGCTACCACAAATTTAGTTGGTGGGATTCGAACTCCAGCACCCGTGCGATAACTGCTGACAGAGCGGGATTCAAACCAGGCCACCTCCACGACAATATTCTCTCTGCTAACTCCCCATATCTGTCCATCTATCTATCTATGTATATGTACATGTATATATATATATATATGAATTATATATATATATATATATATATATATATATATATATATATATATCTGTTTCTGTCTCTGTCTCTCTCCCTCTCTCTCTTGGTTTGTCTCCGGATGTGTCCGGGCGGTGCTTCTATCTGGACGGAAGCCTGTCTCCGGACTTGTTTGAGCAGTGTTTGTCTCTGGTCAGCTTGGCTCCAGACGCGTCTGGGCATTTTTGTCTCAAGGTGCGTCCTGGCGTTGTTCGTCTCCGGACATGTCCGGATGGTGTTTGTCTCTGGACATGTCCAGATGGCATTTGTCTTAGGACGCATCTGGACAGCGTTTGGCTTCAGAAGCGTCTGGGTGGTGTTCGTCTCCAGACGCATCTGGGCGGCATTCGTCTCGGGATGCATCTGGGCCGGAGTTCGTCTTCGGATACGTCCGGAAAGCGTTCGTCTCCAGATTCATACAGGTGGTGTTCGTCCCCGGACATGTCCGGGCGGTATTTATGTCTGGACGGGACTTTTCTCAGGACTTGTCTGGGCAGGAGTTTGTCTCCAGACAGGAGTTTTTCTCCAGGCCATGGTTGTAGTATGTCCGTAGAAAATGGATTTCAGACATTATTTTGTTTCCATCTTCACTGTTATTCTATGCAGAATCATTTTGATGAGACGGTATGAATTGTACTTAATGCTCCACCACACGTCTGCCTTCCCTTCCTCTCACCTTACACTGTCTTGCCTTCCCCCACCTCCTTGTTCCCCTACCCCTCCTTGCTCCCCACCCCTCCTCGATCCCCTTCCCTCCTCTCGATCCCCTTCCCTCCTCTTGATCCCCTTCCCTCTCTTTCATTCCCCTCCACATCTTCACTCTCCCTGCTCTCTCTCCCCAGTCCTCTCTCACTCCCCTTCTTTTTCTGTCTCCCCCCTTTGGTATTACCGTCAGTGAAGCAACAGGTGGTATTTGCCAGTATTTAATATAGTCGGATAAAGATACTGTATTTGTGGTGATGGGAAAGGGATAACGGGTGTAACATAGAGAGTTATACCATTTGTACATGTTTGGCTTAAATGTATGGTAACTGCGTAAAAATGAAAGGTCATGTGTCGAAGTTTGTTCATGAGATGATAACCATGATCCCTCCCCTCCATATGTGTTTAAACGCCTGTATCCCAACCCTCTTTCATCCCTTAAATCTTATAGTTGTAATAAGGTTTATGTGTTGTCCTTTATTCGTAAGTGCAGAGCCAACTATGCAAACCAAGCGAACCTCCACCCCTCTCGACAGTAAATGTATGCTTCACAATTGTGTGCTCAAGTAAGAACAACCAAAGCTGCCAAGAACCGCCAAACTGCCTGAAAACGCTTGCAATGGTGGGCACGTCATGCATTAAAGAGGCCAGTCGGAGAAACATTTGGTGCATGGTCACGAGGTAGAAATAGCCGAGTGACGGGTCAGCTAATGGCAGCTCTCCACGTCCAGTTGAGTCAGAGAGCTCAAGGACAGTTGAAAGCGGAATTAAGCTAAAGCATGGCAGATGGTTGGCAGCAGCTCGAGCAAGTTAAGGTAGCAGAGAGGTTAGCAGAGCTTGAACATGTTTTATGATGGGGCTCCTCAAGAGCCGAACATGGGAGAGTCCAGAAAGGAGCTACAAAGGACTTGGTCCACAAAACATCTTTCTCTCACTTTCGTTCCCACACAATGTTCACTCCCATCTTCCCGCACCAGACTCCTGTAGATTTCACACAAGTATAGCATGAGGAGAAGGTTCTCTTTTTGTTTCATCTCTTTCTATACTTATTCATGGTGTGAAATGTTCAGGTAGTGTGAATAACCACCGATATATCTGGGTACAGGGTATATTAATTGGATGGAAAATACCTGTGATACATGCCTTTCTCTCCCTGTTCTCCCCATTCACTTTTGATTCGTATTTGTTACCTCCACCACTGATGGTGAAGGAGGTTATATTTTCACCCTCTCTGTCTGTTTGTTAATTGCAAAATTAAAGATTCTTCCAGTACGTTGGTCAGTCAATTTTGTTATTCTGTCTTGACTGTCTGTTTGTCAATCGCCTACAGGTCACAATTTAAAAACGATATTTAAGAAACTTCACCAAGTTGTAGAGGTTGTTTCAACTTAGACGCCTAATGATTTTGAGGTCAAAGGTCAAATATCATCTTCAGGTCAAACTTCTAAAATCGATATTTTGCATAGGTTTGACTTTATATTTGAACAGGATTTGCAATTTGTGTCACTGAATTGGGAAACCAACTATAATTGAGGTCAAAAGGTGAAAGGTGAACTCAAGGTCAAACTTCTAAAATCATTAAATTTCATCTGAAAAATCGTCAACTTTCATCTGATGAACCTGAAAATTTAGCAACAATTGCATCTTGCTTTACTGAGTTTGGAAACCAACTTTTTTTGATGTTATATGTCAAAGGTCAACTCAAGGTAAAACTTAAAAATAATCAATTTCAAACTGTTAATAATCATTTTCAAACTTTGAAATAAAATTCAATTTTCATCCGATTAACCTCAGCTTTGATTAAGATTGTCAAATTTAATCTTTGTGAAATGAAAAATTTGATGTATCCATGGCAACCTTTGGAGAGGGGGGTGGATTTTGCACGTATCATGCTCTGCATGATGTCTTATTCTTGTTTGTTTGTCTATCAGTTTGTTTGTCTGTCTGTGTGCAAGACATCTGAAAAAGTTGTTGATGGATCCGGATGAAATTTGGTGGGCAGGTTGGGTATGTGACAGTGACAAACTGTTTTGATATTGTGGAAGATCTGGATCAGGATCCAACTACTATAATTTTTTAAGTGATTCTTCACCATTGACAATAGGGCTAAACTAATATATAGCACTATGTCTCAAAAAGTTGTGGAAGGATTCAAATGAAACTTGGTGAAAAGGTTGGGTGTGTGAGCTCGACAAATTCCTTTTGATTTTGATGAAGCTCCGAATCTGGATCTGGATACGAGAATTATTTAATTTTTAAAGTGATTCTTCACCATGGAGAGATAGTGTGTGCGGATTTGGAAAACTATCGCACACAACATTCAGGTTCCTATAGCTCAGTTATATCGGTAAGTATGTGTTTTATAGATAGCTTCCTTTCCCTTGTCTTGTGGGTAGAAAAATGTTCATGCGCTGTGAAGTTATTTAAATAGTCAGGTTTTCTTTTCGTTATTTTTACACCACCAAAAACAACTACAACAGCGCCAGCATCATTTCATCTTCCTCTGGCTTCTTGCCACCGACGCCAACGCTCACGAGCATGTCAGCGCGTGTGGTGGCGGAGGCCACGCAGAGTGCACTTCCTCTGGCTGTTTGGTGGGCGGAGCTCACGCAGAACCATGTTGCGCAACTTCCTGTTGGAGGGCGGTCCTTTGGAAGCAGGCGGAATTCGGGGAGGAGCCGCGCGGCAGCCCGCGACCAATCGGTATGCAGCGGGGAGGCGGAGACCCCACCCCCCACCCCCCGCATGGGGGGCGAGGAAATAAGAGCGTAGACGGCTGGTCTGAGAAAGGAGGAGAGAGATTTTCGGGAGGAGATTTTTAGAGAGGAGATCTCGCCACAGTCATTGTTGTCTTCAGCCCTGGTCCTCGTCCGCCTCCGCCGCCTCCTCCTCCGAATGATCACGAGCTTGGGCAATCACCTCGACGCACCTCAACTGGGTCCGGCTGTGCTGGTCCGTCCTTGGGTGACTGGAGCTCCGGAAAGGAGTGGACGCCAGCCGCATGCTGGTGGCCAGGTAGCCAGCTACCCTGATCTTCAGTCCGACTGTCTCCGGGCTGGAGGTCCAATTAAGACAATTTGGTAAGATTATTTTGGTGTGTGCATATGTGTGTTTGTGGCGCCAGTCAGTAAGTAGTAAACTATGAAGTGCCTTTGCTGTATATACTTGCATTTCTTATATTCGGTTTAGCTCTGCCTTTGTGTGCCTCCCTAGTTCCCCCCCATTATTGTTGAAATATACCCCATTTGTTCAATGTTTCAGCTCGTTCGTGTCCATTCTTTCATTGACTGAGCGTGTCGTGTGCTGGGGAATTAGCAGGCCACTGCCGTGGCCGTTGTAACGGGACAATCGGACTGACGGAACTCGTGATCAAACCGCTCGGGTCGCACACGGAACGAGCATGCTAAGCAGCTCTCTCCATACGGGTGCCGTCGAGGGTGTGAAGACTCGGTAGATCGCCACGTGGTCTCTAGGTATTTGGAGATTTGGCGAATAACCCTGTACCACGTGGTTGAAATATTGACGCTTCACGGTCCAAAACAAAGGACCCGTATTCTCCGGAGTTTTCCGGAGAAGTACGATCTGAATTCTGGGCGATCGGTCGAGCCGAATTGCAGGTCGATCTAGGGGTCGTGCTCGCGGCCGACGCCCGGCCCCACAACAATAGGACAAAACAATACATGGCATGATATTTCAAAAATGTACTGGGCCAATATGTTCTCATGGATCAGGAATTACGTGGCAGAGGTATGTGCTCTACCTAGTGCCCTTCCAGTTAAACCTGTTTTCACCATCAGTGTATTGGCATAGTGCGGGGTGGTGAATTCGGTGTTATAACTGCAATGTGAGTAAATGCATAGCTGTTGAGATTTGCATGAGTCCTCAAGAGTAGGTTTGACAAAATATCACCACACAGTTCCCCAGGGTACATCACTCACCCCCCACCCCCAGCCAATCCCTCCCCCCCCCTCCCTCCACCGATCCTGATTAAACAATGAAACTATCAAAAGCGGCAGATCTTGTTAGAGGTACTGTATGTCAGAAACCAACACAAATATCTCTTCTGCTTTCAAGGCAGATGATGTATGATCTCTGGGGTCTATCCGTTGCTAACTTAGTGATTGCTCGGTGGCACATTTGACGTTGTATCCACCAGAGGCCACCGTTACAATATCTGTGTGTTTTGAGTTGGTTAGGTAACCATGTATCAAGGACTTGTCAGAGCAAGTCGTCTTGTAAAATGTGAGCTAGAAGGCAGCATTTGTAAGTTATAGGCAGGACAGTCATGGTAATATTGTGTACAAAAACACCTCCTGTTTCGTGCGTGGGTCGAGTGAGTGTGCCATCACAAAAGGAACATAGGCCATCACAATTGTTCCAAAAAGGCAGTCACAATCTTTCAGGCTGATGTGTGCAAGCATTGGTGGTGTAATGTGCTGTATGGGCTAGAAGCAGAGATTGCCCTCATTAAAATAAAATAGGCAAATATATATATATATATATACAAAAAAATTGTTTTTCAAATTTTTTACATATGAAAAAATTATTTTAAATAGCGAGTTTTGGAACCCCCAAAATAGGAGAAAAAATTATTTTAAACAGCGAGTTTTTGAAACCC
>CM068953.1:102288848-102299502 GCA_035128595.1 Eptatretus atami
TGAGGAATATAAAAAAACCGACACACAGACAAACAAGAAGAAGACGTCATGCAGAGCACGAGACTTGCAAAAGCCATAAAACAAATTTGACCTCAAATATAATTGACGGTTGAATTCAGTGACCTGATATGAATATCCTCTTCAAATTTCAAGTCAATCGGATGAAAATTGAGGATTTTAGAAATACAACCTTAGTTGTAGACCTTGGGCCTATTTTGACCTTTTGGTCAATGTTGACCTCAAAAATAATTGGTGGTTGAAATTAATGACCAAATATGCAACTCCTATTCAAATTGCAAGTCAATCGACTGAAAATTGCCAATTTTAGAAATTCGGCGTAGGTTGACGTTTTGGCCCATGTGGACCTTCAAAATAATTGGTGGTTGAATTCAGTTACCTGAAACATGTATCCTCTTCAAATTTCAAGTCAATCGGATGAAAATTGAGGATTTTAGAAAGACCACCATAGTTGTTGACTAAGGAAGCTTTTTCCAGCCACCTTAAGACAGAAAAACTTTAGTTCAACACAGGCTGTTTATTCAGTGAAATGAAAAACACTCTTGTGTACAAGAGGAAGACACCAGCCTGCTCCATCGTTGCAAGCTGAAGACTTATTTTTCCAAAGAATATTGAGTGTATATATGCATCTTCACCAGGGTGTGTCTAGATAACAGATGGAACTTTGTGGACTTTAAAATTTCAACATAGAAGGATAATTGGTCTATTTTGTAGCTTGCTTTTATCCCCGGGAAAGGGTGTAGGGGGGAGATATTGCTGGTTCAGATGGTCATCAAATTGATAAGGTTTTGCAAGGTTGTTTACGACTTCAGAGGAATGTGTATATTCTGCCCTCTCCTCGTTTTCTCAGCATATATTTATTAAATTATTTCTCCAAGCACTAAACTAAGTTAATTTTCATTTTTACATTATTATAAATTCAATTAATAATCCAGTTTCCACATGACCTTAGGCCTATTTTGAACTTTTGGTCCATGTTGATCTCAAAAATAATTGGCTGGTTGAATTCAGTGACCTGAATTCTCAACCCCCTTCAAATTTCAAGTCAATAGGATGAAAATTGAGGATTTTAGAAATACCACCTTAGTTGTTGACCTTGGGCCTATGTTGACCTTTTGGCCTTTATTAGTGGTATGAAAAGGGAGGCTTTGATGCAGTAATCTGTCTCATTTCTCAAAGTCGCAATATTCGCTCGCTTACATGCACTCATATTTCTCATTTTCAAACTGGAACACGTGACTGTGTCAACCACCCCCTTTTCATACTACTCCCCCTGCCGGGGGCTGGTCTTCGCCCCCCACCCTTTCACATGATCATTTCCTTAATCAAATTGAGTAGTCATATTGAGGTGCTATAAATATTTGTTTTATTTTCAAGAATAACTTAATTTATTCATCAATTACAAATAATGCAGCAGTAGCCCGTTAAAACCCCCAACCCCATTTTTAGTCAGTTCCGAAGGAAGTTCTTCTTTTTTAATATTTCATGGACCAAATGGTTATTCAACTATTATTTTCCAAACATTATCAACAAGTCATGACAAACTTAAATCACAAGTCTCCAGACACCAAGTCGAAAGTCAGAGACTCAAGTCAATTTTGTCAAGTCTGAGTCAAGTTGCAAGTTTCAAAATTTTGCGACTTCAGTTCGAGTCGCCAACTCGAATCACCAACTCTACCAAGAAGCATTGCAAATCGTGTCTGCAGGGATTATGGCCTTGAATGTAGCTTGAGTATGGATGGATGATTGGGGAAATCTTTAGTGATTATGATATCAATGATGGGGTCTCATTGAAATATAATGTGTGGTTGGTATCTGTGCATTCCTCATCCAAAAACTGCCTTCACTACCCCCCAAAAAACTGTATATTAATAAATTCTTTACTTTTCAACCTCCTGGTTATGTCCTTGAGGCTGTCACACTTCTCTCATCCCACTTCTCATCCTCACCCCCCCCCCCCATTAAATTGGCTCTTTTTATCCTTTTTTTTCTTCCAGTATCCGAGGCTCGTATTGGAGCTACGATGCACGTGCACGCGCGCACACACACACACACACACACACACACACACACACACACACACACACACACACACACACACACTACAACTCAGGGCTGTTAGACGAGACAAAAACAGCCACTGAGCTTGGGGGAAATGCCATCACTTCCGGGGGCATTCTAGAAGCCAGCACTGTCACAACAATGGTGCCACTTTTCTCACCACACTCAGCGGGGCATTTCCTCAGGAAGAATTTCCTCCTATGCATGGATGTCAACTTATGGCGCATATCCATGCTCTGTCCTTTTTAAATGCTGAGGGTCAAGCAAGGAAGTGGCACTAACCATTTTTCGAGTGTTTGGTTTGACTCGGTCGAGGTATGAACCAGCGACCTTCCAGACTCGGAGTGGATGCCCTAACCATAACACCACCAAGTCTGGTGGATGTGTTTATTTAATCTAGAATTGGTTTCACACATGCATGATGGACCAAATGGCCTCCTTGTGAATCAAATTTCGTTGTTTTTCCTTGTTGGAACTAGCTCTAGCCTGCATTTGGAAAGATTATCCACAGAATTATACTAACAGTCAGTTTCAACAGCTGATAAAAAATTCCACAAGTCATCAGCAAATGAAAAAAAGAAAACTGTGAGCACAACGGATTCCAAAGTCAACTATTCGACTAATTTTGGCGAGGTTGGGGCATTGTCAAGATCTGTGTTGATTTGTAAACAATGCTAGGCCAAAGGTGTTGACAAAATCCCTCCTCATCCAAAAGGCTGCACAGATTAATGTATGACTGCTGACATCATGGACGAGAAACATGATTACTAATGATTCTAATACTTTTCAAGTTGATAACTAATTGATTAATCAGATACACATATCTTTCACAAAGTTGCTCATAAACATTTACTCTTAATCACTGCGGATATTTTAATATACAGTATATGAATGATCAATAAACCAATTTATTTAATGTTGTGATGAAAATCCAAGATCTGAAAGACCAGTCACTTGCACAACTCAAACAAGGCCCGTAATGAAATATTTCATCAAATCAATTGTTTTTGAAAAGTTTTTGGCCTGAATTAGAGAAATAGAAAAAATAAAGTAACGGTCATTATTCAGTTTTGAGAATACAATGTGAAAAATTAAACTAAACATAAAAACTGGAAACATTTGTCAAAAAGATGTTAAAAATTCTATTCACTGACGATTTCTGGCAAGGAACATGTCACGGCACTGCTAAATGCAGCACAACAAAACGGTATCATAAATAGCAATGAAAAATATATGTTTACTATTGTACAATGAGAGTCGTTTATCGAGAATAAAAACGTAATTGTGAAAAAGACTTACTTTGTGCATCCTGGCAATTGTGGTGTTGATTTAAATGACTCTTCTTTTTTACCTATTCCAAAGTGGACAGGATATAGACCTCCCAGTATGATATCTCCTTCTTTTCTCAAACCTTTTCCATTGTCATTTGAGAACATGCAATCCAGAGAAGTGGCAAGACATATTTTTAAACAAAGTATCATGAATAATCTTGTGTTCATGGATTTTAAAAGATGATACAAAGTACAAGTAAGATTTGGCAAGGTTTCTAACATTGTCATAAAACAATGGAAGATAAAAAAATGTAATTCCATCACTTTACTTGTTAACTGTAACAGCAGAAATGAATTTGTCTGCTCGAATAACTTCTCTTTCAACAAATATGCATGAAGGTGTTTTATGCAATTGAGATCGTTCATCAATTCCTGGAAATAAGGCTCAATCCCAAAAGATCGGTCTTTATAAATGAAAAATGTGTTATTTAATTGCCACTCACACTCATACTTATATTTTACTGCATTAAATGGTGATGTTAATCAAATGGCTTATGCAATTAACAATTTATTCCTTCTGCCACATATGCATGGGAATTCACTTTCATTTCCAAGTTGTGATTACAGAGAATGCCTGGTGTTGGCTAAATGGTTAGGTTGGTGGGCTTGGGATCCTATGATCCTGAGTTGAAATCCCACTCGGCTGTTGAAGTAATACCAGGTGGGGTTGACTCTGCCTGCCATCCTTCCAAGGTCAGCAAAATGAGTGCCAGCTTGCTGGAATCCTGTGTCGAAGTGGCAACCCATCCAGGAATGTGTCCAATAGCCAAGGAGACTGCTTTGACAGCACCAACGCTCTGCACAGAGTATGGTCCCAATGGATGGATTGCAGAGAAGAATCCGGGGCAATTGGGTGAGGGCGGGGTGGGATTGGGTGTGGTTGGGAGAGGACAAAGTTTTCAACTACCATTGCTCCTCCACACTTCCATTACCCATTTTGGAGTGTTTCTTTTCATCAAGAAGTCGGTATACTTCTTACTGTATGTAGGGATGGCCTGGATAGTCCATTGGCTCAATACAACATAAATTCTCAAAAAAATCTACAAAGATAAAATTTATAGACCTGTAAATTTCCTATCAGTCATCTGTGGAGAATTCCCATCGTTGACTGTGGAAGCTTTTTCCTTTTTCATCGTTGAACAAAAAAATGAAACCCAAAAATCTCCTTTTGTCATTATTCATATTCTTATTCGTATTCTTGTTATTCTTTTCAGACAGCCTCACTCAAAATTGGTTGAAGCTACAAAAAACAACAATCAACTGCATTTCATAGTGGGAAGGTGCAAACGCATCGAAATTTTAAGAGCTTGAAAGGATTCCACAAAAAGTACTCAAAACTGCATTCTCTTGTGAAGTCAGAGGAAGGGATCAGAGGGGTAGCTGGGACTACGACTCTCAATCAGTCCGATAGGGGTGGGGCCACCAGAAACATTTGCCAAGGGCCAATCAAACCGACATGGCTGGGGTTAACGGTGAAATAATATCAGCCCTGTCCTTGCAGGCCAATCGACAACAATAACACACACACGTATTACTAAAAAATAAGAAGAATTTGAATGATAAATTGTCGATAAGTAGGTACAGAACCAATACAATGTGAGCAAGTCAATAAAGTTTATACGACAACATTTGTAAATCAGCAGTAGAATATCTTTCCTGTATGTATATATATATATATATATACTAATATATATATAATATATATATATATATATCAGTATATGGGTGCTTCATAATATGGATAAAAAATAAAAGTATGAATATTCATGTTCCCTGGGTGTGCCTTTGTTCCATTTGACAGTTGAAACATACACACCAAATATGAAGCAGATTGTAGGATGTTTGGGGTTCCTCAAGTTGGCACAATATTGTTGAAATTTGCCAAACTGTAACTAACAACTTGCCGTCGAATGTGCACAACGCAGTACACTTCCCAATTAATATGGTTGTTTGATATTTTCATTGGAATAGTATATTATACTGTGCAAATTACGTGTATTTTGTAAATATGAACCAAAATTGTGCCAACTTGAGGAACCCCTGAATATCATGGAATTTTGTTCATTTTTGACCTATAAGTTCTTATGGGGTATTGGAACAAAGGCAAAATCAGGGAGCAGCAAAAATCAAACTTTCATTTTTTGGAACACCCTAATTATATATATATTATTATATATGTATTATAATATATATATATATATACATATATATATATATATATATATATATAATATATAATATTTATATATATATATATATATATATATACTAGCTGAAGTACCCGGTAATACCCGGGAAATTTGCCCTATTTTCCTCACGCTAGTTAGACTGAGGCATTAGTTGTATGGAGAAAATTAGGAAGGCTTCTTTTATTCCTCAGATTTATGGAAGGAAGGCTTTATGCTGCCGTAATCCTCAGAGAGGTCATAGTTGAAGGCGACCTTGAGCCACTCAATGTTTCTAGCAGCAGTGGCAACTGTCCTTGATGTCCTGCCAAAACCCGGACCAAGAAAGCTGGAACGTGAGCTTATATATATTATATATATATTGTTACGAATTTGGAAGCCTTGTGTACACACACTGCATATATATAACTGCATATATACTGCAACAACTAAGCAGTATATACTGCATATATATTATATATATATTTAATATATATATATATATATATATGTGTGTGTGTGTGTGTGTGTGTGTGTGTGTGTGTGCGTGTATAAATGTGTGTATGAGTGGACATGTAATCAGCCTTGGTATTTAAATGGGAAACATAAAGAATGTGAGAAATATCAAATAAGTCTTATTGAAGAAATAACTGGCGTAAAAGTCGATAAAAAAATAAGCTGATAAATTTTTAATTACAAATAAATTGGAGGATGTAAAGAAAAAAATTAATATCCTTGAATGGACTGAAAACTTTGATAGTTATCAATTGGCCAATGAAACAACAATTGACGACAATCTCAAAATGATATGTGGCTCAGTAGGTGGTCAAATAAGAGCATTAAGAGAAGTTTATCATTTCATTTCTGCTCAAAAAAGACACTTAAACCAAGAACCAAGTTCCAAGTTATTCTTTTTGATTATACTCGATGGAAATGAATGTTATAAGAAAATTAAGTTATTCCCTAAAGTTGACAATGGACAAATATTCGTTGATTCGCTCTTTGAGTGGAATGAAAATATGAAAGGGAAGAAGTGCTTTAATCTGTAAGTCTCAATCTTTCATAGTCTCAATTTTACATTTGCTAGTATGGAAGGGAAGGGAATAGGTGGGGAGGAAATGAGTCTCCCATTTTGAGCTTTTTGGGGCTTAGGTCAGAAAGTTTTTCCCTTTTCGCCCATTTATTTGAATGGGCATCCCAGAAACCCCATTTATCATCTCCTCCCAAGGTCAACAACAAAGATGGTTTCTCTAAACCCTCAATTTTCATCCAATTGACTTGAAATTTGAAGAGGATTTGCAGATCAGGTCACTGAATTCAACCACCAATAATTATTTTTCAGGTCAACATAGGCCAAAAGGACAACATAGGCTGAATTTCTAAAATTGTCAATTTTCATCCGATTGACTTGAAATTTGAAGAGTTGCATATTTGGTCATTGAATTCAACCACCAATTATTTTTTCGGTCAAATTTGTCTTACGGATTTTGCAACTATTGTGCTCTGTATGACATCTTCTTGTTACTTGCAAAATCGAAGATTTTTCAAGTATATTGGTCAGTCGATTTTGTTATTCTCTTTGTCGCCTACAGGTCACAATTTTCAACCAATCTTCACAAAACTTCACCAGATGGTTGAGTTTCTCATAAGGAAGAATCCTCTTGTTTTTGACATCAAAAGGTCAACATAGGCCAAAGGTCAACAACGTAGGTGGGATTTCTAAAATCATCAATTTTCATCCGATCGACTTGAAATTTGAAGATGATATATATTTCATGTCAACGAATTCAACCACCCATCATTTTTGAGGTCAACATCGACCAAAAGGTCAACATAGGCCCAAGGTCAACAACTAAGGAGGTATTTCTAAAATTCTCAATTTTCATCTCATTGACTTGAAATTTGAAGAGGATGTGCACATCAGGTCACTGAATCCAATCACCAATGATTTTTGAGGTCAACATCGGCCAAAATGACAACCTCGGCTGAATTTCTAAAATAGTCAATTTTCACCCAATTGACTTGAAATTTGAAGAGGAGTTGCATATTTGGTCATTGATTTCAACCACCAATTATTTTTGTCGTTAAAATTTGTTTTCTGGATTTTGCAAATATCGTGCTCATTTCCTGGTCTTCTTCTTGTTACTTGCAAAATCGAAGATTTTTCAAGTGCATTGGTCAGTCGATTTTGATTATTCTGTCTGTCTGTTTGTCTGTCTGTTTATCACTGACAGGTCATAATTTTAAACCGATCTTCACAAAACTTCATCATGTGGTAGAACCAGTGAATTATTTTGAGGTAAACATCGACCAAAAGGTCAACATAGGCCCATCGTCAACAACTCAGGTGGTATTTCGAAAATCCTCAATTTTCATCCCATTGTCTTGAAATTTGAAGATTATTTATAATTCAGGTCACTGAATTCAACCATCCAATTATTTTTGAGGTCAACATGGACCAAAATGTCAACATAGGCCAATTGTCAACAACTGAGGTGGATTTCTAAAATCCTCAATTTTCATCCGATTGACTTGAAATTTGAAGAGGATTTTTATTTCAGGTCACTGAATTCAACCAGCCAATTATTTTTGAGGTCAACATGGACCAAAATGTCAACATAGGCCAATTGTCAACAACTGAGGTGGATTTCTATAATCCTCAATTTTCATCCGATTGACTTGAAATTTGAACAGGATTTATATTTCCGGTGACTGAATTCAACCAGCCAATACTTTTTGAGTTCAACATCGACCAAAAGGTCAACATCGTCCCAACATCACCAACTAGGACTGGGATTTCTAAAATCCTCAATTTTTATCCGATTGACCCTGAAATTTGAAGAGGATTTATATTTCAGGTCAATGAATTGAACCAGCGAATTATTTTGAGGTCAACATAAACCAAAAGGTCAACATAGGCCCATCGTCAACAACTAAGGTGGTATTTCGAAAATCCTCAATTTTCATCCCATTGACTTGCAATTTGAAGAGGATTTATATTTCGTTTCACTGAATTCAAACCGCAAATTATTTTGGAGTTCAGCATTGACCAAAATGTCAACATCGGCCCAACATCAACAACAAAGGTGGTATTTCTAAAATCCTCAATTTTCATCCAATTGACTTGAAATTTGAAGATGATTTATATTTCAGGTGACTGAGTTCAATCAGCCAATTATATATGAGGTCAACGTCGACCAAAAGGTCAACATCGTCCCAACATCAACAACTGAGGTGGAATTTCTAAAATCCTCAATTTTCATCCGATTGACTTGAAATTTGAATAGGATTTTCAAATCGCATCACTGACTTCAACCACCAATTATTTTTGAGGTCACATTTGGCCAAAAGGACAACATCGGCCCAATTCCTAATATTGTCAATTTTCATCTGATTGACTTGAAATTTGAAGAGGAGTTGAATTCAGGTGTATTGACCTGATTGACATTGACATTGAATTCAACCAGCAATTATTTTTGAGGTCAAATTTGTTTTATGGATTTTGCAAGTTTTTTTTCGTGCTCTGCACATCATATTCTTGCTTGTTTGACTGTTTGTTTGTTTGTGTACAGGATATCTCAAAAAGTGGCGGATGGATCCGGATGCAATTTTGTTTATAGATTCAGTTTGTGACAAGGCCAAAGTGTTAGGATTTTGGTGAAGATCCAGATTCGGATGCAACTACGATAATTTTTTTACGTGATTATTCACCATTGAGAGATAGGGCCAAAAACTGTATATAGCATGATATCTCAAAAAGTTCTGGACGTATTCAGATGAAACTTGGTGGACATGTTGGGTATGTTACAAGGAAGAATTTAATCAGTTTCGGTGAAGATCCGAATCCGGATCCGACGACAAGAAATTTTTAAGTGATTCTTTACCTTTGCGAGATGGGGCTCAAAAACGATATATAGCATGATATTTCAAAAATGTATTGGGCCAGATATGTTCTCGTGGATCAAGCATTACGGGGCAGCGTTATGTCCTCTACCGAGTGCCCTTCTAGTTCCATACTCTTACGACTTCACACATTCCTCAATGGCTTCATATCATTCTGAATTATTTAATCTTCTGGATGTCGATACATTCAGGAGATTTTTTTTCTTTAGGTTTTTGATATATTTATATGTGGCTCCATGACAGCTAGGCCTTTGCCACAAATATGGCTCTCTTTGCCTGTTTGTGTTATCCCTTTTATGATTCATTCTCCTGTCATTTAAGTTTTCCTTCAATTATTGAAAAGGTTCTTGCTTTTGGCTGCTGAATTATATTAAAGGAATGTGAACATTGATTTCTCTACTTTTCCTTTCACCTTTTTTCAATCTTCTTATTCTTTAAAGCCACAATTATTCCCACTTTCTTATGTGGTTGGCCGGAGGAAATTTTGGCCCAAATCTTTCATGAATCGACTGGCCAGGCCTAAGGTTCATCTCAGGTTTAGGATGGAATTTGGCCATGGTGCTAGCTCACCTACTTTTCATAAACGACACCAGAGGATCTTTAACATCCAGAAACTAATGCCAGCAGACAGGATTCCCATTTGACATCCATTCAAGAGACAGCACACACATTGATGAATCACACTGGGATGACAGTTTATAGCTTGGCTGAGATTCTAACCCAGGCTTAGCAGCTTAGATGTGAGTGTGCATACCTACAGGCAGAAATTTGGATTGTTTGCATTTCCTGATTTGTCATGATTTGTATTCTTGTAATTCATGTCTAAGTGCACCAATTCGTTTTCATTTTCTGGTCCCACATTTCATTGACTACACGATCTTCCCTGAATCAGAGATAATGCAAAAAAGTGCATGTACATAAATCTTTATTTATTCTTAATAATGACATTATAGCACTTTGGCAAAAATAAAGATACAATTAAACCATAGTTGATTACAAGGACAGCAAATATTTCAGTAGCCACAGTAAATTTTCCCTGTGTGGTGATGTAGGCAGGAATAAAGGCAACAGTTACTAAAATACAGAAATACATGTAGAAAGTGATGAACTTTGGTTCACGAAGAGATGGTAAATAAGTTTGTGCTTGGGATGCCAGGGAGCAGCAAATGATGAAAA
>CM068953.1:102389840-102403974 GCA_035128595.1 Eptatretus atami
ACTGCCATCCTTCTAACTAAATCCCCTGACTAACTCGTGCTCCCTCGTCATCCCTTAAAACTCATGCACACTCCATTTACTCTACCTAGCTAAGCTACATCTCCACTACACATTTCCATGTCTGTCCATGTTTCCAAAAATCCCCAAAAATTCCCATTTCCTAAAATCTGAACTAAAATCCCTCTCACTAATCATTCCACGGGCTCCATGAGGTACAACCAACCCATGTCCCCATGAAGCCGGTCTAACTAACTCTAACCCATCCTCCTAACTAGTAGTTCCTGTCCCTAACAAGGGGGTCTTCCACCCCTTGCCTGGGAATCCTGTTCACCCGAAGCGAGGCTTGCTTTTCTCAACTCCTTTTTTTTTTTATAATGCGCACCACCAGCGCGGCAGTTCACAGCCGCGCTCTTTTTCCGTGACGTCATGGCAGCTGCTTGCGCCCCGCACACCTCGTCCAAGGGCACCTCGTCCCTCTTGGATGGTACCATCCGGCAGGAATTCCTTCTGCCGGATTATAACCATACGTGCAGCCATGACGTCACTCTGCGCATCTCAAAGCAAGCCCCGCGTTTCGAGGGGTTCCCACACGAACACATGTGCTCTGCTCGTCGGAGCTTTACAAACACGCTCGCGTGGAGAACCCATCCGGTCCAAATTCCGAATCTAGCCTAGCTTCTGTCCGTCCGCGGGATCGGCTAACATCCACCGCTGGCGTTTCCGGACCGGGTTTCACCTGCGCAGCCGCGCACGTGGCGGCCTTGTGCGTAGCACAGCACGGACCCCATGCTCGCTGCTGTGCAAACCGGCACGGTTCTCAATTCAGCTACGGCCGCTACTCGGCCCTTCTCTTCATCTGGTCCGTCGTTCGTCGCCGTTCAACGCACACACTCCTGCGTGCCACGACGCTCACACACTCCACCATGGCACTCGGACATGGGATGCGGTTGCGTCCTCCCGCATACCGACTGTCATTTCCCTCCACATACAGCGCTCTCACACACGCCGTCCTTCCACACTCGGTGTTTCCTTCACACACGGCGTGCTGGAAGGCCCGCATTTCGGCACACTCGCCACCAGGCACACCATATTACTCACACACGCGGGGACACTCACACACGGTGTTTCACTCACACACGGTGCTTCATCCACACAGACCGTTTCACTCACACACAGCGGCCAATCACACTGGGGAATCGTGCCACCACAAGAGTTCCCGGGGCCTCCATACCCCCAAGCTCCTTGTGCACCGTCAACAGCAATCGCCCCCTCTAACTCGCTTGCACGACCGAACTCACCTGGTCGTGATTCGCTTCAAGAGAGAATAGCGTCTCCCTCCGTTCCCGAAGGAGGCTATCCAGCTGCTCGCACCGGGTCACGAGACAGTCCGCCAGCTCGCCCCATTAAGCCTCGCTCCCTCTGTGTGTGTGTGTCCGTCTTTAAACCCGTCCAATTCACCCTCTATCTCCCGTGTCTCTGTACATTTATTTCCAGCGTCTCCGTCGTTGTCACGCTACCTCCTTTATTATTTCCTTTTCTTCCTCGCTCCATTTCCTCCCATTTGAGTCTTCTGCCTCTCTGAGCCTCTTTAGTTGTTCATTTTCTATCCGGAGCTTTTCCATCTCCGTGGACTCAAATTTTGCTGTTCCTTGAGTTGATTAATTTCAAACTCATATTGTTTTTGTTTTCTACCCCACCGTTCCTCTCGTTCTTCCTTCTCCAATCTCATCGTTTCTTTCAATTGGCTTAGTTCTTTTTCCCGTTTCGTTCGTTGTTCGTTCTCTATCTCCTCGCACTCCAGCCTCGCCTTTTCTTTCAATTGGTCCACCTCAAATTCATGTTTTTTTTTTTCTATTCCACTGTTCTCTCGTTCTTCCTTCTCCAATCTCGTTGTTCCTTCAATCGACTGATTTCTCCTTCCTCCTTCATTCCTTGCTCCTTCACTTTCCCTCGTACTCCAACCTATTTTTCCTTCTGTCGTTCAGTTTCAAATTCATACTGTTTTTTTTTCTATTCCACTGTCTCTCTTGTTCTCATTCTGCAATCTCGTTATTTCCTTCAATTGACTGATTCTTTCTCCTGTCTCATTCGTTCTTCTTTCGTTACTCTTTCCTGCATCTCATTCTGTAATCTGGCCTTCGCTTCCAGCTGTTCGATCTGTGCAGTGTGTTCCTTAACGTTTCATTCTCTGCTGTCATTCTTTCTTTCAACGTCCTCAGTTCATTTTGTAATTCTCTCTCTTTGCTTTGGTGTTCAGTATCTCAGAAGCTTCTTTTCTAATCCTTTTTCATCTCTACACCTCTTTCACAATCTTTCTTCCTCATTTCATCCATTCCCTCACCGAATTCCTTGCTAATTTTGACCCAATTCTCTCTCTTTTTACCTCCTGTTCCAGGCTCTCTCTTTTCCGATGCTATTCTTACCTCTTCCAATTCTTCCAATTCCAATTCTTCTTTTAAGTTCTTTCTATCCTGGGAGTTACTAATTTGCTCCTCTTTTCTTTTCTTCAGTTTGCTCTCCGCACTTCTTTTGCATGCTTGCTCTCTCCTTTCATTCGTTCTCTCACCGTTTTCTTTAGTTTTCCCAGATATTTCTCTGTTTTTGCCGAAGCCCGCAATGTCCGCCAGCCTCGCCTCCATGATCACGTGGTTTCAATCGTTGGTTGGAGCCCCGCCTCGTGTTGTGCCATTCGCTGTGCTAATTATAGCAGCCCGCTCCGTGCTGCGCTGAGATGCGGCAGCGCCGCTATTTTGCCGGAAAGTTCGTGCTCAGTATAGGGTGAGCGGCCCCACTGATACCATTAGTGGTGGGGTGATAAAATAAGAACCGTCCGGGCCATGGATCCTACATTCAAACACATTCCTAATCCCTCCTGCCCCTGCTCGCCTTGGCTGAACATTTTACGTACTGGGAATAAAATTTATAACGCTCGTAATTTGGGACACGGGGGGGGGGGGTTGCTCTGTATACCCTGATCCGACTCCGTGAATTTTGCTACGGAGGCGGAGGGGCCGAATCGCACTCCTGACAACCAGTTGTTGCAGATTCGAACCTACAAATTTACGGAGGTGGATGGGTTCACACCCCACTCCTGACTACCAGTTGTTACAGCCGGGGTCTCGGCCGCCAACCGACCGCTCTGAACGGAGCCGCAAGTCGAGTCGGCCCGACCGATCGCCCGGAATATAGATCGCCGGCCGGATAACTCCAAGCGACGGGTCCTTGTACAAGAACCGAAATACGCCAATCGGCAGATCACGTGGGTAGGTCGATTGCCAATCTTCAATGTACCTAAATACCCACGTGATCCAACTACCGGGTATTCCACCCTCGACGGACTCGTACGGAACAAACCGCCGAGGCGAGTTGTCCGTGCGCGATTCGAGCGGCGTAATCGCCGAGAACCGTCGGTCCAAATGTCCCCCTATTACGGCAAACCAACGGCTTTCTAACTCCCAACACACGAAATGTTCAGTCAATGAGGGAAGGACGAAGCGAGCAGGTTCACATTTACACAAGGACATTTATTATAATGAAACACGTATGCAATTAACAAGCAACAAAAGAACTACACCGTCTATAAGCAATTATTAATGTACAGTCACTTACACAGTTTACTTACGGGACTCGGGGCCACAAACATTCATTCGAAAGAAAAGCAGGAAAAAGACCCATCAAAGGCAATGGGTCAGACTGGACCTCTTGGGTCTTTATGGCGTGGGACTTGCAGACCGAACGAGTCCCACGAGACCGTTGCAGGTTACCTGCACCCTCGTGGTGTCTGGCTTGGGCGACCCACGATGCTCCTTCCCCACAGCAGCTAGCGTAGCCGCGGTCGAGCTCGGGCCTTCCGTGTGGCAGGCGAGCTCTCTCCGGCTCTCTCCACACGAACGCGCGTTTGCGCGACACAGCAGGCAAGGCTGCGCCTCCAGCTCGCGTCTCCTTCTCGACGCCCGGACTTCCACGCAGCTCCTTGCTTCTGGTTCCTCCCGACTCCCCAACTGCCGAAGCAAAAAGCTTACTCCTCCCACGGGACTCAGCACACGAACTCTGCCACGGGACTCCCACGAGCTCTTTGGGATTCTTCTCACGGACTTCCACGAACTCTTTCCACCAACTCTTTTTGGATTCTCTTGAACAAAGAAAAGATGTCCTCTTTATCCTTTGCACCCCTCCCCCGCACCCGGCGTGACTCATGCCCTCGTGATCCACCTCCCCGCTCAACCACGGGTGGGAGGAATTGTTGACGTTACCGCAGGGTTCTTCCTCTTCGCAGAAGAAGGGGAGGGACGTCTCCATTGTTTCTTCCCTAACTATTAAATCGATCCGCAGCGCATCTAATCGATTTCAAAATATTGAAACAATGGGAGGTGAGCTATCTAGGAACATGCACTTATTGACATAGCTGACTAAGGGAACCTGTATGTTGTGTGCATTTGAATTCCAAATTCGTAACAATATTATTACAAATAAACTGCAGTTGGAAGCTGTCTGTGACGATCCTGAAGCTCAGTGACGATCCTGAAGAGAAAGCCCTCGGCACAAAACTTTGAGAACAGAAAACTTCACAGCTTGGTCCATGAATCGTGACCCCTTACCAAAATGAAGGTGGATACTTTCAGCCCACCCTGGGAGGACTCCATTCCACATTCTGAAACTTGCGTGTGAAGATACCAATCAAACAAACACACACACACACACACACACACACACACACACACACACACGGAGGTGGATACTTTGAGAGATGGTAGGTCTATATTTCACCTCCTGAAACCCACCCACACGTGGAGATAGCAGGCCACAGCAACTTGCATGCACATACACACACAAACACACACTCGTATGGAGGTGGATACTTGGGAGGGCTCCATTCCACTTTCTGGAACCCCTATATGGAGATAACCAACGACCAATAACCAATAACACACACAACGGTGCCAAGTGCCATTGGAATAATACAGTTTATATACATACACACACATGCAAATGTACACACGCATCAAGTAAATAAAAACAACAAACACAAAGATTTACCTTGAAACAGCTTTCTTTGAAAGGGGATTTAAAGTGGGTAATTAGCGAAATTCAATTCAAAAATGAATCAAGCCACAGAACGTAAAATGTCGAGCTATACTCTATGCATTCACAGCTAGAACAAAAATGGTGAACACCTGGTCGGATGGACCTTTTTGTTTTTTAAATAGGTATCAATGTCGAAGTGAGAGGTGGATAACAATAGGAGATCACACATAAAGATTAAATAAAGCGATGTCCTGTTAAAAATATAATTGCACAATTTCAGTGGATGGGACCCTCCCAAGGCACCCACCGCATGGAACCACGGGACCCAACAAAGGCGGAAATGTACATCTAATCGAAGTGAGATTGAAAGCACGTGTACTTTTTCCTGAAACGAACAACCAAACAGCTTGGAGAGTGCGCGCCAAGAGGCTTAAGCATTAAAGCAAGCACTCCAACGAAACAGTCAATAAGAAACAGCTCCTTTGGCATGTAATTGCCAATCACCGAACCGTCATATTCAGCAAACATCTCCTTGAGATGCCAGAAATGTCACCTATGTCCGAATGTCTTCACAGTGAGAACAAACATGGCGAACACCTGGTCGGATGAACCTCATTGTTTTTTTAATATGTATCGATGTCGAAGTGAGAGGTGGATAACAATAGGAGATCACACAAAAGGGATAAACAAAGCGATGTCCTGTAAAAATAAAATTGCACATTTTCAGTTCATGACACCTCCCGAGGTACCCACCGCATGGCACCACAGGACCCAACAAAGGCAGAAACGTACGACTAATCGATGTGAGATTGAAAGCACGTGTAATTTTTCCCGAAACGAACAACCAAACATCTTGGAGAGCACTCGTCAAGTGGCTTAAGCGTTCAAGCAAGCACTCCAATGAAATGGTCGATAAGAAAAGGCTCCCTTGGCACCTCGTGGAGATGCCAAAAATGTCGCATATGTCCAAATTGGACAAACTAGTGCGTTCCCGTACTTGCGTGTTGGAGTCGGAACTGCTTGTAAGTTCAATTCTGGAGCTTAAATTTTGTAATTCTTCGTAATTTAAGAGATACTTGTGGTGATTGCATATGCGGAATTGAAATAATACAACTAACGCTGACATCTCCGGGTGTTTATAAGCATTGCAATGCACCCAGCGATTCGTAGCTATGATGAACAGCTTGTTCCAAGGAAGTTGTGGCCTGTTCCAAGTCAAGGTAAGGTTGAGCAGGCCAAAAAACATGGTGGTTTCAGACCCCAGCGAGGTTACCCAGGAAACACCTGAAGACCCCAGACAGCGAGGTGGCCAAGGATCGCCTGATGAAGGATATGATTAAATAAGGCCATTGATTATCTTCATAAAGGGTGTTTTAATTAAGCCAAACACCCAATTTTCACTCGTGCACTTCCTTGGAGTTTTCTTGGTATGCATGCAAATTTTCAGGCTGCTAGGTTTTATGGTTTTGGAGTTATGGAGGAGACATACACACACACATTGCCTTTTATTAGTATAGATTTATTTTGCTTCAACTTTTACACAAGAGCAGTCAGGAAAATTGGCAATAGTTGAGGGTATCTATGAAGGAGACGAGGAAGGGCTTTTCGAGAAGATCCAGGTTGGAGAGGAGAAAGTAAAAGAACAGCACGGAAATTTATGAGTCGATAAAGCTCTGGGACCAGATAATATATGAACCCGAGAGTATTGAGGTTGGTAGCTGAGCAGGTAAGTGAGATGGTAACGGATATTTTCATTAGCTCACTGGAGTCAGGACAGGTACTGGAGGATTGGAGAGTAGCAAATGTAACACCATTATTAGCCCGTGCTTGCAAAGCAAAAAGCGGGATTAAGCGATCGGTCCCATACGTGCGTGCGTCCTTATTGGATTGACATGAAATTTTCAGCATTGGAGTGACTACTCATGTATAATGTTTTAATGATAATTATGACATCATAGGCCACGTGGTGTGGCAACCACGTGGGAAAAAAAGGAGAAAGGTTGGACCTGTGTATGTCCGAAACCTCTCCATGGAAAAAATTGAAACTTGGCACCTGTCAAGTACTCCCCATGGGAAATAAGTGCGATTACTTTTTTAATGATGCCAGAGGTCCTTAGTCATGATGTCATAATTGCATACATAGAATGCTACATCCGATCATTATGACAATTTTTGAGGGTCATCAAGGGATAAATTGCCCAACAGAAAAAAAAATTTATGACATCATCGGTCACGTGGTTTGGCAGCCATATGAAAAAAAAACAATCTTCAAAAATCTCCAAAACGAGTGAACAGATCAAGGAGAAACTTACAGGTATAAATGCCTATCCATGAGGAACATAACGTTCCACACCTGTGATATCATAGGCCAGATGGTATGGCAGCCATATTGGATTTACCCTTAAACCTTTAAAAATCTCCTCCAGAACAGCTTTACAGATCAAGCGGAAACTTCACACACATGTTCCCCAAGCCTTGGAGATACCAGTGTATTCATGAATATAATTGATAGGTTATATGGTTTTCCAGCCATATTGGATTGAATGAAAATATTATTAAAAATTCTCTCCCTTGAACTGCTGCATCAATCGATGTGAAACTTCAAAATGTTGATCTAGTGTCGGTGGGGTATAGATGCTTTATAGTTTAACCTGATCGGACGCATGGTCTTGCAGACAGAATTATTTAATTTTTGGAATCTGCATTATTTTATTTTTTTATTTTTTTTCAATAAGGCTCACTTGGCTGTGCCTGGATGGGTTTGAGGGGAGAGAAGTAGCAGCTGACCCACCGAGTCCTAGCCAGGTTCCTCCTGTTGATTTTATCTTTGCTTTTTGCTTGATCGGGTTTCTTCTAATGACTCCAATGCAGTACCTATTTTATTTGGTCTTCCATTTAATTTGAAGTTAGTTTTTTATTACAAATTTTCTACCAGAAGAGGTGGTTTGCACTAAGTCCTTCTCAAGACTGTGCTGGGTAAGTATTCTATGAATACCATCTAGTTTAAGAAAAGATATAGAGAAGAATTGAGGAACTATAGACCTGTTAGTTTGACTTCAGCTGTGGGGAAGGTGTTGGAGACATCAATTAGGGACCAGGTGAGGAACCATTGAAATTTATACAAACTCATTAAAGGTAGTCAGCATAGGTTGACCAAAGGTAGGTCTTGTCTAACAAATATTTTTAGAATTCTATGAAACAGTTTCTGATTGGGTGGATGAGGGAATGGCAGTGGACTATTTGATGATGACTCCACCCTCTGTCATGACATCCCTCATCCTTCAGATAGGTAGACAGCAGCCTCTTCCTTTTCTTCAGACCTTGCAAAAATTGCAAGCTGTTCAAACACTTGGAATATGTCTTTCAATCCTGATAAATGTTTCACTCTCCCTCTCTCTTTTTCTCTCTGAAAGAACCATATGGCAAACCCTCCCATCTACTTTCTTAACAATCCTCTTGAGGAAGTTCAGTCACTGCAAATCTTGAGTCTCACTTTCACCTATGATCTTTTTGGGAAACTACATTTCACAGTTAGCCTCCAAAGCCGGTTGCTGAATGGGCACCCTGCATTTTATGAAGTTGTTTCTTGGCACATTTTAACGACTATCCACCTACAAGGCCTTAATCCACAGCTTGATGGGGGTACTGCTCCTTCCTCTGGGTTTGCTCCCCTACCTCGCATCTTGCTTAGCTTCACACCTTGGAAAGCAATGCCTTCAAGACTATTGGAATCTCCTACGATGAAGTTGAGTCGACGGGCCTCTGACTTTCCCATCAAAAAAGTCGGTGGTCTCTCCCTCTTATGCCACCTCCTTTCTCACCTTGTATCCTCTCCTTCTTCTGTTCAATGCCCCCCCCCCCCCCACCACCCACACCCCACAGTTTCTGCAGGACATACATCTCCACTTTCATCCCCCTTCTGATAAAACTCCTAAAATCCAGAATCACTGCTCATCTCCTCATTTGTTCTTTTTTTAACCACCTTTGTAACCATTCTCCACTTTTCCTTCAATCTCATTCTTCTCTCCAGGTTATCAAGACAGCTGGTCACCACCATCTCACATCACCCCCCCATCCAAAACCATGTTATTTTCTTCCAACATTATACCCCAAACTAAGCCAACCTCTTTCTAAATTTCAAGTTTTTCCTTCCTTAGAGTTTGCTTCTGTATCCATCTTGACCACCCCATGCATCCTCCCATACCCCTCATTCCTCTCCACCCATATTATTTGTCCAAGCCTCCCTCTATTTTATCCTTCAACTGTTGCTGTTTCCCTCCTCTCTCTCCATTTGTTCTGTTTCATCCTGATCCTTTCAGTGTTTTAGCTCCTCCACAAGTCTTGACTAAATACAAAAAAGACAATATTATTGTAGAAAACATTCCATATCAATATTCCCAGTCTTGAGACATCACCCTCCAGATGTAGCAGCAATGCAAGGCAACACAAACAGAGAAAGATTTAGCTCGATGGGAGGCCCAAAGCTATTCAGTGCACTTAAAAGCAGTGTCAAGAGCCCTCACTGAGGCTGTGCAACCCTGTTTTCCTCACAGAATAAAATACGAGATCTACTCATCTGCCTCAGAACCTAGGAAAGATTATATGTATTTTAAACATTTACGCATTCTCCTCTAAATATAGGTTGTGGAATTAAAAAAAAAAAATCTCACCAAGGAGAAAAATTGCTTCTGCATCTTTAATCTGAGGAAGAACTTCCTGGAAAGCAATGCAAACACCATTTTGTTCTACTTCCTCCACAAACTGAGCGGCAGCAGGACGTCCATAATCATCATCAACTGCTATTGCACCAACATAGAGCCAAGTGAAATGTTGCACGAGAAATGCCAGTGCTGTGGCTTCGTTTTTAGCATTTGGTAGAGTGCGTAAAAAGGAAGGAAACTGTGATTTATCACTTAGGCATTTGCAAGATGAGGCATAGCTGACCTGTATATATCAAACACAACCGAAGCATGAATTCACTAGCAAAAGGCAGAATCATAACTGTTGATAAAATTATTGTTTTTACTTCTTAAGCTCACCGGTTACCTTTACACAATGGATTATGTCACCAACCATTGCAAGAAAACCTGCTCCCCACAAAGGTTTTTTTGTGAACAAGAGTATAAATATCTTGGATTGATCAGCAAAGAAACAATATTCCCTGTCTCCTTGTCTTCTCTCATGTGCAGAATGTGTCTGCTGGTTTGAATCATTGTGAAGCAGTATGGCTGTGCAGTGGTGACATTGCCTCCTGTAGGTTAGGTTATGGCAGACATTTATAGATATTTGCCAGTCTATATTGAAAGTGACTGTGGGATCATATTTATTCTTAGTGTCTACCACATTATGCCAAGTTCAATGTCCTCTGTTGGGTGGCACACTTTCTGATTGTGATTTGAGGTGTTCTTTGTGAACCACAAATCTGACGACAGTAATCTGGTCGAGACTCAAACCCCTAAACAAACAGCTCTGATGTAAGTGTGCCACCTCGGGACTAGGTTCAGGTTCTGGGTTTTGAGGCAACGGCTGTTTCTCTCAGGGGTCTCTGCTGACTTTCTCAAAGTTAAGCTTCTGATCATTATTTGTCACATTTTGACTGTTTATTTTGTTACCTACTTGTTTACTGTGTGTTCCTAGTTCGGTTTTATTTCAAAATTTGTGCAATTTTTTGAGTTTTCTTCGATCTTGTCTTATTGGGTTTCCGTGAGGCCTACCCGTCTTTTCCATCTTGGTGTACGATCGTTTTAATTTGTATTTTCTCCCTATTACCATCAGTTCATATTTTCTCCACTTTTCCCACCACCCCCCTTCTATCCCTCCCACCGACACCCTCTGTTTCTTGTCTTAAAATTAAAAAAAATATAACAAAAAAACCACAATCACCCTTTCTCCCTTCATACCCACGAGTATCAACTCTTCTTCCTCCTCATGCCATCATACCATCTTCTTTCTATTTGAGTTGACCCACTTTCACCATTACCTGCACAATTTCTTTCTACAACCTTCCATTCTCAAATCTTACCAAATTTTCAAAATTCATCCAAAAATATTTTTTTTTCCTTTTTCCTCTCTAACTATACACCTCCCACAACCATGTGTTTCTCTACCCCTTCCTCTTCCTGTTACTTCTCATCGACCATTCAGATTCCCTCTGTGCTTGCCGATCGAAATTCACCAAACACCTCCACGATTTTACTTCAATCTTTCCTTTACCTAATATTATGCAATCCTTATTTTAAATAAATAAATAAATAAATAAATAATTCACTTTAACTATTCACCTCCCATATTCAAGTGTTTCTGTTGGAATTGTTTCTACCCTCTGCGTTTGCCGATCCAAATTCACCATTCACCTCAAATTTTCTTCAACCTTTCCTTTACCTAATCTTATGCAATCTTTATCAAATAATAATAATAATAATAATAATAATAAAAATGATCTCTTATAATGCTTCACCTTCCTCTTTCACACGTGTGGTTCTCGTTCCTGTACCATAATTCACTACTTTTTTTTTCTGTTTCACAGACTGCTCTCAATTTGACCTTCCTTCATCCCGTGTCTAAAACGTCCAACTGATACAATGTTTCTTTTCTCCATGCTCTTAATTCTCCTTTATTGCATCCCTCACATAATGTCTTTAGTTGCATCTCTGACTTTAAAAAATTTAAAACCCCAGTTTGCAATGCATGTTCATGTTCTATCAATCGTCCTTTTTTTTTTCGAACTTCAGTGCCAATTCACCCCTCTCACCCCTCCCTCTCAAAGCAACCTTCACACTCTTCTCCTTCCAAGCTTCCCCCTCACCTTTATCAAAAACTTCCCCTCACCTTTATCAAAAACTTCCCCTCACCTTCCTCGCTCAATTCTCTCCACTCACCCTTCTTCTTACATTCACCCCCCTTAATCCCCCTCTCAAAGTTGCCCCCCCCTCAGATCACAAAGCTGCCTCCTTCCCCTGCCCTCTCTCCTCCATCTCATCACTCCACCTTCTCCAATCCTCAACTGCTTCTTGCCTCCTCTCTTATTACTCCCCACTGCACCTCAACCCAGCACCACCAAGCCTTTTGTCCTCCTCATCCGGCCCTCTCCCCTAGCAATTCTGCAATCCCCCACACTCTTTCAACAACTCTCCTTACCCCCCCCCTTCCTCCCTCGTCCTGCCCCCCCTTCCCCTCCCAACCTCCTCCCTCCCTTTTCCTTAACAGTGTGGACATTGTGGAAGTAAAATAATTAATTCCATCTTGTGAAATATGAGCATGGACATTTTGGTAATAGAAAGCTCGATGGATCACATGACTATTCAAAAGCACTGGTGTTTCTGTATTAATCACACTGAAACAAATATTTTTCATATTGAGATGTGTTCGTTGTCCACAATTTATGTACGCATTTCTCTTTAACTTCTGCTTTTTAACAATATTGAAGCATAAAATCTGTTGTAAAGTATCGGCTAAAATCACTCTGCAAAGAATGGTTCGCATGCACTGATTTGAGATAAACGATTTTAATTGTCTACTAGATAATTATGCTTATCAGATATCTCACAATGACAAAGTTAGAACTCATTGCATTTGCAGAAATGGACTGCTCATGGTATGAGTTTCTTTGTTTGCTCATCTCATCAGAACTCATTACGTTTGCAGATTGGACTGCTGTTAATTTATTTGCTGCAATGTCTGCCTGACAGGCCACGAATGAGTGGAATAGAATCTCTGTTGAAATATATTGTGGTCTTTTTAATTCCACATAACTGTATTTCCATCTGTAACTGTACTGTAATATAACTGTAATGCCATTAATTCCATCTGTTAAAAAGTTAGGATCATTGATTAATATATTGTTTGCCTTTCTCATTGTTGAGAAAGTGCTCTCCTGAATCCACTCGTAAATGCTCAACACCATCACTGTACCACTCAAAGTGAACATTTCAAACCAGATGACTTTCAAACCATATGGCAATAATAATAACGAATGTAAAATCCCCATGCTGGCCCAAGCACATCTGGACCTGTTGAAATATCTTGTTATTAGTCCAGCTTAGTTCAAGGAAATATGTACCCACCCATTAGACTTGTTACTCTAAAACATCCTTGATAAATCATTACATACTGAAGGTTGTTTTATAAATAGATAGATATAGTATGTTTGGTAACTATGTAACAGTATAATCTTATATATTCCACTTGGTAGGCAAATTTGTGGAGAATTACTTCGGTGACGCCACAGTCTGGTCCCCAGAGGCATTACTCGCATTAACACTGGCCTCCATTTAATTGCAAAATTGTACAAACATGAACTCTGTCTTCCCATTATCCTCTCACCATCAGTAGTCTCATCGAACCACATAGGTCATTGACCTCTAATTGTTCTGCAAAAGCTGTGCAAACCAGATGCTCCATTTTCATGCGGAGATAAATGCTTATCATTGTCTAAAGTAAATAAAGGTTTTCTGTGCATACATGCCCTACCAAAGACATGCATTCTTTCACATTACAATCTGCTTAATCATGCTCAAGATTGTTTTCTCTTTGTTTAAAGGACCTCATGTGCAAACAAAGCTTTCTTGTATTTTGATTGGCAAAGTTCCCTGTGATGTTCTGACCCCCTCCCTATTTCCAATTGTATAAAAGGCCATGTATTCTGGCTCAGAGGGAGAGATCTGCTTGGACTCTTGAGACAAGCTCTTCTTTCTACATATCTATGTTTTTGTAAAATAAACAATCTGTTGAATTATAAAGGGTTTTCTCATTTGGTTGGAAATCTCTGCCATAGATTTGGGGGCTCGTCCAGGATTTTGAAAGAGTTTGAACAAATGGTTAATGTGAATGTGCTTTAATGATTTGAATCACTCACAAAGAGGGGATCACCTGATGTTTTGAAGAACTTTTGATGAGCCGAGTTGACATTCGAGCCATGCCGAGTGCCATGTATTCGGACCGTGCTGTTTGTCTTTTAAGAGCAAGTTTGTGGAGTTATTCATCCTTGCCCCCATGGTTTTGCGTGCATGGTATGTGGATGGATCGTTGAGCAGTGGGAGGCATTTTGCTGATGGGATAGCTATGCCAATGTGGAGGTTGATGCATAAGTGATTCTTCTCCCACCCATTTC
>CM068953.1:102417764-102443033 GCA_035128595.1 Eptatretus atami
TGGATTCCATCGTTAGTCCACATATTCAATTTATTACAAAGTTTTTAGAAGTATTGTTTCATTATATAGTTGGAAAAGAGTTATCATTCACCTGAAATAAACGTTATATATCACCCGGGAACATGAAAAAATATAATTAGACGACAGTACGAACCCTAATTTCAGTTTTCCTTCGCAGAGAACACAATCCTCGCACTTAGCTACTCCCCCTCCCCATGCTCTTCCACTTCCACTCACTCATCGTCTCCACTTCCCCTCTCCTTCTCTCTCCTTCCCCACATCGCGTCTGACCACAAACATTCAAAACGGCATCACAACTAATTCCCGAGCAGGGAACCCTACCCTCGATCTTCTACTTCCCCTCCCTCCTCTCCCTCTCTCACAACTCTCCTTCCCTCCTCTCATTACTCCCCCTCTCATTACTACCCCTTTCATTACTCCCCCTTCCTCCTCTCACTACTCCCTCTACCATCACTCTTCTACTTCCCCTCCCTCCTTAGTGGGGCAGATAACAGCAATTTTTGAGAGGAATCGTGCAAATGATGATACAAGCATCAAATTTGGCCATTGTTCTGCAGGGATTCTAATCAAATCTGCCTGATTGGCCATTTGAAAATCCAAATTTTGAAAAATTGGAAAAAAAAAAACTTCAAAAAAGTCAAGATCACGAATAATGTGGATGCTGGCTGAGATTGGTGAATGTTTCAGAAACATCATCAAAGACGTTCCAAGTCTGCCATGCAGTTTTCTTCCCTTTACCGCGGAAGGCAGACATGACGTCACATCCAGTGAACGCATGGAAGTATGGGATCCCTCGAGCTTTCTCAGGCCCTATCGCAGAACTACCTCATGGACTGGAATCCATCACGCATTGGCTCCTTGGCCAAAGGCAATCCACATGTTCTCAAGACCTAGTTCCTGTAAGGATGGCAGTACAGATATTGCTATGACTAGTACGTCCATGTCATTAGCCTTAATGATAATGGACTTGCTACCATCCGTCATTGCATCCCTGGCGTGTACAAATATCGTGTCAGCTTCTTCATGACAACATGGAGACACAGCATCCAGTAACTTCCTTGTGTTGCTAATGGCATCTTCTCCTTTGTTGACAATGACTGTGCTTGTCGTCTGTGCTTCACACATCTTTTCCGCAAGGAAGTGAAATAGCTCAGTCTTGTTGCTGTCATCTCGAAGAAAGCTTCTCCAGTTACTTGGCTTTACTGGTTCCTGTCACTCTTCTTCTGATTCCTTGCCCCCTTTTCGACCTTGCCTCGGACTTCAGACTTGACTTCCTGTACACATCAAACACTACGTCCACCTCTCGTACCTGGCACCATAGGATTCCACCTTTGGGATGATGTCTTCTTTAGCATAGTCATCAAATATCTTTGAAGTGCGTGGAGGTAGGGCATTGATAAGTGCTGAGCCATCAATGATGACTGCATCTCCCTTGGTTCTCTGTCTGGGATGTTCACTGTGCTTCAAGAATTTCAGCCAGCTGTAACTTCTAATTTTTTTGAAGTTTTTTTTTTTCAAATTTTTCAAAATTTGGATTTTCAAATGGACAATCGGGCAGATTTGATCAGAAAGCCCTGCATAACAGAAATGCCAAATTTGATGCTTGTATCATAATTTGCACGATTTTTCTACTATCTACTACACTACCTCTCATTACTCCCCTTTCACGACTACCCCTTCCTCCTCTGCCCTCTCACTACTCCCCATACCCTCGCTCCTCTAATGCCCCTCCCTCTCTGCCATTACTACTCCCCTAACCTCGCTCTTCGACTAACCCCTCCCTCCTCCTTATCCACCTACCCCTCCCTCCCCCAACCCACATCGCGTCTGACCAGATACAGTGAAAACGGCTATTAGAATGCATTCTGATGCATAAACGCAATGTTTATCCTATTTTCTCACCATTTGCTGAAGCTGAAACTTGAAACATCTTAACGACTGCAAAAAAAAAGAAAATCAGAAGGTGAATTAGAGTTAAGATATAGCCATGAAGCAGTCTGAATGGACTTTATTTACAGGCCTGAATTTCACTTAAAATAATTTTTTGTTTTTTGCATCCAAAACTGATGCCGTCTTTGCGACTACAACAGATGAAATCAGATATCAATTTGGAGTTAAGATAAAGCTGTGAGAGTGTAAGAAATTGCGAGCCTTGCAAAAGGGGCTATACGGAGCAAACAAAATGGCGCCGATTTGATTTTGAAACCCCTCCCTGAATGTGGGAAGGCCTACCCTGAACCGAGAAGCCCCCCGCAAAACAGATGGACAGACAGACAGACTGGTGCAGATTATATAAAAGATACTCGTGGGGCACCCGTGGGAAACCCACGGGCATAGATATGGAAGACATTTCGATATCTTGAGTTAGTTGCTGCACAGTGCACATCGAGTCTTCCAAAATGGGTACTGGCAATTCATCAGATCCAGAAATGATGTAATATACACTTTATTCCAACGCTGGTGGTGTGGCAAAGGAGATTGACCATGTGCTTGTTGATGGTCACTGGAGGATGATCCAGAACTGCAGGGTCTACCGGAGTGCTCAGTTCCTCAACACTGACCACAGGCTTGTTGTAGCAACTCTGAAGTTGCAGCTTAAATCCAGGAGAATAGTACCATCCCAGCCTCAGCTGGATGTTGGCAAGCTCAAGGATGAGAGGGTATCTGAGGGGTTTGTGAACAGGCTAAGTGGAGATTTGGGGAGTCTGGGTGTTTTGGGGGATCCTGAAGAGTTGTGGAGTACCTTCAAGACCACCGTCGTTGATGTTTCCGGTGGATGTTTTGGAACTCAACGTCGGGTGAAGAAGAATTTTGTCTCTCAAGGGACTCTGGATATCATTGAACAGAGTCGCAGGGCCAGACTTAATGGCAAAGCTGAGCTGTTTGGGCAGCTGAGGCCTAAAACTGTACATGCAGTAAGGGTAAACAAGGAGGCCTATGTGCGACAAATCTGTGAAGGGGTAGAGCATCACCTGTGGTCAAGTGATTCTCATCCTGCTTACAGGGGAATTTGTGCATTGCGTCCTCCAAGCCTGTCCCTTGATGTACTGCAGTTAGAGTAGAGGGTGGTGGGCTCCAGACAGAGGAGTCCGAAGTGATGGCGTGCTGGGCAAGTTACTTTGAGTGGCTGTCCCAGGCTGCTCCACCAGCTGTCGAGTTGGATGTCAGGGTTGTAACAATCCCTATTGCTGACCCTTCAATCAAATGTGATCCATCTTCTTTTGTTGAAACACAGGCTACAGTGAACCGGTTGAAATGTTGTAAAGCTCCTGGGATCTGCGACATCCATGCTGAACTTCTCAAGGCTGGTGGAAATGTTGTACTCGTGTCATTGGATGCATTTCTGTGCTCTGCCAGGAACACAGGCATCATCACAACTGACTGGAAGGGGGCCACATTGTCCCTCTCTGAAAAGGAAAGGGTGATCGCCAACACTGCAACAACTACCGAGGGGTGATGCTACTCTCAGCGCTGTGCAAGGTCTTTGCTCGGATAATTCTTGATAGGGTTTGCCACCATCTGCTTGAGCACCAGGGTCCAGAGCAGTCAAGCTTTACACCAAAGAGATCAACAATTGACCGTATCCTTGCTCTTCGGGTCCTCACTGAATGCAGCCGAGAGTTTTGGCAGTGGCAGCTTGAAGCTTATGTTGATATCTGTAAAGCATTTGACTCAGTGAATTGGGATGCCTTCTGGAGGATTCTTGGTCTTCGTAAGGTTTTACCAAAAACAAAGCTGAAATGAGAGTGCTGTGAGATGGGTGATACCATCTCTGACTTATTTCCAGTTGTCACTGGAGTTGGTCAGGGATGTATACTGGCCCACACCCTTCTCAGCACTTGTATGGGCTGGATTCTGGGGAGAATGTTGGAGCGATCAAGCTGCGATGCATCATTTGGGAATGTCAAGATCTCTGACCTTGATTTCTCAGATGAAGCTTTCATCTTTTCAGAGACTCTATATATCATTTTGGGGGCCCCCGAGGTGCTGAATGAGAAGTCGGAGCTGCTGGGATTATGGGTTTCCTGGGTAAAAACTAAGATCCAGGCTTTTATTGACATCTTGGATGCTGATATCCTGTCTGGACATGTTTGTGGTGAAGATGTTGAGGTCACGGAGAGACTCACTTACTTTGGCAGTGATATTCATGTCTCTGCTGGCTGAGAGCCAAAGGGCAACATATATCTGGGTCGGGCCTGGGGAGTCATGAATTCACTGGATCACGGGGTGTGGCACTGCCGCTTCCTGTGTGGGAAGGATGAAAGTCCGAGTCTTCAGGTCATTGGTGCTTCCAGTTTTGCTCTATAGATGTGAGACTTGGACTCTGACCAGGGATCTGAGATGGAGACTTAATTCCTTTGGTACCAGGTCTATTTGAAGAATCTTTGGCTCTCGCTGTTCGGCCTTTGTGTCCAACTTGTGGTTGCTGAGAGAGACTCAAATGAGATTTGTTACCTGCATAGTCCGTGAGCGTCAGCTGCAGCTGTCTGGACATGTGGCCAGTTTTCCTGACGCTGATCGTGCTCACCAGATTCTCTCAGCGATGGAGCCTCCTGAGTGGAGGAGACCAATGGGCCGACCACGTGCCTCGTGGTTGCAGCAGGTTGATCAGCATCTTAAGGAGATGAGGATGGGGTAGGCATCTGCCTAGGCGATGGCCAGACGCAGAGGCCTCTGGAGTCCCCTCAGAAAGTGGACGCAGCAACCTGCTGCTCCGACACAGGCTCCCATACCGGACCTGACCTGATCGGACACATGGTCTGGCAGGCAGAATTATTACATTTTTTGAATCTGGATTGTTTTTGAATGTTTGTTTTTGAATAAGGCTCAATTGGAGCCTCTGGAGTCCCCTCAGAAAGTGGACGCAGCAACCTGCTGCTCCGACACAGGCTCCCATACCGGACCTGACCTGATCGGACACATGGTCTGGCAGGCAGAATTATTACATCTTTTGAATCTGGATTGTTTTTGAATGTTTGTTTTTGAATAAGGCTCAATTGGCTACTCCTGGATTGGCTTGAGGTTCAAGGAGTAGCAGCTGAAACCCAAATCCTATCCAGGTTCCTCCTGATGACCCCATCTTTGATTTTTGCTCGTTTGGGTTCTTTCTGATGACTCCACTGCAGGGCTGCACATATTTGGTCTTCCATTTGATTTAAATTGAATTTATTTTATTACCATTCTGAACTCAGTTGAATAATGATAAACATCATGGGTCAGAGTCAAGTGTCCGTTCAAAGCTAGGTTGCTTCAAAGTGGGACGTCTTGGTGCCCTTTCATCACTGCCAGCAGTTATAAAGTGGCACTTCTAGTTACCTCCGCCACCAAAGGTGAAAGAAGTAAATGTTTTCACCCCTTTCTGTCTGTCTGTCTGTCTGTTTGTCTGTTTGTTTGTGTGCAGGATATCTCAAAAAGTTGTGGATGTATCCAGATGTGAATTTGGGGATAGGTTTCTTCAATCAGAATGATGAACTGATTCGATTTTTGTGAAGATCCGGATCAGGATCCGACTTTGAGAATTTTTAAAGTGATTCTTCACCATTGAGAGATAGGGCCAAAAACGATATATAGCACAATATCTCAAAAAGTTGTGAACGGATTCGGATGAAACTTGTTGGACAGGTTGCGTGTGTGACAAGGAAGAATTTATTCAATTTTGGTGGAGATGCAGATCCGAATCTGATATTTTTTTGAGTGATTCTTCACCACTGAGAGACAGGGCTAAACCTATATATACTGTAACACGATATCTCAAAAAGTTGTGGACGGATTCGAACAAAACCTGGTGGACAGGTTGGGTGTGTAGCAAGGACGAATTGATTTGATTTTGGTGAAGATCCGAATCCGGATCTGGATACGAGAATTATTTAATTTTCAAAGTGATTTTTCACCATTGAGAGACAGTGCCAAAAACGATATAGTACTGTATAGCATGACATTTCTAAAATGCATTGTGCCCGATATGTTCTCGTGGATCAGGCATTATGTGGCGGAGATATTAGTCAGGTTCACGATGTATTTTTGTTCAAATTTTATGGAGATTAGCAAACCAGTACATTTTTGAAAAGCTTATGGCATCAGGAATATGAAAGTCAATGTTTACATTTGTGCAGATGCCTGCATAGTTGCCATTTTGGATTTTCAAAATGGCCACCATAAAAAAAGAATTTCTGAACATCTCAGCTTGTAATTGACATAGAAACTTCATTCTAAATGCTAACCCTGTCTTCCAGGCCCAATAAATCGAAAGCTTATATCAACTTGGTGATTATGAACACCAAAAACAGATCCTAAAGTGTGGCCACTACAAGAGAGCGCTACGTGCACACATCCACTCTTACATGGCTCTGCATGAACTTACTCGAGAACAGTTCTTAACAAAGATGCCACAACTAACATAAATCTGCTCGAAACCAGCAAATGAATTACAGGAAGTCTGCAGAAACACAGCTTATGGGGCAAGTGATGGAGCAGAATGCATCAGAATTGATAACACTCACCTGCTTCAATATTTGACCAATGAAGATTCCATTCAACAGCTGAAGAAGTGGGAAGCTCAGAAATCATCTCACGCTATGCTCAAGTCATTGATGAACTACCTCCACCAGGTTGAAACCACCTTGTTCTTTGTTGAAGCATCCAGAAATGCTGATCTCGTTCTCCATCTGGAGGCTGGAGAAGCACTCAGCAAGCTGTTTTTTGCAATGGATCAAATAAAATCCAAACGCCTCTGGTCAAGGTACATCGCCGACATGCACAAAATGAAGACAAGTCATCTATAAACATGGTGAGAACTTCAAGATGGAAACATATCTGTCACCAAGAGTGAGATTACGTTCATCTCAATAGGTGCAGACCATGCCTGTGAACATCTCAACAAGATGATGAATGTTCATTCTGGCTTAATTGGCATTTCCAATAATGTCACTGCTAGGCAGCAGTTCTTCTTGGCTTCTCCAGAGATCTCGTGCTTCTCAACAGAGTTTAAAAGAAAGTTCGGACTTCAAGTAAACAAACCAGAGGAACACATGATGTGTCATGTGAGGAGCCCACTGATGTCAGGAACGAAAATGAAGATGTTGACGAAATCAAGGACGTAATACTGAGCCACGGAATCCCTTTGCTGTTGAAGGTGATCAGTCAGGTCTTCAAAACAGCTGTTCACCAACACCTGTTATCTTCCCCTAGCAAAATCCACAATCTTTTCTACCTCTATTAATCCACCCCAAACCCACCTACTTCAAATTCCCTGCTTTCCTTCCCGAAAGTTCCCTGTCGTGTAAGGTCCTGAAAGTCCCTGTGGTGTCTATCATGTTTACCCTGTGTACCCCGACCCATCCCTCTCACTTCCACAGATCTCCTAATGTCTCTGTTCCCCACTGTTTTGTCCTTCTCTCTCCCGCCCTCTTGTCTCCTGCCCCCCCCCCCCCCCCCCCCGTTGTGTATTCTGTGTGTTAGCTCTCATACGAGCCATGACAATGTATACAAAAATAAACACAAAAACTCTAGTGGCTAAAGAGCAGGATGATGACAGAGGTCCTGTATCATCATCTCCATCGTCGTCATCAAATCAAAAGATCGCCATTGTTGATGGAATGCTGCTTGTCCTGAAGATGACAAAGAAATCAAGGACAATTAGCACAGTCAAAGATATAGGCCATTGTTTCAATTACAGGCTCATGAGCTTGACACCAGGGTTCAGAGAGGTCATCCTGGTCTTCGATACATACAAACCAGATCCACTAAAGGAGGAAACTAGAGAGAGACGACGACTAGGAAAAGCTCCTATACAGTACAAGGTTGCAGATGATACGAACATCAAACACATCCCACTGGCACGGTTTCTATCGCATGAAAAAACGAAAGCAGATTTGACAGACTATCTCGACAAAGCAACCCTTGATTACAACTCACCTCAGTTAGTCATCACATCAGCATCAGGTCACACCAAAAGCAACAGAAACATGCACTTTGAAGCCAACAATCATGAGGAGGCTGACACATTGATGATCTGCCTGGCAATGAAGGCATCGCAGCAGTCTCCTGATGCACAGCTAGTATTCTTCACTCCTGATACTGACGTTTTGGTTTTGGCTGTGGCACACTGACAATCTCTGCAAAAAGACATCTATTTTGATGCTATCAGGTGCAGTTGAAATAGAGCCAATCTGGAGAGCTTTGAGCAAAGAAAACACGCAAGCTATACCTGTATTCCACGCATTCACTGGAGCAGACAATGTTGGAAAATTCTCAAGAATAGGCAAAACAAAATGGTTTCAGCAGTATAGGAAAGCTGAAATGCACTTAGTCAGAGCACTGATGAAACTACCAGAGGAAGGTGACCTAGCATAGGAGGTGAAAGACGTATTGGCCAAATTTGTGTGCTCAACCTACTGTCCCAAGGGTATTCACATTGCAAGTATCCCTGATATAAGATGGTGTCTGTTTTGAAAACACCAAGCTGAAAACAACAACCTACCTCCTACACTAGTGCACTTGAGGAACACATCCAACGTGTGCGGTTACAAAGCCGAATATGGTGCCAAGCCAATGTGATGCAGCAACAGCCTTTTGACTGCCTGAAATTTGGTTACTATCAAGACAAAAGTGGCCAAATACTGCCAGTCACCACAAAGGTTCCTCCTGCCCCACAAGCCATCATCGAGTTGGTCAGCTGCCACTGCTAAACCAACTGTTGTACACAGAGATGCTCATGCAGAAGGAATAACTTGCCTTGCACAGAACTATGCTTGTGCGGCACAAAATGCGAAAACGATGCAGACTGTAATGTTGAATACGACACTGAGAACATCATCACTGAGAGTGATGATGATGTGTCAAACTGAGACAGGAAATACGTATATACGTATGCTGTAGTCACCACCTACAATTTGTGTCCATTTTTAAATGAAAACACAAACATAATTTCACAAACTTCTTCTTTTCTTGGTTTTTGGTGTTCATAATCACTAATTTGATGTAAACTTTGGATTCCTTGGGCCTGGAAACATAGGATTAGCATTTAGAATAAATATTCTATGTCAATTACAAGCTGAGATATTTGGAAAGTCTTATTTTATGGTGGGCATTATGAAAATCCAAAATGGCAGCTATGCAGGCATCGGTGCAAATGTAAACATTGATTTTCATATTCCTGATGCCATAAGCTTCTTAAAAATGTACTGGTTTGCTAATCTCCATAATATTTGAACAAAAGTGTTTTTATTGACATAGTGAACCAGGCTATATGCACTCCTCACATCTCTTAGCTATTCAATAACCGAGTGCCCTTCTAATTATGTCTGATATTAATTATGGAGCACACCAATACACAAACACCACACAAAATAGACAACACAAAACTCCATAAACACAAAACAAAACAAGTCCATAAACACTGCAATCTCTGATTGTTATTTTTCTTGTTTGTGAAATGTTTTGCAGAACAGTACACGCATGGTGAGATCAAAGGACCGCAACTATGCTCTTGGACAACATTATTAGATACTTCATCTGGATTAATTATGGCTGCTGTTGTACATTTGCTGAGCATGCATTACCCTCCAAAGTCTTTGTTGCTCAGCATTTTGTGCAAGTCTGTGTTTATGTTGATCATCCATGTCATTAATTATTTTTTTCTGCTTCTCATGCAAATCGATGATGATGTTCATCAGCTGTTTCATTCTGTTCCCCCCATTAATTTATTAATTTTGGAAATGGCAGTTCCAAACACAATGCGTCACGTCCGCCCATTTAACAACCCTCCGATTGATGCCTCGCCCTGCATGCCAAACGTGAGGGTGGTAGTTTGTAGCTGAGTTGGGATTCCAACCCTGTCAAAGTAGCTCAAAGCTCAATGTGCAATCCTGTAAGAGTCTAAGCTGTCCTGGCAGGCTATGAAATTACAAATGGAATGTGATTGTTTGAAATAATCCTCTACTTTTACTATGCTGAAGATGTGTGAAGTGATCATGTCGATGTCATCCTGCTTCACACATAAGCCGTAATCTATTTATTGGTTCCGCAAATGGCTAGAAAAAAACGTTTTTGCGCAACACAATTGCAAACTACATGGAAATGGTTCTTTCCCATGGATTTCAATGCGCTGATTTCAAAAAATAACTTCCACAAGCGATATTCCCTCATGCAGAGGAGTTATTCGACTTTGAATGCATGTGACTGGGGACTGACAAACTAGTCACATGAATGCGCTTTTGGCCAAGAAGAAACCTATGTTTGAATTGACAGAGACATTTATTTATTGTTGTCTGATATAAAGCAATAACCATAACAGAAGTATCACATTTTAGTACCGAGAACATACAAATGCAATGAATAGCACCATCTCGTGAGAAATTTCATACTAATCATCTTCCTCACTGTCCGACAGAGTACCGGCTCCATCAGAGTCCTACTGTTCAGCCAAGTTTTCACACCGATGCTCCAACTCCGAACTACACAATCAAAGTTTAGGACTTTCAAATCCTGCTACTCGACACGAACAATGTTCATTGTTATCTAAGCTTTTTGTACAATGACAGTGGATTAACTTGAGTACATCTGGCAGTGTGGGGTCTTTCTGCATCCAGACAACAGCAATTTTGCCATCTGTCAAGACCCAGCCATGGTTGTTAGGTGAGGGTGCATTCATCTCCTGTTGCAGCGCCCTCCGACGGATGGCCGATTGGTAATTTGCACAGAGGGAGTGTTGTCAGAGCGTATCTTTCATAGGAAGTACACTGTGATTATCATTATTAGGACCAACCCAAAAACTTCTGTATCTAACAGTGTCTATGTCGGAAAAAAACGTTTTTGCGCAACACAATTGCAAACTACATGGAAATGGTTCTTTCCCATGGATTTCAATGCGCTGATTTCAAAAAATAACTTCCACAAGCGAATTCCCTCATGCAGAGGAGTTATTCGACTTTGAATGCATGTGAGTGGGGACTGACAAACTAGTCACATGAATGCGCTTTTGGCCAAGATTCTGGTGGTACATATGACATGTGAATGCCTGACATTTGAGGAATAAGTCGTCTGACAAACTGAAGGACCCTCCTAGTTCACAGAAGGTCTGTTGGTATCCAAATGATTTGGAGACAAGATCGAAAGGGTTTTTATTTTTTACCCTTTCCCAGAAACGTGCTAACTGTGTCACAGCCAGTATAAACTTCGAGCCTGATTAGAACATCACACAGTTTTGAACCGGGTGCCGATCGGATTGTTTTAATGTCCAGAATGAGTTCTGACCTCTTCATATCACTGTGTAGGTGCAAAGCCTCCACACTAATCACGCCACCAACGGAGAGCAGCAGGATAGCTACATCGGTGTCGGAGCTAATGATCAGCACCTTAGAATTTGGTTTAATCTTACTTATGTGGTGAGCATGCAAAAGAAGCCTTGTGATCATAAGTTGAAGAGAGAATTGTAGGAGGAAAATCAAAGGAAGGACAAATTTGAGGAATTCTCTCAGTGTGAGATAATTCGCAAGGAGGACACTCACGGATCATCAGGTTAATCCCTGAGACGATCCCTGAGGTTGCGCATGTAGGTGGTGTAACTTTTTTTTTGTGGTACTTCACTTCAATTGCCACACAATCTTTTTCCCTTGTCCTCCTCAATATGGTTTCGTCTCGACATTCTGTGGCTGCACTTCTCAGTAAACCTTTAATGGAGAGAAAGTCCACCCTAATCATGGCTTTAATCGACGTGATATGAATATGATGGGATGGAAAGAAAACTTCAATATACTGCAAATGTCGACAGTTAGAATGATGAGGAGAGCATCATTCATCATTCCTCAGAGTTTTACTGCCAGAGTCAGTTTCAACAGCTAATAACAAATTCCACAAGTCGTCAGCAAATTAAAAAAGAAAAGAGTGAGAACAATGGATTCCATTTAATTTTGGCAAGGTTGGGGTATTGTCAAGATCTGTGTTGATTTTTAAACTATGCAAGGCAAAAGGTTTTGACAAAATCCCTCCTCATCAAAGGGTCTTCACAGAGTTATTTATTATAAATGACATCATGTATGAGAAACACGATTTTATCAATGGGTTGTAATGCATTTCAAGTTAAAAACATAATATTGATTAATAAGATACACAAATCTTTCCCGAAATTGCTCAGAAACCTTTACTCTAAATCCCTTCGGAGATTTTAAAATACAGTATATGAATGATCAATAAACTAATTTATTTAATGTTGTGATGAAAATCCAAGATCTGAAGGACCAGTCACTTGCACATCTCATACAAGGCTCAAAATAAAATATTTCATCAAATCAACTGTTTTCGAAAAGTTTTTGGCCTGAATTAGAGAAATAGAAAAATATAGTAACGGTCATTATTCAGTTTCAAGAGTACAATGTGAAAAAGTAAACTGAACATAAAAATTGGAAACGTTTGTCAAAAAGATGTTGAAAATTCCATGAACTGATGAAATCTGGCAAGGAACGTATCACGGCCCTCGTAAATGCAGCACAACCAAACGGTATCATAAATAGCAAAGAAAAAGATATGTTTACAATGGCACAATGAGAGTCGTTAATCTGGAACGAAAACGTAATTGTGTAAAAGACTTACTTTGTGCATCCTGGCAATTCTGGTGTTGATTTAAATGACTCTTCCTTTTTATCTATTCCAAAGTGGATAGGATATAGTCCTCCCAATATGATATCTCCTTCTTTTCTCAAACCTTTTCCATTGTCATTTGAGAACATACAATCAAGAGAAGTGACAAGACATATTTTTAAACAAAGTACAATAAATAATCTTGTGTTCACAGATTTTAAAAGAAGACATAGAGTACAAGTAAGAATTGACAAGGTTTTTAACATTGTCATCAAACAACGGAAGGTAAAAACATGTAATTCCATCGCTTTACTCTTAACTATAACAGCAGAAATGAATTTGTCTGCTCGAAGAACTATTCTTTACACAAATCCGCATGAACGTCTTTTATTCAGTTGAGATCGTTTATCAATGACTGGAAATAAGGCTCAATCCCAAAAGATCGGTCTATATAAATGTAAAATGTATTATTGAATTGCCACTCACACTCATACTTATATTTCACTGCATTAAACGATGATGTCAATCAAATAGCTTATGCAATTAACAATTTATTCCTTCTGTCACACGTGCATGGGAATTCACTTTAATTTCCGACTTGTGATAACAGGGAGGGTTCCAGGGGACGAGGGAGGGGGTGGGTGATGATAAAGTTTTTTCCTCCCTGCTCCTCCACCCCACCCCCCAACCCTGCCATGACCCATTTTTTGAGTGTTTATTTTTGTTCATATAAATATTCACCAAGGTTATGTTAAATCAGCGCTGTGGAATATCATTGTATTTTGCAATGAAATTGACGACAGTGTGTAGAAGAAGAAAAAGAAGAAGCATTCCTTTCACGTTTTCAGATACATTGGGATTCCAAGGTAGTTTTTCCTTGGCTCGGGGGCACAATCCTGGACAGAACACCACTCCGACACAGGATACTCGCATGGCTCATTCTTCCCAGTTCGTGGGTACTAATTTTACCAACCTCAGAAGGTTGACATGCTGAGTCAACCAACTTTGTGTTATGTCTCACAGCTTAACAGGGGCTCAATCTCAGGTTACCAGGAACTTTTAAGCACTCAAGACCCTCATATCTTTAGCTCGCCAATTTAATCATTCAGCCAAAACCAGGCTACAATATAAGAGGGAAGGGTTCAAATAAATACTCAACTGTTTACAGCATAATGAAAAGTATGAAGTACAAGACATTAATGTAAAGGTTTCATGTGCTGACAGGATGGCCTAGAAGTGCACACACTCTCTTATAAACTACGTAGCCTGGGTTCAAATCCTGACCGGGCTCTAAACTGTCATCCTGGTGGTTCACAGGCAGGGTGATTCAATAATGGTTGTGCTGTTCCTTGGATGGATGTTAAAATGGGCTACCCTTCTGCCAGCATTTGTTGGTGAACATTAATGATCCCATAGTGTCCTTCATGAAGAGCAGTCGAGCTTTCGTCGACACCATGGCAAAAATTCCAGATTCCTTCCACAACCAGCAAAGGGCATTGCATCAGCGGCACAGATATGCCTTCATTCAATAATGCTACCCTGCAGCTTTTGCTGCATATGAACGAAGAAGAAAGGTTTTGCTTGGAAGAGAATGTTTTGAATGCTTTAATGGTGAACAAGCAGAAGCTGCTGCCAACCCCACCTGCAGCAAATAAAATGAATTGCCACAAGTGGGACAGACACTCATCTACCACTAGAGGGTGGTAGTAGTCGGGCTGCATTCGTTGATAGAGAGGGTCTGAGAGGTTTTTAAGGGTCCTCAGGGTCTAAAAGGGTCTGGAGGTTCTAAAGGGTCTTGGGAGTCTTAGGGGTGCTAAGGATCTCAGAGGCTCTTCGGATTATAAAGGATATTAGGGGTCTTAGGGTTCTCAAGTGTCTTCAGGGGACTTATAAAAGGGTCTGAGGTGTTTTATGTGGTCTTCAGTGTCTTAAAGCATCGATGGAGTATTTGGGGGTCCTCAGTGTCTAAAATGTCCACAGAATCTGATATTCATCTTTGGTTAAATAAATAAATATTGCTTCACTTAACACTTAAAATATTTTATTTTCTTGAATAAGTATCTTGAAATGAAGATTTTGATGTATTTTGGTGTCCTTGTATGCTGGATTGGCCCTGCCCCCCCAAAAAACAACGATGTGATTGTGAAAAACAACAAAAAACAACAACGTCATCTATCACGTGACCCACTACGTCATCTGCAGGACACTTTTGCTTCTGGACTTGTGTTTAGGTGTGGTTTACATAAGCTCTAAAAAAAACTCTGATCTCCATAAAAGTACTGGGAATGCCAGCTAGATTGCATTGTTGCTGGTTGTCGCAATTTCACCAAAGATCACGTGAGTATGTATGTTTTCTCAAAGGATCAAACTGTAAAGAAAATTTGGACAGCCAAAGTAAAACTGACCAGAGGAAAATGGAATGGCCCAACTGCTTCAAACGTCATTGGCAGCATCCATTTTTAAGATAATTCGAACAACACCAGTTTATATGATCCCCACGGAGATTAAAGATAATTTTAATCTAATGGAGAACACAAGAATGGACAGAACATCTGCAGAAAAGTCTGAGAAACTGAAGGTGAGTGGAGTATTTTTTTTTCAGCCAGCATTTCTATTTAGCATCAGCCAGAATTTCTATTTAGCGTCAGTCAGCATTTCTATTTAGCATCAGCCATGATCGCCACCACTTTAGTAATCAATTAGTAACTTTCTTCTTCATGTGTCACACTTACATACAGCCGTAAGCAGGGCTAAGAGTAATATACATGTTGTTTGTATGTGCCATAAGATAGATAATAAATCTACAGAAATGTAGACCATGGGAAACTTACATATCCAATTCTGGCAAATCCTCAACAAAGAAGCCTCACCCTTTTCCTCCCAACTTTGCTCCCAACCTCCCCCCCCCCCCCCGCAACCCCAAATACTCACCCTTCCCTCCCAACCCAAAGGCATCGATCTCTTCTCTGCACTCAAGCCTTCAAAAACCCCTCCCCCCCCCACAGAAACTCCCCAACCCCCCCCTCCCAATCCAAAGTTGTCCCGTCTTTACTCTCACCCTCCTCCTGCTCATAATAGCAAATGGGTATTCCCACGTCAAAACATTAACAGATAACGTTTTCTGCTCCCCTATCATGCTATCGTCACAGAAACCAATCAGGGGGCATTCAAAAATTACGTAATGCATTTTTTTCCCCAAAATGACATCCCACCCTGTAACACTTCAACAGACGCCCCCCAAAATATTATGTAACACTCAATTAAGACACTCCGTCCCCATATTTCATGTGATAATCGTGGGACACTATTCATCCCCTTGTTGTTTTCTGTTACTACGAACTATACTGTATTTGAAAATGTAAAGGCAGCACAGTGTACCATCAAAAGACCAGGCAGCAGTCGGAATCCCTGTAATGACGTTTTCACACTAATGCTCAGAATGATGTAATCGTTTCTAAATATGGTCAATTGCTTTCATTTGTAAATGAGATTAAGTGTCTGTGGATAAAGCAATGATGGAATAGCAACCATGGAATTTAAATAAGCAATTTGCTTTTTTCATTAATGTATTGAATATGTGTAATTCTTCAACATTGAGAGAGGGGGCAAAAACGATATATAGCATGGCATTTCAAAACATTGTGGATGGATTATGACAAACTTGGTGGATGAGTTGGTTGGATGACAATAACAAGCCAATTAGATTTACATTAAGGTCCGGATGCAGATCCAGCCTATCAGTGGGAGACAAAACTTAAACTGTTCAGTCTGGCAGATGTATGCACTCTACTGAGTGCCGTTCTCGTTACTACAATAATTACAGAGAAGTGTAAAATCAAAATACCAGTCAACTCCACATTTACCACATTCTAGCTCTCTGATTTACCACATACAAGTTGTTGCCAAGCCTTTCTTCGACGTTGTCTGATTGTTGTGAATGCCAGTTATTTCATGAACCCCCAATTTCCACCTCAGGTTCATACATGGATCTGACAGCACCTTCTACATCATGATTTTGACTATCATCATAATCTAAGAATTCTTGATCCGAAAATTCATAAAACTCACTTTCTGACGAGTCTAAAGCGAGTTATGAGGCAATTATTACTTTACTCATGATAACGTCACACAGATGACGCACTAACCATGGAGGTTTTTTTCGCATTTTTTTTTGGTGGTACCAGCCAGGTTGGGTTTTTAAACTTTAACACCTCAAAAAATTATTACAATTAAAAACAGACGTTCAGTTCTTTGTTTGTTACTTACAAATCAATATCATTGCATCAAAAAAAAATTCTGGTTCTGTGGACATTAACAGTCTTTGGGGGTCTTTCGGAGTTTTAAGGTTCTAAATGGTATTAGGGCTCTAAATGTTCTTCGGGTTATCAAGGGTCTTCGGGCATTTTAAGGATCTGAAGTGTCTTAAGGGTCTTTTGGGTATTGGGGGGTCTTAGTGGATCGAGGGGTGTCATGGGTTTTAGGGGTTCTTCAGGGTCTTGCGAGTCTTATGTGTCTTTGAGGTCTTAAATAAGGTGGTGTATAAGGTTGCATCAACGGTGGTTAATTCCGGATTTTTTTCATATGACCTTTAAAATCATTTTTTTTATATTAAATTTTATACTTAAATACTGCGTTGGGTAAGGTGGGTGTTCCACGAACACCCTAGTTCCAAACTGTTACCATGTTACACATTTCTCAATGGCTTCATATCATTCTGAATTATTTAATCTTCTGGATGTCGATACATTCAGGAGATTTTTTATTTTATTTTGCTCTTTGATTCATTTACATGTGGTTCCATGACAGCTTGGCTTCTGACCACAAATATGGCTCTCTTTGCCTGTTTGTGTTATCACTTTCGTTCTTCATTTTCCTGTCATTTAAGTTTTCCTTAAATTATTGAGGTTCTGGGATTGGCTGTTGAATGATGTTGAAGGAATGTGATAGCCTTTCCATTGCCTTTTTTTTCTTTTCACCTTTTTTCAATGTTATTCTTTAAATCCACAATTGTTCCCACTTTCTTGTGGGGTTGGCTGGAGGAAATTTTGGCTTAAATCTTTCACGAATCAACTGGCCAGGCCAAATTTTCATCTAAGGTTTGGGCTGCAGTTTGGTCATGATGACCTTTTGACCAAAGACAACCTCAAACGTAACAGGTGGTTGAATTCACTGACCTGATATGCAAATTCTGTTCAAATTTCAAGTCAATCGGACAAAATTTGAGGATTTTAGAAAATTTGGCTCAAATTGGCCTATTGGCCTATGTAGACCTTTCCGGTCGGCCAAATTTTACGAAACTTCAATGCGGGACCGTCGCAGGGTCGGAGATATTAATATCTGAAACTTTCAGATCGATCGGTTGAGCGGTTTGGGCTGGAGGCGAGCAGAGACAAACACTCAAACAAACACCAACACACACACCAACACACACACACACACACCTAGCAACACACACTGCATCAGCACAGTCATCCACACAACACACACATAACACACATATGGATGCGATCAAAAAAACATTGTCCAAAAAAAAATCTTTTTGCAAAGTCATGAAAAATCACTCATAGAGTGACAACTTGGTAAAACAGCACAAAGTAGAAGGGCACTCGGTAAAGCGTATACCTCTGCCAGGTGGAACAGTTTACGTTTTGTATCCCACTGATGGGCTGGATCCGAATAAAAATACAATCCGCTTGTATTTGTCACCTATTCAACTCATCCACCTTGTTTTGTCATAACTCATCCACAACTTTTTGAGATATAGTGAAATATTTCGTTTTTGGTCCGATCTATCAATTTTAGAAATTAGGCCTGTGTTGACCTTTTGACCTTGAAAGTAATTGGTCGTTGAATGCAGCGACCTGAAATGAAAATGTTCTTCAAATTTCAAGTTAATTGGATTAAATTGAGGATTTCTTGGCCTATGTTGACCTCAAAATTAATAGGTGGTTGAATTTGTTGACATGACTTGCAAATGCTCATCAAATTTCAAGTCAATCGGATGAAAATTGAGGAATTTAGAAATTTGGCCTATGTTGTCCTTTTGATCTAAGTTGACCTCGAAACGAATAGGTGGCTGAGTTCAACAAAAACATGCGCAAATGCTCTTCAAATTTCAAGTCAATGGGATGAAAATTGAGGATTTTAGAAACAATTTAAAAATTTGGCTTATTTTTGGTTGACCTTATGGCGGATGTTGACCTTTTGACCGATGATAACCTCAAATGTAATAGGTGGTTGAATTCACTCACCTGATATGCAAGTGCTATTCAAATTTTAAGTCAATCGGATGAAAATTGAGGATTTTAGAAAATTTGGCCCAAATTGGCCAATGTTGATGTGAAAATTAATAGGTGCTTGTGTTCAGCAATCTGAAATGCAAACGTTCTTCAAATATCAAGTCAATCTAATGAAATTTGAGGATTTTAGAAACAATTAAAAAATTTGGATTATTTATGGTTGACCTTATGGCCTATGTTGACCTTTCGACCTAAGATAACCTCAATCGCCATAGGTGGTTGAATTCATTCACCTGATATGCAAATGCTGTTCAAATTTCAAGTCAATCGGGTGAAATTTGAGGATTTTAGAAAATTTGCCTCAAATTGGCAGATTGGCCGATGTAGACCTTTTTAATCAACCAAATTTGAAAAAAACTTCCATTCGGGACCGTCGCAGAGTCGGTGACATTAATCTCTGAAAAATTCAGCATGATCGGTTGAGCAGTTTGGTCTGGAGGCGAGCGGACAGACAAACACAAAAACAAACACACAAACAAACGAACGGATGCGATCAGCATACTTGTCAAAAAAAATGTTTTTTTTGCCAAGTAATGAAAATAATCGCTCAGAGAGTGCCAACTTGGCAAAACAGCACAAAGTAGAATGGCACTCGGTAGAGCGCATACCGCTGCAAGGTGGAACACTTCACATTTCGTATCCCACTGATGGGCTGGATCTGAACCAAAATCCAATCCGGTGTTCTTGTCACCTATTCAACTCATCCACCTTGTTTTGTCATAACTCGTCCACAACTTTTTGAGACATAGCGATATATTTAGTTTTCGGTCCTATCTATCAATTTTAGAAATTAGGCCTGTGTTGACCTTTTGGCCTTAAAATTAATTGGTCGTTGAATTCAGCGACCTGACATGAAAATGTTCTTCAAATTTCAAGTCAGTGAAATGAAAATTGAGGATTTTAGGAAATTTGGCCTAAATTGGCCTTTTGGCCTATTTTGACCTTTTGGCCTTTGTTTAACTCAAGATTAGTAGGTGGTTGAATTCAGTGACCTGATATGCAAATGCTCTCAAATTTCAAGTCAATCAGATGAAAATTGTGGATTTTAGAAAATTTGGCCAATTTCGGCCAAATTGGCCTTTTGACCGATGTTGATGTCAAAATTAATGTGTGGTTAAATTAATAGGTTTGCGTCTTTTAGAGGAGAATTGTGTTTGTTTTTTGAATTCCTTTACCACCTGCCCCAGGAAATCGGAGCAAGAGGAAGAAGCCCCCCCTGTAAAAAATTGAAAGGTTGAGTTAAGTAGGTAGTACAGTAAGTAGAATAGGTAAGTTAGCTATGGCTTTACCACAGACCCTCCTGATTTATTTTCTTCGGTGAATTGAGTGCGAGTCTAAGAGCAAAGGCTGGAATGGTGAACCCCTGAGTAGGGTGAATATACTGATTCTGGCTCACTTTTCCCCATGTAAGTGAATGGGGGGTTTTCAGCGATTCATATTTATTCCTAAAAAGTAACCCCTTTTTATCCCAAGGTATATTTATTTGTCTCCCTTTTAACCTAGGGGCACTCTATTAAAATAACCAATGCAATAAGATAAAGATTTGTTCAAGTAGCAAAGTAGTAATGTGATTTGTTAAAGGTGATTCTGAAGAAATATCTGAAACATGTAAGCCGAGGGACACTCTTTTTCAAATAACCAATGCATATTGTTTAGCTCACTCATTGAACCTATAAATATTTGTTCATTCTCAAATTCCTTCAATAGTTTCATTTTCTTTGCACAATAATCCCATCTAAAATATTTAAAAATAAAACATTTGAATCTTTATATTTTTCAAGATACCCCTTTTGTGTCATTATGAAAGATATACTTCTCTTAATGATCTCATCTGACACCTCCTGAGTTGCATATCATTTTGAGATTGTAGTAAATTATTTTTCCATTGTTCAATTGATAACCATCAAATTTTTCAGTCCATTCAAGGATATTTATTTTTTCTTACATCCTCTAACTTATTAGTTTTTAAATTGATTCGCTTATTTGTTTATTTACCTTTGTTTTAGTTATTTTTCAAAAAGACTTATTTGATATTTTTTCACATTCATTATGTTTTCCATTTATATACCAAGATTGAGATTTTCTCCCACTCTTTAGTTTGATTAATACTTGGTTCGACCATTTATATATTGTGAAAAGACGGCGGTAGCCCTTAAAACCCTAACCCATATTGTATTCTATATACTCTATGATTAAATATTCACTCTATCATACAATATCCATATGGAACACAATCTATTCCATTATCTAAAATAAATCTCTTATCATCAAAGGCTCCTAATGCCTTTTTATTTACTTCTTCACTATATATCTTATGTTTATAACTTCTTATTGTATTCATTTTCCTATATTCTTCTTTCTTATTCATCAAACAATTATAATAATTTATAAAAGTTATTGATTTATTTATTACATATTTTTTATTCTCTTTAATATTTTATCAATCTGATCACCATACTTATAAGCATATGCCTTTGCTCTCTATCCAATAAACTCACTCATTACTTTTCACCCAACTCATCCTTAAACTTACCAATAACCTTTTCATTCTTTTTTGAAAATATAACTCGCTCTTCTTACTAAAATTACTTGTATCATATACTCCAATATTTTTCTTGATATATTTATAAACATCATCAGTTTTTATATCTAGGATAAAACTATCAGTGTCCATATACAACAATGAAACATTTGCACCATACTCTTTCTTTAAGCCATTATACAAATAATCATACATCAATATCTTTGATAAATCAAGAACTGCTGTTCCAATATAAATTGGTTTATCCATTACAATATTTTCCTTTTCCATATGAATAACAGAAAAGTTCTCTGAAAAAACCTCTTCTCTCTTAAAACTTGGTGTATTTATCAATCTAGAAGCTTCTTTCCAAGATGTTGCAAATCTAATGTTTTGCCTGTTTCTAACATTCTCCATTGTCTTCCAAAGACAGCATTATTCATCAATTTATAGAATTCCCTTTCAATTTTACTTTTGTATTTGTTCTAATATCTGTATTGAATTTAATATACTTTTTCATCCAAGACTTTGTTTAATTTAAAAACTCTACGAATTTTAGCTACTCTCAATCCTTCTCTCAAAAACTTTTTCAAGCTTCTCTGATGCAAAACATATCCCTCTTTATCATAGAATGTTGTTAATAACTTTTTTGTTGATTTGCCTTTAATATTAAAACTTTTATGATATTCACTTAACCATTCTTTCTTTGGGGTTTCTTTCTCACATGCAAAAGGAAGGTCTTTATGCTTATTATGAAGATCACTCGGGTACTCAAATAAACTTCAAAATAATAACCTTCTTCTTCCTCATTCAATTCCTCTTGAGAAGAAATAACAATATTCATCAAAGCCTTTTCATAATCCTTTCTTCCACCCACTCTAATTTACCATAAGGCAGAGATTGAGACATTGCCCTCCATACAAATTATTAGCATCAAAATACATCAAATAATTACTATCTTTTCACTCTCATAATTTGGAAGATATTTATTATTTGCTTTAGCATATCTTTTTGAACATACTTGTGATATTCCACCTCTCTTAGACTTCTCAATCATCAAAAGCATATCTACATCACTGATTAAATCTATATCTTGTTTTGTCATTTTCAACATTGCACTCCAAGCTAAACCAGGAGCTGTGAAATAGTGGGCAGGATCTAATCCATAACAATTTTTATTATGACAGAGTGATCTAAAAGCTTCAAACACATCATCTAACAATAAAAATCTGTTTTTAGATACAAATCATGATATTCTCCAAGGTTCTTTATCTAAATATTTTCCAAATTTTTTGTGCGTGTTTATATCCTTATCACTTATCTCCTTTTCATAAAGGTTATTATAGAAACTTTCGTTTGAAGGAAGTGGTGTTTCTTTAAATCTCATAAATTAATCCATATAATCATAAGGATAAATTCCCTTACTTGTAAGAATTTTCTCTTTACTTTGAATTTTATTCCTTGTTTGAATTTCCTCTCTAGTTAGAATACCCTCGTTAATCAGAATTTCATCTTTAATCAGAATTTCCTCTTTAGTTAGAATTTCATTCATTGTTTGAATTTTCTTTATAATTAGAATTTCATCTTCATTTAGAATTTCTTCATTAATTTCCTCATTAATTAGAATTTCCTCTTTACTTTGAATTCTCTCTTTAATCTCAATTTCCTATTTAGTTAGAATTTCCTCTTTGGAAAGAATGAATTAAGATTTGGAAAAGAGCCCGTGGAGCTTAGATTTGATGCTAGGTCGGCTAGTGGTGTTCCCATAAACTTGCAAGAATCTACAAACCTAATACGAGTTAAAGGTTTGGTGAATATCATTTTTGTAATTAAATATACTTTTGACTTGTGTTTGTTATGGCAGAAATATTACCTGGTGTTATTGAAAGTTCATTTTAAAATAGATGTTATCATAGTTGGCGCTGTTGTGAAGAAAGCTGGAATAAAAGAGGAAATTTATAATTAAGATTACAACAGGAATGAGCGGGACCTCTATATTTACCAGTAAGATGACAATGATCCCTAACTTTAGACTCCTCATTTCCTCCTCACAAATATGACAGATATTGTTCTTTCTAAATTCTAATTTCTTCTTCGGTTAATTTCATCGGTTCATTTGTTTCTTTCATTAATTTAGTTAGTCTTATACAATCCTTTTCGAATCGTTTTACAAACTCTTGTGAAGCTTTTTTCACAATAATGTTCAAGTTTATTATACTTTTTCCCAAACAGATGATTTGATATAAATAACAGAAACCACAAGGAATAGTTTTTTGATATTTATTTGTATGTGATTCTTTTGGATTAGGAGAAGCAGTATTTACTTTTTTAGGATACATTCAAAATCAGCCTATATCACAAAATGGGTGCATGATAGATTTATTATAATCTTCAATAGAAATCTTTTCAACCAGGTTTAGGCATTGTAATTACAGCTGATTTATGATTACTACAATATTTTGAATGTTGTTCTAATCGTTTTTTGTATGAAATGAATTAAGACATCGCTTACAAGGATATATTTTGTTTGCTGTTCTGAATACCTGAGAAGAGATTAATCTTGATAAATTATTGATGTATTTGTAAAGTGAATTCTTCCAACACTAAATATAAAAGATCAATGTGTGTTTCTTCATTTTTATAGTTGTTTGAAATTTTTAATATTTGAACTTTGTTTGTATCCATTAATCCATATACATTAATAGAAAGATTATTCTTTTTCTCAAATTTAGGAATATCTGTTAGTGGCATTGGGAATTTAAAATCTTTAATGTCCAAGGTATTCTCATATTTCATATATTGTTTTACTCTTTCTGAATTACATTTTGGTGGATGTAAGTCAGCAAGAACAGACCAGAGAAAACATTTATTATCATTGTTCTTAATATTAACAACTGCCTTCTTTAGTTTTATTTCTTTTGGTAATTCAATATAAGAAGAAGCTTTAAGAGGGTTTGATTTTAGAATGTGTATATCTAAAAAGATGATTTTTAAATATTAAATCCACTTCCTACCACTGTATTAACAACATCTCCTCTTGTCTTGATAGTTCTTTCATAACCCACTATTCAAAAAATCTTGAAATGAGTTTATAAAATGAAGATCTGTTCTCATATAAGGAGTTTGTTCTTCATCTTGTCTTTTCATATTCATTTTCACTCCATATAAACTTTAAAGTTTTCATTTCTTTTAATGTCTTTTTAATACTTTTTCAACATCAGGTTTCACTATTTCAATTGATTCAGTCGTGATGATGGACCGGGTTCTCCAAATTGAAAAATGCTTATTTTTATATGCCCTTTAAATGCCCCATCAGTGTTTTAATATAATAGTCTCCCTTTACTTTAAACTCATTTTCTTGTGTTTTTGTGATTGAAGGTGATTCTTCTAACTACTCTTCAAAACATCCTTTGAGCAGATATCACAATGTTTTCTTTCCAACTCAAGAGGAGATATTTGATGAAATAGATTAAATGTGTGTTTGTTGGTTCGGAGTGTTTTCTATATGTTTATATTCGTGATTACAAACATCGCAGTACGTTGTATTCACCATATTTATATAATAAAACTTTGCTTAAACGAAAATTTTCTTGATGAAATTTGGTTTATTTTACAGGTGAATCTGTGCTTAAAACAACTTTATCCTCCAACTTTTCCACTTAATAAATACAATGTTTCAAGAACACAGACAAGTTTCAATCAATCTCTTCATTTGTAAAAGATACTGAGAAATATGTCAAGGATGTAAAATTGAACAAAGTATAATATAACAATGATTGGATAAAACCAATTATGGTAAATAATATGAATTCTTCAATTTCCTTCAGTGGAACAGCTTTTAGTATACTGGAA
>CM068953.1:102450164-102461340 GCA_035128595.1 Eptatretus atami
GGTAGGACAAATGACTTTAGCTGAGATAGGAATGCATAGCTTAGCATGGGCCATGTAACGCTGTTAGGCACGATAATGATGTCACTTTAAGTCAGTGAACCTGTCATGCGAAGGTGTATTTCTGTTCCTCCTAGACAGTAGGTGGGGGGTCGTGATCGGGATTAGGAGTAAGATCCCCTGTTCATAACAACCGCTTTTAGCCATCCATGTGTTTGGGAAATGAGGACGGGGCTTCTGTGGTGTTGTAGCAGGCCATAATGGAAATAGAGGCTGTAATGAGCACAGGATATAACACAAGAAAAATGCACCAGGGGAGGAGGAGGGGCGCTTTGCTACTGAGAGTATCAGGCTGGGAGAACGACGTTGAAGAATGTAGGGCCCATGTAGATCATGGTGACAAACTAAAAAGAAGGTTCGAGAAGGTCACGTGATCGGGGATTAAAAAATAGGCGAGTCTGCACTGGTCAACCCTCTCTCGCTTGGCTCCCCCTCTCAGATCTGTTTCCAGGCTCTACCTAGCATCATAGTCTCTCCTAACTGACTTTGCTTGACGTCGCTCTACTGGTCATGTGCCCTGCTTCAGCCTGTTGCCTGGTTCCATTTCCCATCTTTGGTGCAGAATGGAGGTCGGCGTTGGACGTGGAGGGGTGCATCTGAGGAGATTTGGTAGGTGCCGAGCATTTTGTGCCAAGGGCCGGTGGACATTTTCCTGCCTTTGGCTCGTGGGGGACCTTTGCCTGCTCACCGGACAGATAAGCCTGGCCTCTGGGGGATTTTCTGGGTGTGTTCTATTTACCCCTTTGTTTGTCGAGTGCGTCTGTGTGTGGGGGAGCGCACCGTTTAGGCCTTTATTTATTTGTTTCTTGGTGCATTGTATTTGCTTTTGCTTGATTCCTTTCCTTGTACATAATTGTTGAACATTTGATTATTTTATTTATTGTTGCGAGAGATTATGGAGTGTAAGTGAGCGGCCGTCGGATTTTCTTTCGTTTTGCAAAATGACGGATCACTGTGGTCTCATCGGCCAGTGATCACGTGTATTGAAGAAGTTGATCGCTGTTTCACAGTCTCTAGCCATGTCTGTGCAATCTCCAAACGGAGTTGCTTCTGCTCGATCGGTTAGCAAGCTTTGCTACGAACTTCGCTGAGATTCTTCCTTAAGGCCAAATCCACAGTCACAATGGTAATGAACGGATCAATGCTGACGCCCTGCCTCGTCTGGCACAGTTCTCTGATCGTGATTCGCGATCCTTGCATCAGCCAGGGTCGCTCACTTGGTCAATGACGATTCTCAATTTCAGGATGTTGAGGGCCTACCAGACGTGGCTTCATTTTCCACTGGATGTGCGAGCCATCTTTGAAGCGGTTTGTACCACTCTTATCTGTGGCAGTGCCCAATTATGCTTCGCATCCCGAAGGCCTGTTGAATCTTGCGGAATCGTTTCCACTTGGGAATCGGCCAAGCTTTACCACCCAAAAATTTGATGCAGTAGCCGTTGTTCAAGTTTTCCGTGCATTGTTGTCAAAAACGAAAATCCGACGGCGCTCAACTTACACTTCCTCACTATGGTGGTCTGTTCGTCGACTGACAGCTTCTGGCAGGCGGGAAAAATATTCAACGGCATTACGGATTAGGATCGCCGAATACGTGCACCATAACTAACGCCTCCCTAAGCTTTCATGTGTTTTAACGCAACAGAAAAATTAAGGTTGTGATACTTTTTTGAAAACACTACCTCGTATATATATTATATATATATAATATATATATGTATACATACATATATACATACAAGCCGGTAGGTCGACGAGGGATTCGCTAAAGGATCGGAAGCGCTAGAATAGTATGCTTTTCATTCTGACGATCCACCGACGAAGATTCATATGGCCAAGACGTATTGGTTCAGGCATAGCAATTGTTCCTCTTTGCCTGGCAAGATTTTTCCTATTGCGTATTTTGCCAACTGGGCACTCCTCATAAAAAAGTGACGGTAAATAGACACCCTATTTTTTGAAGGACTACGCATTTGAAAAAATAATCGTTTGCTGGTTTGTGGCTGTGGAGCTTCGGCGTTGCAGACACACACACACACACACACACACACACATCACACACACACACAGCACACACACACGACACACAGCACACACGAAAAACCCGATAAACTTCTCTCAATTGCTCTTGTTTGACCACACCTCTGACCAGCACTATATTTTTTCATAAAGCCACGCGCCACTTTCCTAGCGCCACTCCACTTTAAATAATAAATAATTGGAGGTTGTGTGTGGGTCGTGGAATCGTTTTCGGAAAATAAATAAATATTTTTTTTTTTTTTTTTTTTTTTTGGGGAGGTGTGTGTGGTCGTGGAAATCGTTTTCGGTAAAGGAATAAATAATTGAAGGTGGTGTGTGGAATTCGTGGAATCGTGTTACCGAAAATAATAAATAATTTGTAGGTGGTTGTGGGTCCCGTGGATCGTTTTCGTAAATAATAAATAATTGGAGGTGTGTGTGGGTCGTGAATCGTTTTCGGAAAATAAATATAATAATTGGAGGTGTGTGTGGGTGGGGAATCGTTTTTCGGGAAATAAAATAAATAATTGGAGGTGGTGTGTGGGTCGTGGAATCGTTTTGGTTTAAGAAATAAATAATTGAAGTGGTGTGTGGGGTCGTGGAATCGTTTTCGGTAAAGAAATAAATATTGGAGGATGGTGTGTGGGTCGTGGAATCGTTTTCGGTAAAGAAATAAATATTGAAGGTGGTGTGTGGGTCGTGGTAATCGTTTTCGTAATAAATAAATATTTCAAGGTGGTGTGTGGGTCGTGGATCGTTTTCGGAAAGAAATAATAATGAAGGTGGTGTGTGGGTGGGGAATCGTTTTCGGTAAATAATAAATTAATTGAAAGGTGGTATGTGGGTCGTGGAATCGTTTTGCGGTAAAGAAATAAATAATTGAAGGTGGTGTGTGGGTCGTGGAATCGTTTTCGTAAGAAATAAATAATTGAGGTGGTGTGGTGGGTCGTGGAATCCGTTTTCCGGTATAAGAAATAAATAATTAAAGGTGGTGTGTGGGGTGGGAAAGTCGTTTTCGTTAAATAAATAAAATAATTGGAGGTGGTGTGTGGGTCGTGGATATCGTTTTCGGAAAAATAAATAAATAATTGGAGGTGGTGTGTGGGTGGGGGAATCGTTTTCGGGGGAAATAAATAAAGTAATTTGAGGTGTGTGTTGGTCGTGGAATCGTTTTTCGGTAAAGAAATAAATAATGAAAGGTGGTGTTGTGGGTCGTGGAATCGTTTTCGGATAAAGAAATAAATATGGAGGTGGTTGTGTGGGTCGTGAATCGTTTTCTGGTAAAGAAATAATAATTGAAGGTTGGTGTGTGGGTGCGTGGGAATCGTTTTCGGTAAATAAATAAATATTTCAAGGTGGTGTTGTGGGTGCCGTGGATCGTTTTCAGGTAAGAAATAAAATAATTGAAGGTGGTGTGTGGGTGGTGAATCGTTTTTCGGTAAAATAATAAATAATTGAAGGTGGTATGTGGGTCGTGGAATCGTTTCCGGTAAAGAAATTTAAATTAATTGAAGGTGGTGTGTGGGTCGTGGAATCGTTTTTCGGTAAAGAAATAAATAATTGAAGGGTGGTGTGTTGGTCCGTGGAATCGTTTTTTCGGTAAAGAAATAAATAATTAAGAGGTGGTGTGTGGGTCGTGAATCGTTTTCGGTAAAGAAATAAATAATTAAAGGTGGTGTGTGGGTGGGGAATCGTTTCGGTAAAGAAATAAAATAATTGAAGGTGGTGTGTAGGGTCGTGGAATCGTTTTTCGGTAAAAGAAAATAAATAATTAAAGGTGGTTGTGTGGGTGGGGAATCGTTTCGGTAAATAAATAAATAATTGAAGGTGGTATGTGGGTCGTTGGAATCGTTTTCGGTAAAGAAATAAATAATTGAAAGGTGGTGTGTGGGTCGTGGAATCGTTTTCGGGTAAAATAAATAAACATATTATTTATTAGAAATCCACAAAAGACAGAAAGCCGGTGATTCAATTTATTTTGGGGATCCTTTTCCATTTGGTCATAACGTGTTGGATCTAGGAGAGTCGAGAGGTGGACGACGGTGTAGTTCCTTAGCAAACACTGTTATAACACCTTAAATGACGGTAAATAGAACACCCGATTTTTGAAGAAGGACTACATTTGGAAAAATAAAACCTTCATCACAAAATTGGCTGCGAGTATAAATTTTCGTAAATATCTCGAAGTGTTTTAATTCCGAAGTCTCGTTTCTCTTAATCAAAACTGAAGGACAAGTATTGAAAATACTGTACAACGGTTTTTTCGGAAGGCTACACAGCACGTGGTTGCTAGGCACGAAATTCAAACGCGCACATTCCCAGTATATATTCGCAACTGTTGGCAAAGTTTCATACGAAATCGTTTGCTGGTTCGTGCCTGTGGAGCCCTCGCGTTGCAGACAACACACACACACAGCCACAGACACACACCACACACAGCACACAAACCAACAGACAGCCGGAAAACCGGAACAATTTAAGGGATATCTCATATATAGCGATCCAATATGATGTATATATATGTATATATGTATAACATGTACATGTAGCGTGTAATATATATATTATCATATATAAATATATATTATATTATATATTGTTGCGAATTCGCGCACGTCGGCGTGCGGGACGGCCACGTAACTTCGGATCGCCGGCACGTGCCCACACGGACGGACAATTCAGTCCGGTGACCTCCGGGAACTAATCGCCCGAGGCCAGTCTACGGGTGGGCCTTTGCGGCCTCACCACAATCGTGCCAATCGGCCACCGCGCGTAGGATAGGGTTGTTTCCGCGCAAACTCGACCTAACCTAGACCGCACGGCGGAATGGTATAACCGGGATCGTACTCGCCGGCAGTCGACTCCGGACAAGAGCCGACTTGGGCGGCCCGTCGCGTACTATCGGGATAACCGAGCGTTGTTATCCGTCGACGCTCGACGGTTCAGATTATTTACCGGGCGTTTTGGGCACTGCCACTACAATCCCTTTACGTGAAGCAGGATGTAGGGTCTAATGAAGAAAAGACGAAGCGAAACGGGAAAACAGTTTCAGCACAATGCAATTTATTCCGCGGCAGCACGTATTTACAGCACAATTAGCAAATGCAGCATATATAATTAAGACAAAAACAATAATGCAGCAACGCAGAGCTTTTACGACCGACTAAACGCGAACACTAGTCGGGCAAGCATCTTATACGTTTCTACTTACAAGACAGACGGCGGCCTAGCAACACGCATTCACAGTAAAGGGCAAAGAAAAGACCCCTCAAGGGCAAGGGAGTCAGACTGGGCCCGTGGGCGGCTTAATGCCGTGGAACCTGATGAGGGCCAGGTCCACGAGACCGAAGGGTCCTACCCGCGCCTCTCGTGGCGAGCCGGCAGAAAATGTCGCTGGACGGCGGTGTTCGTGGGGCACCTGCTGGTGTAAAGGTGGGAACAGGGCGCCCCTTGTCGCACTCTTCTCAGCGGCGGGGGAAAAGGGGAATTGTTGAATGCTCTGGGAGGGAGTATGGGCTGGCTTGCTGAGTCCCGCGAGCGCGCGACTCAACGCGCTCGTGCCCGACCTCCTCGTCCTGGACCCGGCCTCCAGGTTCTCCGTCAGCCGATCTCCCTCCGCAGCCGTTCGCTCTGCCGTAAGCCGTCTGCCCCACTTCTGCTTCGAGCTCCGTCTCCCGACTCTGCCCCCCACCGATCCTGCTTCGAGCTGCGCGTCTCCGCGACTCTGCCGCCACCGATACTGCTCGAGCTCCGCTCCAACAATCTGCCGCCAGCCTGATACTGCTTCGAGCTCCGTCTCGCCGACTCTGCCTCTGCCCCACCGATCTGCGGCTCGAGCTCCGTCTCCGCGACTCTGGCCCCACCGATACTGCCATCGATTCGCCTTGCGCTGTTCCTTTTTATCGGCTTCAGGATACCCACCATATGCAATATTTCTCGGATCAAACGACCTCAGGGGGCGGAGGCCCACCCGCCTCCGGGCCGATTGGACGGAGAAAAAAGGGGCGTGACTCCTCCTGATCCTCAAATTTGCATATGCCGATTTCCCTCAGAATGCGTCTGGGGGCGGGGCCAAGGCGCCCCGCGCTTACCTAATTGGGATGGATCAGATGTGGGCGTGTAGCATTCCTGATCCGAATTCTCCCTCGGAAAAACCGCAATCTGCACTCGCGGCTGCGTGGTATCGCTGAAGATAGCCGCGACGCTCGGTGGGTCCACAGGTGGTGGGCGGGAGTGGCCGTAGGGAGAAGGTGGTGGAGGGTTTTCGGGCGGTGTTCGATGGGCATGGTGCTGTTTGAAATGGCGGTGAGATGTGAGGTTTGCGGTTAGCGAGTGGTGAAGGTAGGTTGTGGTGGCTGGCGTTGTTGTTGTTGTTGTGTGGTTGGCTGCCAAAACAAAGGTAGAACAGAAAAACGCCTAACTCAAAGGATCGCAGCCCCGAATGAATCACATTATTCCCCTCTAATAGCAACGGGTTTGGGCTAACATACAGCATGTACTTAAGAAATATATCTCCACCGTACGGGACCTTTAATGGTGTAATGCGAATTTCAACAGCCGTAACAATATATATATAATATATATATACAGTGGGGAGTAACAAGTATTTGATAACTGAAGATTTTGCAGGTTTTTTCCCACTTACAAAGCACGTAGAGGTCCTGTAAATTTCTATCATGGTACACTTCAAATGTGAAAGACGGAATCTAAAACAAAATCCTGAAAAAATCAGCATTGGTTATGATTTTTAAATAATTAATGTGCATTTTTTATTGCATGAAATAAAGTATTTGATACATCAGAAAAAACAGAATTAAATATTTGGTATCAGAAACCTTTGTTTGGCAATTAACAGAGATCGTACGTTCTTGTAGTTCTTAACGCAGGTTTGGCACAGACTGCAGCAGGGATTTTGGCCCTACATCCTCCTACAGAATCTTCTCCCCAAGTCCTTCAGGTTTAGGGGCTGTCGGCTGTGGCAACAGACTTTCAGCTCACTCAAAAAAGATTTTCTATTGGGTTGCAAGGTGCTGGAGGACTGGCGAAAAGGCCACTGCCCAGGACCTTGAGATGCTTTCTTACGGAGGGCCATCCTTAAGTTGCCGCTGGCTGTGTGTTTCGGGTCGTTGTCATGCTGGAAGACCGCAGCCACCGCGGCCATCTTCAATGTCTTGTTGAGGGAAGGAGGTTGTTGGCGCAGAGATCTCGCGATACATGGCCTCTCCCATCCTCGCCCTCAATACGGTGCAGTCGTCCTGTCCGCCTTTGGCAGAAAAGCATCCCAAAGAATGATGTTTCCACCTCCATGCTCACGGTTGGATGGTATTTCTTGGGGTTGTACTCCATCCTTCTTCTTCCTCCAAACACGGCGAGTGGAGTTTAAAAAAGCAAAAAGCTCCTATTTTTGGTCTATCAAGAACCAGCATGACCTTCTCCCATTCCTCCTCTGGATCATCCAGTGGTCATTGGCAAACTTCAGACGGGCTGAATCATGCGCTGGCTTGAGCAGGGGACCTGCGTGCGGCTGCAGGATTTTAATCCATGACGGCGTAGTGTGTTACTTATGGTTTTCTTTGATAATGTGGTCCCAAGCTCTCTTCAGGTCATTGACCAGTCCTGCATGTAGTTCTGGGCTGATCCGCTCCACCTTTCTCATGATCATTGAGGACTCCAGAGGTGAGATCTTGCATGGAGCCCAGACTGAGGGAGATGACTGTTAATCTTGAACTTCCTTTCCATTTTTCTAATAATTGGCGCGCAACAGTTGTTGCTTCTCCACCAAGCTGCTTGCCTATTGTCCTGTAGGCCGATCCCAGCCTTGTGGCAAGTCTACAATTTTGTCCTGATGTCTTAGAACAGCTCTCCTGGTCTTGCCCATTGTGGAGAGGTTGGAGTCTGATTGATTGGTGTGGACAGCTGTCCTTTAATGGGCCAGAAACGAGTTCAAACAGGTGGCAGTTAATACAGGTAAGAGTGGAGATGGGAGGGCTGCTTAAAGACAAAACTACAGGTCTGTGAGAGCTGGAATCTTCCCTGGTTGGATAGGTGATCAAATACTTATTTCATCAATAAAATGCAAATTAATTATTTAAAAAAATCATACCATGTGATTTTCTATGATTTTTGTTTAGATTCCGTCTTTCACAGTTGAAGTGTAAGCCTAATGATAGAAATTACAGACCTCTACGTGCTTTGTAAGTGGGAAAACCTGCAAAAATTCGCAGTGTATCAAAATACTTGTTTCTCCCGCACGCGTATTGATATATTTGTTGCGAATTCGGCGCGCCGCCGGCGTGCGATCGGCCACGTGACTCGATCGCGACGCGCTCGCCACCGGACGGTACAATTCAGTCGTGACCGCTCCGGACTATAGCGCCGGGATCCAGTCAGCGGGTGGGCGCTTTCGGCCTCACCACGAATCGTCAATTCGGCCACCGCACGTGGATAGGGTTGTTCGCCAATCGACCTACCTAAGTACCCACGCGGATGGTAAACGGGGCCGACCGCACCTCGCCGCAGGTGACTTCGATACGGGCCCGTCTTAAGCGATCCGTTCCGTGCTATCGGAATAACCGACGGTGTTATCGTCGCCATCGAGTTCCTGATTATCGGGCGTCCCCGCGCCACTAACGTACCCTTTACGTAAAACAAGATGGCGTACCCAACGAAGGAAGGACGGCAGCGAAACGGGGGAAGAATTCACAAGGACGCATTTTATTTACACAGACGGACACAAAGCACACGTATAGCAACAATAATAATTAAAGAAATGCACATATATCAAACAAAAGAAAGGAAACGACAAAAGCGATAGATGGATTCTGGTAAGATTTGCTGCCACGAAATTGAGTTTCGACAAGGCACTTGCGAAATAAACTCAGCTCTGGTGAATATATAGGCATTGATAAAGTACAACAAGATTATGACAATATGATGATGATGTATGGTTTACACAGAACTACCACTCGTGCTGCACTGAAGGAAATTATTGAAAAGAATATCGATGATGTGGAATCAAACGCCCATGTGACCCGCACTAAACCATCACTAATTCACTCAAGTAAGGCCCGTGAGGCTGCTGTAGATAATGCTGCAACAAAACTGATAGACAAGATGTACAAGCAATGTTTACTACTGCAAAAATCATACGGAGAACAATAGAACAGAATAATAGCTTGAAATTTAAAGGTTCCTTGGTTGTGAAACTATTGTTCCTGAAGAGTTAAGTATATTGTTGGGTTGGATAATTCAAGGACAGAGCACGGCCCAGTCAAATGTACGGTCTGAAAGTATCGGACATTCATGCAGTAACATATCACAGCAGATGATGCAAGCTTACAGATCAAACAGACAGGTTACATACAAACCCAAATCAGATTCCTCTGTGTTTCGTAGTGGACTGAAACTCCTCTGACATTGGGCATGTCCCTGTATTGCTATCATGCCACGCGGAGTAAGAAGATTATTGATGCTGTATCCCATGCTGGTGCAGGAGTGTCATACCAGCACACACTTCGGCGTGTTTCACAGATAGCTTGCGCAGTGAAGAATAACATGGAGAACATGGTGGAACACATTCGCCGAGCTCATCTACAGTGCCATGTGTGGCAGGAAGTACTTGTTCCAAAGCCCTGTCGTCTTGACCCAACAAAGCTTGGATGGTATCGAGAATCTACCAGTGAACTGAAACCAATTCTGTCCAAAATGCCTCCAGCCCATGAATCAGTTACAGAATTGGTGAGGTGTGGTTGCAGCAAAAGTTTGTGTAATGCTCGTTGTTCTTGCAAGCAAAACAATTTAGAGTGCACAGAATGGTGCAAGTGTGAAGCCAATCCAGAGAGCTGTATGAATACCCAACAGGACTGCATGTCAGATCAAGAAACTGATTGATGAATAACTGTTTTCGCACTTTTAAATTTCTTCATATCAGGAAAAATTGCTAATTCAACCCTTACAAACAGACTAAAAGTGATATAATTTTTAAATTGGTGACTCAACATCATGGTTAAGGTAATGTAGTTGTAGTTCAATGTGGTCAGTGTGTAATTATACATATTTAGAAATCAACATCATCAAAATCCAACTATTATTGGTCGAGATATGGGCAATAATGTGTTTTTATATCGCAAATTTCAAGATGGCGGCAAAAAAAATGCCAACCTGAATTTTTGATGAATTTATCGTCCATAGTCACTAAAAATTAGGTTGGCAAAAAATTAACCCAAAATTTTGATGATTCCCCAAATGACAACACATCAGCATATACTACTACGGTTGTTGAGTGACATTTGAATGAGTTGGCGGTCATCCCGGTCAATGGAAAGTCGTTTTCGCCCTCTGCCAGTCTGTAGCTTTGTTGCTCCAATGTCTGCTGCTTGACCTTGTTCTTATGAACAGCCGTCTTTGAAATTTTAAGGATGGAAGCAACGTGATGCTCACTGTATCCCTCTGCCAGTAAAGCCAAATTGAACCCTTCTTTTCCTCACTCAAAACTTTTCTTTTCAACTCTTTTGGCATGGTCAATAGTTAATTTTTGATTCATTACTGTTGAGGTACTACCAGCACTGTTTTTGCCATCCAGCTGGTCCTATTGCAAGAGGATAGTGATGACCACAGCAGTGGTTTTTATACTTTTCCTTGTTAAATAAGATTCGGTTCAGGTGATCACCTAATCAGTACCTCACGAAGTAGAATGAGGTGTGCCTGTGTTGGAATTCAACAGACACTGGAATGGAATGGCTGCCATACATATAGAGATGCTGATTTTAAAAAAAATTGAGTGCTCTCTTATTTTTTTCCAGAGCTGTATGTATATAATATATATATATATATATATATATATATATAATATAATAATATATATATATATATATATATATATATATATATATATATATATATATATATATATATATATTGTTGCGTGTACGGCAGTTAAAACCGACCATGCACGGATGGCCAAACGTTAAAGCCAAGGTGTTCGAGGTTTTGGCGGAACCTTTCATTTGCGCGGGAAATGCAAAGCAAAGGCGACTTGACTGGCGATTTTGCAGGTTTAATCACCCTAACCCCCAAAATGTGCAGTAATGAAGGAAATCAACAA
>CM068953.1:102468026-102486292 GCA_035128595.1 Eptatretus atami
TCTCTCTCTCTCTCTCTCTCTCTCTCTCTCTCTCTCTCTCTCTCTCTCTCCTCTCTCCCCCCTCCTCTAGTCTCATCTACCAAGATCTCTCTTCATCTGACTCATTTGTCCAGCTCTCCTTGCTTTGCCGCTGCCGTACCATGCACAAGCCTCCGTTGTTGCAAGCCAGACCACCGAGCTTCCAGAGGGAACGCTGCCTTGCTTCAAACTGTACCCCAAACAGACTGCACAAGATTCCATCGGACTGCACCAGCCTCCATCATTGCCTGGGTGGACCATGAGAGCCACAGATATTTCTGCCTGTCAAAAGCACAATACTTGACATGCATCGACACTCCCGATATACCCATTTCCCTCACCCATCCTGTCCTCACTTAGGATCAATGTATGCCCATGTGTTTGCATCAGGTAAGTGAGGGACTGTAACCATATTGCACTCTGCTTAATCTTCTTCTTTCCTGTCCACTTTTCTGGATGATTTATGGCACCTGCCTTTGTGTGTCCTAGATAGGTAAGATTGTGTAAGGGGATTTTTGTAGATAGAGTAAAGGGAGTAAATTACTTTTTTTGTACCTTTGCTCTATGTGATTGTTGTAAATCTTGATTGTAAATACATGCACATTGATTGCCAATTGTGAATACATGATTGCTTTATTTGCAAATGGTACTTTCCAACTTACTTGGTTCTCCTTTCCTTCATTGGTCCGATTTAGTGTGTGAGAAAGATATACAGGAAGTTCTGCCCCACTGTTTGGCTCCACAATTAGCGAACGGTCACCCACAGTTCGCTCAACCATGCATAATAATTAGAATGTGAGTCGTTGACGGCGTGTTCCCCAATTAGGACACCAACCCACCAGTAGGTAACTTGTTAATTAAGGAGCAAGGGCCCTACTCGGTTTGTTGTTTAATTGTGTGTCAGTCGTTTCTCAGCAGCCGGTCGAGCTACGAAGTTATCCGTGGCTGGCGGCCTCAGGTCCGGCGGTCAGGGCGAATGTCCGAGGAGTTCCCTCATGGTAACCCCAGACCCAGTTCCATAACAATATTTCATCCGTTTGGGTTGGAATGTTCCACGTTCATATCTGAACTGATGGATCATGATGTTGGAAATTCAAGGTTCAAATCCCAGACATGATACCTATTTGTTTATTCAATTAATGTAAAAAAGTATAATGGTATCTACTAATGTGTTTGCCCACAAAACAATTTTTTTTTAAAGCTCCTCCGTGAGCTTAGATCTTCTCCAATTACAACTTGTATAAAAACGCCGCAATATATCCTACCTCCTTGTGGCTCGAGGAGGGAAGACGTTTGTCCAAAGTCTTTTAAGAACTATCGTCCAGTCCTGACGTTTGACAAAAGGTGTTTGTGGAAGGAATTTTTTAATTTGTTCAGTGTGCTGGTGATAACTTAGCTACTCTTCGTGATAGTCACTGTGGAATCTTTAACTGTTGAGTGCTGAATTTTCAAGTATGCAAAACGAAAATATGGTATTTTTTTCAGGCAAACTGAATAAAACGTCTGTTGTTTATTAGGAAATCATAGGAACAAATACTTCAATAGGAACAAATAATACACATGGTTGAACAATGACACGGACCACGATCGTGGCCAACAGCACATTCCCATGAGGACACATTGTGGACAACAGCATACAGTTATTGCTATCAGACAGTACACCTGCCAATGTCCATCTGAAAGCCTGTGCACTTTGTTGTACCACACCCTGCCTGCAAAGCACCAATCTGAGAGTTTACATCCAGGTAAGAAGTTGAACCTAGATTATCTGAATGTATGTGTGACCAAACCACAAGACTCCCCGATCATTGGAAAATTACATTAAAAAAAATACGATGACCAACTCACAGGCCATTGGTTATTGTGTAAGTCTTACTCTCAATTATAATACTCTGTATGAAAACACAACAGTCTCGTTTTGTCCAAATTTTGCAGATTCCAAGCCTGCAGGCAATGCAAGATAAACATTTATGAGTGTTCATTGCTCAGTTTGGGCACACACTGCAGGATTCGCACAAAACGATGCACTGCAAAGACGGCCAATGGAGAAATCTCATGATAAACATGAATAATCGTGGAAAGGATACAGCAAGCCATCTCAATGATGAAAAGTTGAACAGTGGTGGTCACTTTCATGCCATGGTCAGTGAATGCCATGGTCACACACTTCCATGGTCACACATATACCATCATTGTCTGAAAAAAAGCAAAACACAGTTATAGTCCCCCGCATTGCTTGACTCTTCAGCACAAACAGAGCTTCATTGTCTACGTTTCTCACAAGAGATTTGTCTGTCTACTTATCCATGAGATATTATGCTGTAAGGGCAGCCATAAAAGGAACGATTATGACGTAAGGTCAAAATGCCTCCGTAACTATCAAACTTACCAATCGAGACAGCCCACATGACTTTTAGAGCTCTTGGTTCGTTTTACACAATGTATGTTGTGGCAAAGGGCAAAGTCAAATAAAACCAGACAAATTAGCACAGAAAAAAAAAACAACCGTGGAAAATCTCAATGACGGGGTGAAGGATTACCATCACATCTGTAACGGCCATTCTCGTGCCAGATCGCAGGCTGAGCAGTGTTGTTTGAGTGGGTGGCAGTTTAGCTTGAGGCAGATTGGACTGCAATGGGTACGGCATTCTCCCTAACTGCCTGTTTTCAATTGGCACCTGCTCGAACACATCTCATTTGCTTGTTTGGGCAGGTTGAAAGGTATTTTTGAAGCTGGATGAAATTGCTTTGATATTTGATGAATTATTTATCTCCCTTTGTGATAACCTACTTACTATAGAATAATTGCGATCCAAGAGCCTCCTTAGTATTCACATCCAGTCGACTTTCACCATATAATTGCCCTTTTGAAACGCCTGACATTGCCTGAAGCTTGTGCAAAAGTTTCGACATCACATGCAGGACTAGGACATGAGGAGATAGCAGTGTACTTTCACATGAATTACAAGCACATTCGTAGGCAATGTAAATAGGAAACATTATATGGGATTTGAAGCAGAGATGATGGGTGTAATCGTGAGCTCAGACTCAACACACAATGTTGTAGGCTTGAGTACCATGGCTCTGCAATACAGAATTTATGAAATGACGTATGAACACAAACGAAGTTTTTGTTATGTGCTGTGTGTGAGTTTTCAGTGACTCACCTCCTCTAATGGGTCATTTTCGCCTGGTGTCCTTCGGTGAAATCTGAAAATGAAATAGTCTTTTAAACATAATTTCAGCATTTAAACAAAAGAGTGGTAATTTCACAATGGTTAACGATAATTGTTGTGTTCCTGGATATCATTCTACTACTACTGCTAATCCGCATGCCTAACCCCACAACTGTCGGTCCTTCCATATTCTGCCAACATTCATGTGGGTTAAGGCCAATCTAAGTGGCACACTGGCATAGCTAACAGAGCCTTGGGCTTCCTCGAGGACAGTGCCAGTACCATCACGGTCGTGACCATGTAAAGGTTCTTGGCACAAAATTCCAGGGAGATGTGGGCTGGTACATGTTCACTTAAACCTTGGACATGTCCCAAACAGGGAGTAGCATCTGCTTGCAATATCAAGTGTGACCGGGCCAAATATAACGATCTCACAGCTTTCTGTGTCCTTTATTGTGCCTGGTACCAAAATTCTCCATCCACTTGGCAAGAGGTCGAACACAATAGAACCTTACACAAGAACATATATATGTATATATATATATATATAAATATATACATTTATATACATATATATATATATATACAGGATATATATGTGTATATATATATATATATATATATATATATATATATATATATATATATATAACATATACAGCTCTGGAAAAAAATTAAGAGACCACTGCAAAATTATCAGTTTTTCTGGTTTCCTATTTATAGGTATGTGTTTGATTAAAATGAACATTTTTGTTTTATTCTATAAACTACTGACAACATTTCTCCAAAATTCCAAATAAAAATAAATGTCATTTAGAGCATTTATTTGCAGAAAATGACAACTGGTAAAATAACAACAAAGATTCAGTGTTTTCAGACCTCAAATAATACAAACAAAACAAGTTCATATTCATTTTTAAAAACACAATACTAATGTTTTAACTTATAAAGAGTTCAGAAATCAATATTTGTGGAATAACCCTGATTTTCAATCACAGCTTTCATGCGTCTTGGCATGCTCTCCACCATTCTTTCACATTGCTGTTGGTGACTTTATGCACTCCTGGTGCAAAAATTCAAGCAGCTCAGCTTTGTTTGATGGCTTGTGGACCATCCATCTCCTCTTGATCACATTCCAGAGGTTTTCAATGGGTTCAGTCTGGAGATTGGGCGCCATGACAGGGGTCTTGATCTGATCGTCCTCCATCCACACCTTGATTGACCTGGCTGTGTGGCATGGAGCATTATCCTGCTGGAAAAACCAATCCTCAGAGTTGGGGAACATGTCAGAGCAGAAGAAGCAAGTGTTCTTCCAGGACCACCTTGTACGTGGCTTGATTCATGAGTCCTTCACAAAGACAAATCTGCCCGATTCCAGCCTTGCTGAAGCACCCCCAGATCATCACGCGATCTCCACCAAATTTCACAGTGGGTGCGAGACACTGTGGCTTGTAGCCTCTCCAGGTCTCCGTCTAACGATTAACAAGACCAGGTGTTGGGCAAAGCTGAAAATTGGACTCATCAGAGAAGATGACCTTACTCCAGTCCTCTACGCGTCCAATCCTTATGGTCTTTTGCAAATCTCAGCCTGGCTCTTCTTTGCTTCTCATTGATGAAGGGCTTTTTCTCGCACTTTGTTGTTATTTTGACCAGTTGTCATTTTCTGCAAATAAATGCTCTAAATGACATTATTTTTATTTGGAATTTTGGAGAAATGTTGTCAGTAGTTTATAGAATAAAACAAAAATGTTCATTTTAATCAAACACATACCTATAAATAGGAAACCAGAAAAACTGATAATTTTGCAGTGTCTCTTAATTTTTTCCAGAGCTGTATATGTATATATATATATATATATATATATATATATATATATATATATAATATATATACACATATATATATCCTGTATAATATATATATATATGTATATAAATGTATATATTATATATATTATAGTATAATATATATATACATATATATGTTCTTGTGTAAGGTTCTATTGTGTTCGACCTCCTTGCCAAGTGGATGGAGAATTTTGGTACCAGGCACAATAAAGGACACAGAAAGCTGTGAGATCGTTATATTTGGCCCGGTCACACTTGATATTGCAAGCAGATGCTACTCCCTGTTTGGACATGTCCAAGGTTTAAGTGAACATGTACCAGCCCACATCTCCCTGGAATTTTGCCAAGAACCTTTACCATGGTCACCGACCTGATGGTACCTGGCACTGTCCTCGAGGAAGCCCAAGGCTCTGTTAGCTATGCCAGTGTGCCACTTAGATTGGCCTTAACCCACATGAATGTTGGCAGAATATGGAAGGACCGACAGTTGTGGGGTTAGGCATGCGGATTAGCAGTAGTAGTAGAATGATATCCAGGAACACAACAATTATCGTTAACCATTATGAAATTACCACTCTTTTGTTTAAATGCTGAAATTATGTTTAAAAGACTATTTCATTTTCAGATTTCACCCGAAGGACACCAGGCGAAAATGACCCATTAGAGGAGGTGAGTCACTGAAAACTCACACACAGCACATACACAAAAACCTTCGTTTGTGTTCATACGTCATTTCATAAATTCTGTATTGCAGAGCCATGGTACTTAAGCCTACAACATTGTGTGTTGAGTCTGAGCTCACAGATTACACCATCATCTCTGCTTCAAATCCCATATAATGTTTCCTATTTACATTGCCTACGAATGTGCTTGTAATTCATGTGAAAGTACACTGCTATCTCCTCATGTCCTAGTCCTGCATGTGATGTCGAAACTTTTGCCCAAGCTTCAGGCAATGTCAGGAGTTTCAAAAGGGCCATTACTATGGTGAAAGTCGACCAGATGTGAATACTAAGGAGGCTCTTGGATCGCAATTATTCTATAGTAAGTAGGTTATCACAAAGGGAGATAAATAATTCATCAAATATCAAAGCAATTTCATCCAGCTACAAAAATACCTTTCAACCTGCCCAAACAAGCAAAATGAGATGAGTTCGAGCAGGTGCCAATTGAAAACAGGCAGTTAGGGAGAATGCCGTACCCATTGCAGGTCCAATCATGCCTCAAGCTAAACTGCCACCCCACTCAAACAACACTGCTCAGCCTGCGATCTCGGCACGAGAATGGCCGTTACAGATGTGATGGTAATCCTTCCACCCGTCATTGAGATTTTCCACGGTTGTTTTTTTTTCTGTGCTAAATTTGTCTGGTTTTATTTGACTTTGCCCTTTGCCACAACATACATTGTGTAAAACGAACCAAGAGCTCTAAAAGATTCATGTGGGCTGTCTCGATTGGTAAGTTTGATAGTTACGGAGGCATTTTGACCTTACGTCATAATCGTTCCTTTTATGGCTGCCCTTACAGCATATTATCTCATGGATAAGTAGACAGACAAATCTCTTGTGAGAAACGTAGACAATGAAGCTCTGTTTGTGCTGAAGAGTCAAGCAATGCGGGGGACTATAACTGTGTTTGCTTTTTTTCAGACAATGATGGTATATGTGTGACCATGGAAGTGTGTGACCATGGCATTCACTGACCATGACATGAAAGTGACCACCACTGTTCAACTTTTCATCATTGAGATGGCTTGCTGTATCATTTCCACGATTATTCATGTTTATCATGAGATTTCTCCATTGGCCGTCTTTGCAGTGCATCGTTTTGTGCGAATCCTGCAGTGTGTGCCCAAACTGAGCAATGAACACTCATAAATGTTTTATCTTGCATTGCCTGCAGGCTTGGCAACTCTGCAAAATTTGGACAAAACGAGACTGTTGTGTTTTCATACAGAGTATTATAATTGAGACGTAAGACTTACACAATAACCAATGGCCTGTGAGTTGGTCATCGTATTTTAATTTTTATGTAATTTTCCAATGATTGGGGAGTCTTGTGGTTTGGTCACACATACATTCCAGATAATCTAGGTTCAACTTCTTACCTGGATATAAACTCTCAGATTGGTGCTTTGCAGGCAGGGTGTGGTACAACAAAGTGCACAGGCTTTCAGATGGATATTGGCAGGTGTACTGTCTGATAGCAATAACTGTATGCTGTTGTCCACAATGTGTCCTCATGGGAATGTGCTGTTGGCCACGATCGTGGTCCGTGTCATTGTTCAACCATGTGTATTATTTGTTCCTATTGAAGTATTTGTTCCTATCATTTCCTAATAAACAACAGACGTTTTATTCAGTTTGCCTGAAAAAAATACCATATTTTCGTTTTGCATACTTGAAAAATTCAGCACTCAAACAGTTAAACATTCCACAGTGACTATCATGAAGAGTAGCTAAGTTATCACCAGCACACTGAACAAATTAAAAAATTCCTACCACAAACACCTTTTGTCAAACGTCAGGACTGGACTGATAGTTCTTAAAAGACTTTGGACAAACGTCTTCCCTCCTCAAGCCCACAAGGAGGTAGGAATAATTGCGGCGTTTTTATAGAAGTTGTAATTGGAGAAAGATCTAAAGCTCACGGAGGAGCTTTAAAAAAAAAATTGTTTGTGGGGCAAACACATTAGTAGATACCATTATACTTTTTACATTAATTGAATAAACAAATAGGTATCATGTCTGGGATTTGAACCTGAATTTCCAACATCATGATCCATCAGTTCAGATATGAACGTGGAACATTCCAACCCAAACTTGCATGAAAATATTGTTATGGAACTGGGTCTGGGGTTACCATGAGGGAACTCCTCGGACATTCGCCCTGACCGCCGGACCTGAGGCCGCCAGCCACGGATAACTTCGTAGCTCGACCGGCTGCTGAGAAACCGTAGACACCAATTAAAATCACCAAACCGAGTAGGGCCCTTGCTCCTTAATTAACAAGTTACCTACTTGTGGGTTGGTGGTCCTAATTGGGGAACTACGCCGTCAACGACTCACATTCTAATTATTATGCATGGTTGAGCGAACTGTGGGTGACCGTTCGCTAATTGTGGAGCCAAGCAGTGGGGCAGAACTTCCTGTATATCTATTCTCACACACTAAATCGGACCAATGAAGGAAAGGAGAACCAAGCAAGATGGAAAGTACCATTTGCCAAATAAAGCAATCATGTATTCACAATTGGCAATCAATGTGCATGTATTTACAATCAAGATTTACAACAATCACATAAAGCAAAGGTACAAAAAGAAGTAATTTACTCCCTTTACTCTTATGCAAAAATCCCCTTGCACAATCTTTCCTATCTAGGGACAAACATCAAAAGGCAGGTGCCACAAATCATCCAGAAAAGTGGACAGGAAAGAAGAAGATTATAAGCAGAGTGCAACATGGTTACAGTCCCTCACTTACCTGATGCAAACACATGGGCATACATTGATCCTAAGTGAGGGACAGGATGGGTGAGGGGAAGTATGGGGATATCGGGAGTGTCGATGCATGTCAAGTATTGTGCGCTTTGACAGGCAGAAATCTGTGGCTCTCATGGTCCACCCAGGCAATGATGGAGGCTGGTGCAGTCCGATGGAATCTTGTGCAGTCTGTTTGGGTACAGTTTGAAGCAAGGCAGCTTCCTCTGGAAGCTCCCGTGGTCTGGCTTGCAACAACGGAGGCTTGTGCATGGTACGGCTAGCGGCCAGCAAGGAGAGCTGGACAAATGAGTCAGATGAGAGAGATCTTGGTAGATGAGACTAGAGGAGGGGGGAGAGAGAGAGAGAAGAGAGAGAGAGAGAGAGAGAGAGAGAGAGAGAGAGAGAGGAGAGAGAGTACCAGGAAAGGAGTGTGAGCTCTAGAGTGTCTGGAACCATGGTAGAAGCGAGAGTGATGACCAGGGGGAAGAGAGAGAGAGAGAGAGAGAGAGAGAGAGAGAGAGAGAGAGAGAGAGAGAGAGAGAGAGAGAGAGAGAGAGACTGAGACTGAGACACACAGAGAGACGAGACAGAGACAGAGAGACAGAACACACAGAGACACACACATGAACACACACACTCTTGCCAATCTGGCATTTTATACCGTCGAGGAGGGTGTGGTCATAGCTCCTGGCATTGCTTATCTGCCCAGCAGTGTCACCTTCTGTTGGCTCCCTGCACTTCGAGTCTTCGAGTGCCTTCCAGAAGATTTCTTCGCAACCAAGCAGTAGACACCCTTCTGGAAGAATTTTTGGCAGATCTGCTGCCACAATGCTCTCCATTTTAGCGCTGTGAGCAACCTTCCATAATGATTTGCAATGTGTGTTTAAATGTGGATAAATCTATTTAATTTGATGGTCATTTACACACGTTGAAGGGTTTATTCATACGGATTTAATAGGGCGTTTTGGTTTGTTTGGGGCACCATTCAAATAAATAGGGTGTTTTGGGTTGTGCGTGAGACGGTGATTCAGTGGTGAGAGGGGGAATGTTTTGGATGTTGGACAGAAGGGGAAGGAGGTTTCTGAGGGGATGGTATGAAGCGGAGGTTTGGCAGCCAAAGGACGAGGGGTTTGAGGTGGAGGAACTAATGGGTGGTTTCAGTTAAGCAAGGGAAGTTTCCCATGGGGGTTGCAGGGTTCGGAAAATGGAGAGGGAAGGATGGTGGGGAGTCACAGCTGAGAAACAAAATTGTGGGGGATTGGTGATGGATGGAAAGATGGAGGGATTAAAGAGGGAAGGAAAGATGGATTGATAGATGGGGGGATTAAAGAGGGATTGAAAGATGGATTGAAAGTTGGCTCAATAAAATAAAAGTTGGAAAATCAGGGTAATTACTCCAGGGATTAAACATGCTAATCCCACAACAAATTCCCCCTAAATCTCCTGGACAAAGGGCAACAGTCTGTCTAATCACACATACTAATGACATAACTGACCGGATTTCTCTACATGTTTCTGAATGCTTGGGGGTCCATTTCCACAACCGCAATAATATTATTGTGGTTATGACATCACCTTGATATTGTTTATGGTAGTAGGTCGTTTGCAGCCTCCTGGGGCAGTACCAGCACTTGCCCCTCAGGAGGCTTTTGTGGAATATTGGTTCTGTTGCAAGCTGTTGAAGCAGGGTGGCAGATGGGGAGTTTGTGGATTTTTGGAGGTTTTTGTTTTTTTGTATACATAGTCCTGGCTTGTGGAAGGGCTTGTACTTCTGCATTACAGGTTGTGTTCCTGGTTCTGTAGTGCTTACTAGAGAGTAACATTTTGTTTATGTATCCACAGGCTTGCCGCCAGAAAGATTGGGGCCGGAAAATGGGTGTAGCACCATGGGAGGCTGCATCATCATCTGGAACGCTGTTTGTTGTCTTCAAAGTCCCCTGAAGCCCCTCACCCCATCTTTTTAGTTAATTTTCTTTTGATGCATTACAACAAAACGAATATAGATTCTACTGTGGGCCAATTATCTGCAAAACCCCCATCCTTCTCCAGTGAATTCACTCTCTCCTTTGCCAACATCTGGGGGCTTTAGTCCTATGACATCTCTACCGACCATCTATTTCAATCATCCAGACCAGATCTCTGGTTCCTTCCTGAGACTCATATTGCTGAACCCATCTACACTGTCCAACTCCAGCACCTGGCTACATTCTCCATCACAGTTTCAGCTCCAAAGCTGGCATATCTAATGAGGTCCACTTCAATATCTCTGCTGCTCACCTTCCCCATTTTGAGCTTTACAACCATGATTTTCAACTTATCTGGTTCAAAGGCTTCCTCTTCAATCTCACTAGATTAATCTGCTACTTCTACAGCTCTCCAAACTCTGACAAGGACATGCAGCTGTTTGAGCAGCTCACTACTTGTACTGAGCAAATGCAACAATTCTCCCCATATTCTGAAATCATAATTATTGGGGATTTAAACATGCACAACTCCTCCTGGCTTTTTCACTCTGCCCACAAAGACAAGGCTAAGACTGAAGGCAAAGCTTTCACTATCCTCAATGGCCTCTGTCTTCTCATCTCTGACCACACCCCCATTCCTGATTGCTCCTCCAATAGCTCCAACACTCTGCATCTTTTATTCACTATCTCACAACCTTTCTTTCCACCAATATCCTTGTTGCTGCACCTGTTTGATCCTATGACCACTGTGTTATTATGACCTGACATCCCTTGCAGCAGTATCAATGTTCTCAGTCTACCTCCCCCATCCTTAGACATAATGACTTTGCCAACTGGCATGACCTTTGCCAATTTTTCACAGACTACCTCTGGTAAGACTGATGTTTCTTTGTTGAAAGAAATTTTGTTGTATACAGAGTCAAGGTGGCTTGTGGAAGAGCAAGAACACAGAATGGATCAGGAAGCGACAGCACAAAAGGAACAGCAAAAGAGAAAGGGGAAATGCCAACAGCAGGGCTGAGGGACAAAATAAATGGAGACAGATGACAAGGGATGCAGGCAAGGATGAAGGGTAGGTGAGACTGCAGGTGGTGGATAAGATTGATACATAAGCAAACTCTCAGGAAGGAAAGACTGGAAATTTGGTGGGGGTAGGTTGGTGGTTTTCCTGGGGGTAGACAATATCATGGTTTTGGATATTGAATGATCTGAGGTGATGGTGGATAGCTGTATTGAAGATGTGGGTGGAAGAATGAGATCAAAGAGAAGGTGGATGTTGGTTCCACAGTGGGGAAAAAAAGAGGAATAAATCAGTGAAAGTGAACAGTGATTCTGGATTTTTGGGAGTTTCACTAGAAGGGGGTTGCTAGTGGACTGCAGGTGTTCTATAGCAACCTGGGTGACAAGCATGGAGAGGGCAGAGGGTGCAAGACCAGAAAGGAGACAGAAGAAAACAGAGACCACTGACCTGTCCATGATTGCAAAGTAATAGGCCCATAGACTCTGTTTCATTGGGGGAGATTCCAATGATCTTGAAGGCTTTGGTCTCCAAGGCATCAAGCTGAACAAGGTTTGAGGCAAGGATGCCAACCCAGAGGGGAGAGCAGTATTCTATGAAGCTGTGTATAAAGGCCTTGGATGTGGTTAAGAGTTCAGGTGTGACAAGGAAGGACTTTGCACAACGGAGGATGCCCAGTCAGCGAATGTCTTTGGAGGCCAACTTTGAAATGTGGTTTGTCAAAAAATGATGGGTGTGAGTGAGAACAAAGAGTCTGAGTGAATGAATTTATTTGAGAGGGTTGTCAACAAAGTAGACAGGAGGGTTTGCCATATAGTCATTTCAGAGAGAGAGTGAGTTTGTGGGATTTCTCAGGATTGAAAGACATATACCAAGTGTTTGACCAGTTTGTGGTTTTGTCAAGGTCTGTAGGGAGGTTAGATGCTGCAGCCTGTCTTCCTATCGGAAGGATGAGGGATGCCACGGCATAGGATGGATTCATCAGCAAAGAGATAAATAGGATTTCAAGAGAGTCAGAGAGATTTTGATAAAGATTAGCAATATAGAATGAGTCCGAGAACACTGCCTTGGGACATTGTAGCCTTGACAGGGAGAGGAGATGAAGGGATTTCATTGAGAGCCACACATTTTCGATGAGATTGGAGGAAGTCAGTAACCCATGAGCAGAGAAGGCATTAGATACCATTGGCAAAGTTTGAAGAGCAAGGCAGGATGCCAGACTGTATCAATAACTCGAGATATGTCCAGAGATGACCCTGATCTCATGTCTGACACCATCCATTGTTGGGAGAGTAGAAGCAGCATGTCCAAGGTAGCGTGACCAGTTTTGAATCTGAATTTATGACTTGAGATGAAGTCGTTGGAGAAAAGTAATGATTCTGTGTGAAATGTGATGATGTATTCCATAACCTTGCTGATTTTTGGAAGTAAGCTAGTTGGTCTAGCTGTCTTAAAGGTTGGACAGATGTTGTTTTCTGGCTCCCCTGAGAGTGGACACGCACTTGTTATGGGCTTTATGGAACATTCAGTCAGATTTTCCTTTCAGGAGGTGAATGCAAGTTGTTTCAAGGCAACTGCATCACCACAGCATTCAGTGTACCATTCGGCGAGATGATTGGTATGATCACTGAAGACTAAGTGGTATTAATCTGTGCATAAGGGAGAGCAAGTTTCTTTGGAAGAATTTCCAGGATGAGTTAATATCAGGAGCAGTAGACATAGGAGGCCAGTCCTGAAGTGCAATGGTTCCTTCCTTCCTCCTTCCTTCCATATACAGTAAGTGCTGCTTCATCAGGATGAAGATTACTGCACTGCGGTTGTGCGCAGGCATGGAACAGTGCTGCTACAACCATGACATCAGGACACTAGTACTCATTTTGCCGACCTCGGAAGGATGACAGGGTGAGTCAATCCCACCTGGTGTTAATTCATTAGCAAATGGGGATTAAACTCAGGACCCTAAGATCCCAAGTCAGCCACCCCAGCCACTAAGCCAACAGCAGCTAACACCACATTGCTTGCAGTCCTTGCCAGTTTGCCTGAGTGAACTATCAGACTTGCCAGCACTGAGGCTGTTCTCTGAGAATAGCTGTCTCTCCTCATTGTCACTCTGCTTTTAACATCTGTCTCGCTTCTCCTCATCACCCTTTCTGAAATACCCTCCCCAGGAGTGGATCCAGAATTTTTTTTTTTGGTGGGGGGGGGGGGGGTTCACTAAAGGTTAAGAGGTTCTCATATTGTGAAAGATACCACCAAGCCTTATTCAAGTCAATGTAATCGTCGAAGAAAAACCGGCTAATCTATCCAGAGCTAACAGTGTCCGACCATAAATTTACTTTCTCCACAAGAAAATTTGGGAATATCGAGCTACTTGATGAAAAGGGCTCATGCCTGTCACTAACTGATTCTAAAGAAAATATGAAGATTTTGGAATCTTTGCGACGGATCTTTACACCAACAATGTTAATACACAAAATGTTTACAATACAAATCAATACAAATATCGAATGGACAAGCACAAAATGCAGTGAAATTACCCTGAGCACTAAACCTAAACTCACCACTGCAGATCGTCAGATCATTAATTATAATAATGGATGATGTAGCCACTGAAACTTTTAATTACCTGGTAAAATAGCTCAGGATTGTTTTGCGCTTTCCTGTGGGACACGATCCTGAAAATGTTGCCTTTCTCTTCGGAGCCACAACTAAACACTGAGTCGCAGGGATGAATACAGAAACAGTGGCGAAAAGTATCGCAGCTCAGATTAATTACCAAGTGAAAGCAAAGGAGACATGCAATTGCCAATTGTCCAGTGATATCTCACATGACGATCATGTGACATAATTGCAAGGATGGAGGAGAGGAGGGGGTTCATGTGTACCTGGTGAAACCCCCATGGATCTGCCATTGCTCCCTGTCCTCTTCAATTCCCAGGTGTTCTGCTTTTCCTCCCGTAATTGCTCGAGAGAGACGTTGACCTTAACAAGCACATGATCAGATGAACCAACTGGAGCAGAGAAAGAACACGAAACATTGGTGGGCAAGTTAGTTCAGATGGAGCATTTGCCATTGACAGAAATCCGTGTGGGAAAGTTTATAGATTGGGTAAGTCCCACGGACTCAAAGAAGTCCTTTGCTAAAGTGTCATGGCTAGTGAGAGAGCTACATGGTGACAATTGAAATAACCACATATGAGGAAGAGAGTTGGGATGAATGGTTAAATGTTGGTCCATGTCATCTGAGAGAGATGCAAATGGAGTCATCACTGTTTAAAGGAGGATAGAACACGCAGACAAACAAGAGATGGGAAAAGAGGGGAAATCACAGCCAGAGGTACTCCTTGGGTCTGTGAGATGTAAGAGCAGTGCACAGAGAGTGAGAAATTAAGCTATTGATGCCAGTGTGACCACACCACTAGGACAGGGTTCAGGTCGATCAAACCAGAGGAGATAATACCTAAGATGAACGTACACAAATCACTGAGATCATCCTTCTAGTTATGTCTCTTCACATACACCACTCATATAAATGCAGAAAAACATCTTTCCCTGTGTGATTCACCAATCAATATGCTTTCTTCGACTTCTTGAAAAAACAAACTCTTCAAAGCCTGGCAATTTTCACCTTCAAATCATCTTCATAGTGTTTAGGTGGCCACCTGCAACAAGTGCAAGCACATTCTCTCTGCAGCTAAGACCACCTTCATCCTGAATGCCTCTGACAAGCTCTCTTCTCTCCCTAGCAGCAGTCGTGCCTTCTGGTCTTTGGCCAAATGCATCTCCACCAACTTCTGTGAGTCATCTTTTCATCTTCTCAACCACCATGATTGGCTCAGTCTCACCTTAATTAAAATTAAAACCTTAAAGTCTCACCTCCTGCTTCTCCTCCCACAATCCCTCCCCTTGAAACAGCCTCCCCAACAGTGTGTTTCTGACTTCTATCAATTTGCGACAATTAGAGTAACCAATCAATCATCTAGGTCTCATTTAATGATTACATTTTCCCATTGTCATTCTTTGCTTTTTTCTCCTTGGGGCATTTTCTACTATTGACTGTGATCTGAAGGTGAAGCTTTCCAGGTTTTGAAGAGGTTTTTTTCAAAAAGGCAGTGGAAACCCTCATGATTTTGCGTTCGACCCTTTTTATTTATGACAGTGATGTTATTAAAACAAATTCAGTGTATTAAATTCCATTAAGGAATTGTGGATAAAAATTAGTGTGATGCGATATTTGAATGCAAAATGACACCCTGGGTTTGCTCAATTAATAAATCCCCTCCAATCAGCTTGGTTTGAATTGATCAACAAAAATCTGTAAATCGATTTATAGTGGAACATAATGAAATGTTCACGGTGTGCCCGGGCCTCCAAATTCTCCAAATCTCAATCTGATTGAGCATCTGTGGGATGTGCTGGACTGACAAGTCCGATCCACGGCGGCTCCAACTCACAACTTACAGGACTTGAAGGATCTGCTGCTAATGTTTTGGTGCCAGATACCACAGAACACCTTCAGGGGTCTTGTAGAGTCCATGCCTCGCTGGGTCAGTGCTGTTTTGGTGGCACACGGAGGACCAACAACATATTAAGCAGGTGGTCATAGTGTTTTGGCTCATCAGTGTATCTGCCAAGTTTCTTTAATCTGTGACATTCACATGCCTTTCTGCAATACCTGTTGAAATTTCTGTTGAAAACGATCTGCAGACAAATTTGTTCATAGAAAGAAGGCGCCTGTTCTGCGCCAATTTTTGCAACAGGGAAAGCACCCAGCAAGTCTCACATTCAAAGGGTTGTGAAAATATTTAGACAGCATGGTACAGTCTTGAATATTAATTCACCAACCAGAGGAGGCCATTCTTGCTGACCAAAATTATGAAGGTGACCTGAGAATATTGCTACCATTGCTGACTCAGTCACTGGCAGTCCCAATAAATCTCTTTGGCACCACTGTAAAGAGCTCAACGTTAGCAAAGAATGCTTCAGGATTATTCTGATAACAGTGCATACACGTCATCAACAACTTTGTTCAAAGTGTGGCCCTCTGCATTGACTGAAATGTTGCCCATTTGGAGCATATCATCTAAACATTGAGATCATCAGTAATTTAATTGCTAAATTGGCATATTTTGTGGAGACAACTGAATTTTTCAGTGATATCTTTACTATGAGAGAGTAATATTGTCTGCAAATTTTATTGTTTGATTGGATAATATTGGAGTTATTAAACTTTTCCCGATGCCAAACTTTTTTGTGGTCAGCCTGTTTCTTTTGCTGCAAAAAATGAAAATGAAATATAAACAGGACAGCTCGCTTCATAAAAGAGCATTCTCCACAATGCAATATCCCAAGTTGAGGAAGGGGCATCACATTAGATGTGCTGAAGCACTTCCTTACCTCTTGTGAACCAGTGAAGTAAATCATGTTATCATTCAGGTATGTGAAACTTCCCACATGGTTTGCTGATCGGAAATGTGATAAAGGAAAAAGCACAGCTCGAACAGTGTTTCACTTAGTGCATTTCCTCCTTGAGATGCCAAGAATACTACTGGGGCTGAGCAGCCTTGTGGGCTCACTAATGGGGTTGAAATCCCCTGAGATACACTGCAATCAAAACATTTGAAGACGAAACTTTTAATCTCTTGTTTTCCTTTCCCCGATCAACCACAGGGAAATTTGTACACGTTCAATGAACCTACTGGAGATGTCAAATTCAGTCATAAATACCAAAGCAGAACACCCTGACCGAGTCAGGTCATAAAAGATTGAAGCATCTGCCCGCTCCATTACTCAATAACCCAAAAGTGATTATGGCTTTCAAAGATTCAGAAGATTAAGAAGGCAAAAGTTTAATTCCGATGCAAACAATTCAATATTTTGACTGAGTCATCGTTATTACCTTAACACACAATATGCATGGACTTCTTAAAGGTCGTGTGTCAATATTCTGATGTGTGAGTACCCTATGTCACAGTAAAGTTGAATGATCTTGAATGTCATTTGTAAAGTTTCATGATATAGATTGCATCGAAGAAAAGTTTAATGGTCTTAAAGGTCAATTGCAAATCTTAATTTGGTAACTCACAGCAACATAAAGTTTAAGGGTGTAGCAATGACCATGACGTTGAACAGGATGTCTCCATCCGAGGTAAGGCATATAGCCTGACAATCTGATGTATAGCCTAGCATTTGGTTTCTCAACAGATTTTGATACACGAGAGTTCAGACTTTCAAAATCCATCGGATGACTTTTTTGGAAATGCTCAGGTATCACATGATGTGATCATTGACGTCATCAAAATGTAAAAATCAGAACAAAAAAAGAAATTTGAATTTTTTTTATTTTTTTTTAAATAAGAATGACATATTTAGATTCACTTTGCAACGAGGTTTCATTTTATGCAGTTTTAGTAGATTTGTGACATCAGAATTTTTGTGTGATGATGTCATCACAACTGTGGATTTCAGGAAAAGTGCTTTTTTTCATTAAACCATTGGTTTTTTGCTAAAAAAAAAATAATAATACTAATAAAAAAATATATGTGACAACCATTTTCACACAAAACGACGACTAAAAATAACTTTTAACAGCTAGTCATTTGCGATTTCTAATTGCCTAATATTCAAAATGGATGCAAAATTTCAAGATGACAGCTGTTTAACTAACTATTACTAATATGATTTGAAACATAATGATGGAAAATGGAGTTCGTGCTTATTTTTGTTATTTTTTGGTGAATGCTTTGTCTATTGTTTCTTTT
>CM068953.1:102502531-102536728 GCA_035128595.1 Eptatretus atami
ATCAGGGGTTGACTTATTTACAGCTAAACACAGACATGGGTACAGATCAGATCATTCAGATCAACAAACAGATCATTCAGGGGGAGGGGAGGGCGAGAATCGTCTCGCTCACCAGAAAGTCATCATCCGTGAAGTGGAAACGTCCTGAAAGGCGTGCGTGCATGTCACGTCCGTCGCCAGCACCCAGCTTTGCCGTGCACCCTCTCGTGAACAGCCTTGGATGCCAGTCGAAGTCTGGAGGGCACCAAGATCGTCTGTCGGGCGTTTAGACCCTGATGTTGTTGTTGACTGACCCGTGCCTCACTTGTTGGCGGCGCTGCTCACACCCACATGCGCACCACACGCTCGCTTGGCGAAGCACTGGGAAGGACAAATTGCCTCGTTGTTGGCGCTGGTCAGACACCCGGTTCTTGCTCGCTTTCATGCTTACTTCTCATTCTCTTCTCCATCCCTGGCTTTGTTTCACCCCGCTTCATTTCGCCCCACTTTCTTCCACCTCCACTTTCCCTCTCGCTTTCCTCTCTCCTGCTTTTCTCCTCTTTCACTTTTCTCCTCAGAACTTACCTCTCGTTCGTTATATATCTAAGGGCCATCTCCGTGGGTGCAGTCCGCCCCAAGCTCACCCCGCCCCACTTGGCACGGTTACCATGACGACTCATGCGCTCTCAAAAAAGGCGGGCTTCGGAGCTCGCGAAAGGTTGTTGCTGCGGAATAATGGGGGCGGGCTTCAGACCTCGTGAAAGAAATGTGTGTAAACGTGTTTGTCATAAAGAAAAAAAAGCTTCCCATAAGAGAGGGGATCTATCCTTTACCCTTCTCAATGCATCACATTTAAGATCCCATTAGACATGGGGATGAGGCTAATCTGAACATGCATTTAAGGAAATAACTGTCTGAGGACCTGGTTGTGTGGATTCATTTTTCAGACCGGATTCTGAAATCTGTAACAATATATATGAAAAAAATTCCCGAAAATAAAACGCAAACAAATATTTATAGGATCTCAATTTGATTACTCTATTCGGTTAATGAAATGATCATATGAAAGGAAGGCGAAGCTCCATCCCCGCGGGGGAGTATTATCAAAAGGGAGGTGTTTGAAGAAGTAATGTGTTCCAGTTTGAAAAGGAGAAATATGAATGAGCGTGCACGAGTAAATATTGTGACTTTGGAAAATGGGACACATTACTGCATCAAACCCTCCCTTTTGACACGACTGACGTGTGGTGAGGCATATATATATATATATATATATATATATATATATATATCTCCTTCCTTGCTCCTCAGCCTAACTCCCACACTCCTCCTCACTCCCCCTCCCTCTGTCTCTCCCCACTCTCCCTCTACCCCCGTCATCACTCGCCACTAACTTCTCTCTCTCTCCCCTCTCAGTATTCCCATCAGTGAAGCGACGGTTGGTATTTATGAATACCTAATAAGTGCCTTTTGTTTCTCCTTAATATAATTCCTCATCTCACGAATCAACCACCCTTGTGTCTTTTTGCTTCTTGTTGTACACTTCATTGGAATGTACCATATTTTCGGGTGTATAAACTGCACTTTTTTCGGCAAAAAGGTAAAAGTGGGTGGGTGCGGTTTATACACAGGTATAGAAAAAAAATCATTCTTAAAAACGGTCAATGCTGGATTTCAGTTATGTTCCAAATAAACACTTTTTTAGCAGTCAGAACTGCTGGTAAGCTCAATCCCACCATTTAAATTTTGAAAATCGGTTCAGATTAAGAGTTTGTACAGCATTTTACTAACCGTGTGTGGAAATTAAATGTCATGCTCGGAAATATCCAGAGATGACCGGAGTTTAAATGTGCCATATATAGAGCCTCGCGGCTCTGAAAAATCCATTAAACAAAAAACAGGAAGAAGAAGAACACCTTGTTACACATCAAAATAAGAAACATTCACAATCGTCCTGGTTCACATCAAAACAAGAATTATTCACAAGAGCTGGAGTCCAATAACGGAGCACCCACCTCAAATAAAGTTGCGTTGCAAGCTTCCCTCATATGTCGTGTTCAACAGAAAGACACTGCTCAAAGACAAATTTCCAGCCGGCATCATTGTTCGTGCGCAGCAGAAGGGGTGGATAGACAAGGGACTTGAAGTGTTGCCTATCTTTTTACATGCCTCATTTTCTACATGAACATCCGATGTAGGCAGAATTAATCCATCAAGTTTATTCCTTCTGTGCTGATGCTATGCTAGGAAATGCTGGATAGCAGGGCGTGGTTTAAAACTCGGAACAACCAATCAACCCCAATAATTTTTCATTACAAGGACAGGAAATGGATTTAAAAATGAAGAAGAAGAGGAATCTGATGAGAGCTCAGAGCCACGTGGGATGGTGAAGCTTTAAGAAGTACCAGTGCTGCTCGGTTATTTTGGCTTCCTTTGGTTCTCTTCATTCTTCCTGGTTCTCTATATTTTCCCTCGTTTCTATCAGCCGTTCCTGACTTGTTTCCCAGGGATTACTCGCGTCGACCAGATGAACGTTCTTACTTTGCAGGCCTTTGTATTCGACCCGGATTCCAAGGAGCAGTGGCCACATGCATCATGGTTGACCTTTCACCATAACTCCCGTCACTATGTTGGTTGAGCATTATGTTGACTGGGAGACTTCCGGCGTTCATCAGGAGGATGAGGAAGGTCGACCTTCCAATGATCTGTGGCTGGATCATCAAGGTGTGGGAGGAGATACCATCAAACATAATCGAGCATTGCATTTCTGAAATGCTGCATCTCCAACAATGTGGACGTCACAGAGGACGACATCATTTGGGAGGTGGAAGCTGCAAATGACGGTGACAGCGACATGGACAGCGACGGGGACTTGCTCTACCCTGATTCGGGCAAGGAGTTACGTGCCATATTCGAGGAAAGCATTGATGAGGATTTCCTCGAGTTTAGCTGAAATGTTTCAACAAACCCAAACAGCCCTTTTCAGGGCCACAAATCCACAATAAATATATATGATAGTGGTATGAATCCCTTTTCTTTTTGTTGCAGCAAAAAATATCCTCTTTATAATATTATAAAAATAAGAAAGAAAAATAAAAACATCTTGTTTTTTTTTAAAACCTCTCTCTCTTCAATTTATTTCCTCTCTCTTCAATTTATTCAAAATGAGAATAAAACTGTAAGATGACATTAAGTGGACATGTGAGTAAGCATGATGATACTGCCATCACCTTGTTCCATACAAAGTTAATGTACAAACATATTTCGATCGAGATCAGAAAAGAAAATGATCAACATATTCATTTATTTTGAGGGTGAAAAACGGGTGCGGTTAATACATGGCCATGGTTTATACACCAGAAAATACGGTACTTGCTCTGCACTGAACATATTTTCTCCTTGAAGGTTTCCCATTTCTCTGATGCTGATTATCCAATTGTTAGCTTCTCCCAATCTACATCATCAGCTCTCTCCTCATACCTTCGAGGTTTGCCTTGCTGAAATCTAAAAGCCTTACTCTATTATCCTGAACTCTAACCCTTAAACAAATTTTTGCACACACAATGTTATGGTCACTGATTGTGAAATGCTCCCCGACCTGCACCTCCTCCACCATAATTTGTGTGTTACGGAAAAGGAGGTCTAACACTGCACTCCCCCTCGTGGGCGTATCTACAAACTGGGTTAAAAAGCAATCCTGGACTCTCTCTCTCTATCCACCGAGTGCAGCCTGTGGCTGCTGGTTGCATCATTGGTTGGGGCGCGGCTATGCCGCTGATGCAGTGTCCCCCTTACCAGTGCACTGATGCTCATTTTGCCGACCTCAGAAGGATGACAGGCTGAGTCAACCTCCTGGTGTATTAATTCAGTGGCCAACAGGGCTTGAACTCAGGACTCTAGGATCCCAAGCCGCCACCCTAACCACGAAGCCAACACCAGGCTAATCCTGGTCTAAATCTCGGAAATCCTCATCTGCTCTTCCCTTTCCCTGTTCCTGGACCCAAGCTATCCCTGGCAAGTTAATATCCCACATAATCAATACTCTTCCCTTACCACATGCCCTTTTGAATTCTTCATGTACTCCTCCTTCCTCCTCTTCCTTCACACCCGGAGCCCTATAAAAGTATCCTACCAGTATCTTACTGTTTTAACAATCTCTAATTTCTATCCATACAGAATACTCCACATTAATTCCCTCCTTAATGTCACCTCTTTCTCTTGATGTCACCTCTTGCTGTCTTTTACCCAGATTGCTATTCGTCCTCCTCCTCCTATTCTCTCCTTCCGATCACACCGATACACCTTGTAGCCTTCCAATCCTGTCCTCCAGTTACTCTCCTCATTAAACCATGTCTCACTTACTGCAACTATATCATACTTCTCACCATCTACTTTGGCTCAAGCTTTTCAATCTTATTATTTAAACTCTTGGCATTGGTAAAAAAACATAGGGGCATTACCCCTGGGCACTCACCTGGTAGCGGCTGGATAAATTAACTCGGGAACCACTGGTGTTGGCATGAATAACCCACAAAAATATGTAACAGATTAGAAAGTAAATACCTATGGATTTTTTTTTAATGCTGTGAACAAGCTTGGGTCCATCACGGGTGGTAAAGGTTGTGGTCAAGTTTCATCTAAATTGTGTGTGTAGTTTCAAAAAGGAAAGCAAATACATATTTTAGAGGGCAAGCCCCTCATAGATCCCCTTAGGGCTTAAACCCTGATTTTTCTGATGTCATGAAAAACTTTGGTGCATCACGGGTGAAGAAGGTTGTGGTAAAGTTTCATCGAAATCGTATGTGTAGTTTCAGAGAAGTTGCAAGTATTTGTGGATGAGCAGACTGACGATGTGCCATCCCATAAGCTCCCCGGAACTACGTTACAGGTGAGCTAAAAATATAAAATAAGTTAAACTTTTCCCTTCCTGAAATTCCATTTTCTTGCCTGTCCTGACTAATCACAATTACATCATCATTTCGCAAGTCATGTATTCTGACGTCCAGACGGCACAATAAGCCAGTTTATTGGTGAGTGTGGCACCAGTGGGGAGGATTTCAAGGTGAGTCTAACTTCGAGTGGGGCAAGATGAAGAGATGTGTTAGGAAGTTGTAAAAAAAAATATGCTTTTTAAGGCACTTTATTGTTCAGAAAAGAACACAAACACAGGAAAAGCAGGTTGAATGAGAACACTGCTTCACCGACTCAAAATTTACTTTTCCTCTCTGACGTTCAATCGGATTGCGTTCGTGGTCTCTTCCCCCCTCCGACCTCGCTCACATCTGTCCTACTTCCAAGCTGACTCAACGCATTTCCATGCGGGAAAATGAACAAACTATGTCACCAAAACATGAAGCAACAGGAATGACCAGCTTTTGCTGCTTCACCAAGTGATGATACCTCACGAAGGCGGGGCGACGGCTCAAAATGCAACCAATTGGTTGTAAGGAGGGCGGAATCTCTACTCCGCCTGAGCCACTCAAGGCTCTCATTCCCGTACCCCGCGTCACCTCTACCACCACCAGCACGGATCACACAGCGTCCGAAGTGGACATCCAATCAATTAAACATCCTCGGCATTCCTCGCCAGGCTGATCATTTATTAAGTACCGCAAGTGGCTCTGTTGGTGTACTGGGAGGATATCAGCAAAACTCAGGATCAGCGGGTGAGTTCCCCGGCACCTCTCATTGTGATTTCAGTGACGTGGCTTGTGCTGGGTCTTCATTCTGAAATCGTTTGTGGTGTATCATGATGCACACTCGTGGGGAATGTATCTAAGGTGTCTGTGCTCTGCTCTCCGCAATTGGTGCAAACAAATGCATGGATGGAATGTATGATTTTGCTTGTGCAACAAACTCAACACTCACTGCCTTTTATAGTTTTCATGAAACCTACGAAAGATGTTCCCACGTGGATTGTTTTATTTATTTATTTAATATGCATTTTTCTTGATTTAATTTTCCAATGAAATGTTCCTACATATTGTGTGTGTGTGTGTGTGTATGTATATATATATATATATATATATATATATATATATATATATATATATATATATATATACATATATACACACACACAATATGTGTGTGCGTTTTTTTAAGAAAAAAAAGCCTTGACAAGTGTTGGAGTATTGTGAGTATGTCATTCTTACAATATTTTGGACACCTCTCGTCTGAAAGAAGAATGTTTTGAGTTCAGGAGAGGAATGAAATGGCTTAATGACAAAGAGTGATGGTACTTATTATGTAGATGTTCAAAGATATAGAGTGGTTTTAACTATACATAATCTCTATTCTGGCTTCAACACTGTCCAAAGTTGATGGATTGTAAAAAATACTTTTAGCAAACATTATTCCTGGGCCAATATGTGGTCTTGAAATCACCTGGAAACTTTTTGCCATGGAAACTCTCTTCTTCGAGGAAACACATTTTATCGGCCACCTGGCTGCATAATTTGCTAAGGTGTGAACTGGCTGCATCATGTGTTATGTTGGGAGTCGATATTGGTAATGTAACCCCATTGGCATACTCTTTTCAAGGAGATACTGTGGGATCTTTAGTTGTCCACTGGCAGCAAATTATGTAGATTGGGGGTGTTCAAAATGTTCTGTGAATGAGATATTCAAATAGCCCAAGGCATGCTCGAGCAAAAAATAAAACAAGATGTGTATACGCATAAATAAGAACAATAATATATTTCCTTACTAAATATATATGTTTGCAACATTGCCTGGCAGTGTATACACTCTATCTGGAGAAATCAGCCATGCTGGGTATGGTTGAGGGAAGAATAGGAGGCAGACCTTGTATGCACTGGTTGGATGGGGTAAAGGCTGCAACCAAGCTGTCTCTGCCAGAGCTTGGGGCAGCAGTGCAGGATTGGGATGTTTGGAGAAATCTGATCATGAATGTCAACAGAAGTGTACATGACTTGACGGAACTAGATGACTAGATAATGCACATTCTCGCCTGGGTTTCAAATATCGGCCAAGCTATAAACTGTCATCTTGGTGTCTCTCAGGCAGATTGCGAAATCGATGTGTGTGCCGCCCCTCAGAGGGAAACTAAACTGGGCGTCCCTTCTGCCAGCATTTGTTTCTGGATGTTAATGATACCATGGTTTCTTTCATGAAGCGCAGGCGAGCTACATCCGGCACCCTGAACAAATTACAAGTTCCTGCACACTCGGTCAAGTATCCTGCTTCGGAGTCACAAGCCATCCAGTATTGTAATCCTAGCCAAGTAATTGCTTGGGAATAACTGATGCTCTCTCAATGTGGAGTTTTGTCCATGAATGACAGAATGAATTAATTATAATGGATAAGTATTTATTGAAAAATATCAAAGGGGGGAAAAAACGAAATTTGGCATGTCTTGGACTATTGTGTAATCTCGTTCTTAGAACTTTTTGAGGGACACTTCCTAAGTCATTTCTCAATGTCCACAGCCACTTTGCATGATGAGGTAAAGCACACAATGCAAAAGGGTAATGTATTTTAAACTAGGTGATAGTAAAGTGTTCGTCATTGATGAGTAAATGATCAACAAAGAGCCTATTTGATGCATGCAGTTTCGTAAAAACAACAGGCTATTCTACTCTAAAATAGCGAGTGATTATATCAATGGGTACAACCGTGTTTTGTATTATTAACTATTTGTTCTGATTCATTGAATAATTTCTTTCTTTATCATCATTTGCACGATGTTTTAGTATTCATTTAATTGCTTGTCAATGTTAATTGTGTGTCAAGGAATGTTTACCAAACTTTAACATTGGAAATTAGTTAAAGCATTCCATGCAACGGGAATCTCAACAACAGATGTTCATTGCTGTTATCAAATGCTTTTCAGTGGTTAATTATCCATTTTGTTCCCTTAATCTAACCTAAATGCGTGAAGTTTGGGAAATGCATGAAAAAGTACAGTACTCATGTCTATAAAATCATGGAGAATTATTAAAAGCGATGATGTAGATAATGTCTACCTTCTGCTTTTTTTATACATAGTCAACAGCTCACAGTGGAGCTGAATACACAAAACTTCATTTTTCATTTTCCCTTTGTGAGATGATGGGATCACTTTAAGTTTGTAATGGAAAAATAAATACTTACTCTGAGTCCCCTCAGGCAGGTGTTGGAGAGAAACTTGGCAAAGAGTGCTGAGATAAAGTTAGAAGAGGAATGTGGGAGTAAAATGGGAAGACCACTTGTAAGAGCATTTTCCCATCCCAACACATTGAATCTCATCCTTCAAGCTGCTATTCATGGACATTAATGAAAGCATAATTCATTTGATGCTGACATTTATTCGATGCCAAACACTTCCAGGACCATAATCTAACCCATTAATTCATGACAACCATTCAATAATAAATGCATTTTTGGCGTGGACATCCCCTTCCTGACACCGATTATCAGTGAAATGTCAGTGTGCAACTGCGATGAGCCCAAATGTTGATTTTTTTTTTGAATAATCATGTATGCATTGGAGTTACATCAGCATTTCATAATATTAGGCTGGCCTTTAACTCTCGGTTTCAGTCTTTTCACGATATGAACACTTTTAATTGGTTTTATCTATGCTGTACCTGTATATCAAAAAATAGAAAAACTTGGCATATGCAAAGTAGTTTCAAAATGAAATGTAGTCGTTGGGTTGTAATTTTGCCATGCTCTGCCTTTTGTGAATGCAGTAAATAAATGTGTTCCTGTTGATGGATATTGCATGAAGGGAGTTATTGTTATTTAAATTTTTTTTGAAACTAAACCTGTCAGAGTATCAATTTGTTTGGGTTTTTGTGTTCCAAAGTGTTTCCAGTTTTAATAATGTTGTCACTGATTCATCGCAGGCCTTAATAATATCACCACAGAATTTAAGTCTGTATCGCATTGTGTAAAATCCAATTAGCACACATCGAGGACTCTATCGCTAAGTCCTTTTGTGGCCTGTGAAAGCAGGGCCTGCAAGGCACAGTGCTAATGGTAATGCAGCAGCACTTGGACTCAAAGTAGTTTTTCCCCAAGTGAAGATAATTCTTAAGACAATATCCTTATGGCTGTAAAATGATCTGATAGGTGACATGGTGACACTGCCCAGAATTCCAGGACAGACTCATGAGTTTTGGTGACTTCATGTCGTCAGTTTCTCATTTCATAATCGCAGGGTCATCAATTTGTCATTCTTTTGAAGTGTGTGCCTCTGGGAAGTATTTCAGTGACGTGTGCTTTGTAAAACCTCGGCAAATGAAAAAAACAAGACTCGATCAGTAACCAAGAGTCTTTTGAAGTGTTGGGAAGCATTTTGCTCAAATTGTTTCAATAACTCCCCAGATTATATTCTTTGACAGGTTTTTTTTGTTGTTGCACGTTTTATATTCCTTTCGACAAGATATTGAAGGCACATTGACAAAACCATTTTTATATTTTTGCTTTAGTTGTTGCTTCAACGTTTGAAAAGAATTATTGTGTTCGGAAACACAGAATATAGTTTGTATGTTGGTGTGACTTCATGAGTAAGTTGGTGTATGTGATATGTAAAGTAATAATCATGGATTTGCCTTTGAGACATTACCGTGAATCAGCGCTTAAAAAGTGCTGCTGATTGGCGAACATTTCAGCGGTCACCATGCAATAGAGGAGACGCAGATGGACCATTTCTGTTCACTGTAATTTTCACCAGTAGGAGGATCAGAGCAGCAGCTGTGACCATCAGTGGCTGTTTCCACAGCTGGAGAACAGACTCTGCCATGTTCTTCAGTTAATCCGATAATGGAGAGAGGAAATCGGGATTTTCTCCACTTCTTACACAAAGCATCTTGCATGAAAACTGTATTAATTACATTATATGCTATTAAATTTAATAGCATACCTGTATTTACACAAATAATAACTATAATTTATGGGGTGGCACAATGGCCTAGAAGTATGCACACTCACAACTTAGCTGTGGGGCTTGGGTTTGAATCTTGGCCCAGTTATATACTGTCACCCCAGCATTTCACAAGGCAGGGTGATCCATCAGTGTGTGTGTGCCATCCCTCGGATGGGTGGTAAATGGGAGTACCATCTGCTGGCATTCGCTGGTGGATGTTAAAGATCCCACGGTGTCCTTCATGAAGAGTACATGAGCTATCATGGACACAATGGCCAAATTACAAATTCCTGCCATAACCTTGGTCAAACACCAGCTCTGACCAACCGGTTTGTGAAAGCTTTTGGCCAAGCTACCCCTGGCTTGGCCAAAACCTTTCGCGTGGTCTGTGGCCATTAAAAAAAAAAAAAATCTAAATAGTATAAACGTTGATCTGTGTGGTTGTGGGGGGGGGGGGACATTAATGTCATTCTATGTTGTATGCATTGTTGCAGCATACAGCATACGTGTACACATTTTAAATGAATAAAATAGCAAAACAAGAGATGACATGAGATATTTGTAGCAGATTGCCTGGAGGGTGATATGTACCTGAAATGGTGACTAAAAGAAGATTCTATATAGATTGTTGTGATTAATCAGTATGTGCGAGTAGGGAGGGGAGGGATGTACTCTGTATGATAATTATTACCTTCACCATCGAAGGTGGATGGAGGTTATGTTTTCACCCCTCTCTGTCTGTCTGTCTGTCTGTGTATTTGTTCACAGAATATCTCAAAAAGTTGTGGACTGATTCAGACGAAACTCGGTGGGCCTGTTGGGTGTGTGACAACGATAACTTGATTTGGTTTCGGTGAATATCCTGATATGCGAATAAAAAGAAATATTTTAATGTGATTCTTCACAATTGAGAGATAGGGCCAAAAATGATCTACAGTACAGCACGACATTTCAAAAAGTTGTGGACAGGTTATTACAAAACTTTGTGGATTAGTTGTTAGGTCGGTGACAAGAACAAGCCGATTAGATTTTGATTAATGTCCGGATGTATTTCCGATCTAACAGATGGATACAAAATGTAAACTGTTCAGCCTGGTGAAGGTATGCACTCCACTGAGTGCTGTTCTAGTTCCATACTTTATCACTTCGCACATTTCTCAATTATTTATTCTTCAGGATGTCAATACATTCAAAATATGTTTTTTTCTTAACCTCCTTTGATTTCTTTCTTTGTGGTTCCATGACAGCTTTGCCTCTGATCACAAATGTGAATATTTTTGCCTGTTTGTGTTATCTCTTTTGTTCTACATTCTCCTGTCGTTAAAAAAAATAATTTTCCTTGAATTATTGAGAAGATTCTGGGTTCTGCTTCTGAATGATATTGAAGGACTGTGAAAGCCTTTTCATTGTTTTTTTTCTTTTTCTTTTTCTTTTCACCTTCTTTCAACCTGGAGTTGGCCAGCCAAAGTTTTGGCCCAAGCCTTTCACCAACCAGGCCCGAGGTTCGACTAAGGTTAGGTCAAACAAGACTTTCAATATTGGCCATGGTGCTGGCGTTGGCTCGCATATTCTTTGCAAAGGACACCGTAGGACCTTTAAAGTCAAACAACTAATGTTCGCAGATGGGACGCCAGCTTAATGTCCATCCCAGGGACATCACACGCATTGATGAATCACCCTGCTGTGAAAAATTGGGGCCAAGATTCGAACCCAGGCTTGACAGACAGCTTGGAGGTGAATGTGCATTCCTCTATAGTCTATGCCATCCTGGTAGACCCTTCGCCTTTTTTTTTTTTCAATGTAATGTGATGAAACGTTTTTTTCCCCCATCACTGTAACTATTAGAGAAGAGTGAAAAACCAAGAACGTTTACTGCTGACCTTATACAATGTTTTGTTTGTGCCAAGTAAGAAAAGTGGATGATCGGAGTCTGGGAAGTGCCTTGTAGGCATTTGACATAGCCTCAAAGACTAGTGATGGCAAGCCCAAAACGGCTTCTACTGCTTTGTTGACTAATAACCAATGCTATTAATGCTTTCTGAATAAATATATCTTGTTTAAACCTGTAACATTTACTTGGCACACACTCGACATCATAACAACTTTATAAACACTGCAGTTATAAAAACAGGCTCCGATGATTCTGACCTCAGAATCATGTCATTCTTCACTAGCCACATGCACTTCACACGTGACCGTAGAAGGCATCTGCAAAGAATGCTGGATGATGTGGTGAATTAGCCCACTGAGAGAAATGTCCTCCGTCTTGTGACCAGAACATATCCAGGATTTGCAAACGATCCCGGTAGATTCAGAGGCACAAGACTTTGCAGTGATCAAACTCAAAACTGACCAGTTATGGTGACATCAACTGGGCGTCGTTTGGTTATATAATTTTAAAAAAATCAAAGCCTGGAGAAGGAATCATTCTGTGATTGACATTTTTATTTTTTTGATCTCGTTGAATTCTTCAGTTCAACCAAAAGTTATTTTAAAGGTAATTTTGGTGTGCAAGCTTATTTAGTTATGCAGTTGTTATTTTGACTTATTCACATCATTGAACTTGCTTTTGACAGCATTCCAACCACTTGCTGGAGATCTGAATGTGGTTGTTGTTAAATTGCCTGAGGATGAATTTGTTGAGATGTTGAAGGGCAAGTTTTGAGCATTCTCGGTGAGCAGGAAGCGTGAGATTCTATCTCAGATGAGTTCACAAACATGTTCTACTGGTCGAGTGTCTTAGCTGTTGCAGAGCCGATGATGCTAATGGAATGACCTACTCTCTGCCATCAAAGAGATGAGGTTTCTAAATATTGGATGGGCTGAACCTCAAAACACTTTGCAATCAGTATGTCATGTGCATTGGGAAATCTCCATTTTTTTGTGTTTTGCCAAGGCCTTGGTCATTAACTGACAGTTTTCCCTTTGTGTGATGAGGAGAATCCCATCAGGTTTGGACAGGCATCAAATGAGCCAACCAGCTCACAAATCCGGCAAGTCAAGGGAAAAAGCAAATTAAGTTGGAAGTGTGAACAATAGCATTGGACAAAACTTTATGGATAAGGGCATTCTATCACAAACCACATGTACATTATTTTTAACCCATGCACTGCCAAAGCGAGTACATTTACCTAATGGAATGATCAGCCGAGTATCCCGACAGGATGTGTACTTTCAGTATCAGGAAAATTTACTTCCAGCTGTGCAGCTAACATCCCCCAAAACTTCCCATGTAATTTAATGCCATGACTACACCCAGACATATCTGCTGTGGGCAGAAATAGCAAGAGGAACCGGTGTGATAATTTAGTGTTTGGCGTTACACAGACACAGACAATTGTATGTGGTGCACATGCTGTTTGTGACCAACCTCGTTCGGAATGCATAATACCAGTGAATGGAACATCCTGCCTTGTGCTGCCTTGTTATAATCATTCTGTCATCAGTCACAGGGATCTTATTTTTGTTTTCATGGAAATCTTTTTCTAATTATAGCATAGGTTGTTTTTGTTTTTGTGAACAATTTTATTACTTTTTCACAGAAGACACAAAAGATTCTCATGCAGTTTCCTCGTGTAAACTTCAGCTGGCAGGTCTAAAGGTTCCGCCTTAAAAAAAGAAATCACCGGAAATGCATGACAGGATGTTCCACTTCCCTCTGGGAGGAAGAAGGGTGGTATGGTGGGGGTTATAGGGGTAATTGCAGAATCAAGTGTGTTCAGATTTAATGCAGATTTTCCATGATGTTTGAGTTTACAGATGGCATTTAACATGCTATCTGCAGTTATAATAATCACTTGCATCATGATTTTGGGCCTTTAATACAGGCTTTGGCCTTCTTGAAGTTTCACTATCGAGGGTTTCACACTAATATGAAACCATACAAGGCACGACCATGATTTTCAACTGTTCAATGAGAAAATTGTTGGGGATCACTGCTCAAATAAAGCACTCTTTAAACACTGCATGATGATGTTTTTATTATAATCAAAGCCATATTTAGTTCATGTGTTTCCTGGACTTTTTGAACTGTTCAAGGTATATCCTCAACTTAAAAGAAGCAACAAAAACCACGACAAGCCGGCTTCTGATATAAAGGTTTCCTTTTATTTGGAAGTCACACGAGACCTTTAAATGACCACAGAACTGAAACTGATGACATCAGAATCCCTAGTAAAAAGGGAGAGGGAGCAAACTTTGCAAACAGTTTGGAGATGCATCTATCGGCTGTGTGTTGTTTCACTTTGTTGTTGTTGTTTTGTTTCTTTTCATTCATTCCAAAGTGACAGAGAAGTGGAAACAGCATTTGAGTCAAATATTTGAATTGCTTCCAATGTAAAGTAAGCCAGCTGTGTGAAAAGTTATTGGCGTGAAATATAAAGTTTTCAAACACGAGATTACCATAACTATTCCATATAATAATAGTAATTAATTAATATAACGAATTGTAATTCTTCTGCAAACAAACTTATTTTTACATGTAATCTTTGAAAATGAACATTCATAATTATTTTATTTTCACTGTTTTATATTAGGCCAGGAGCCTTTCCCATTGCAAGGCTGTCATTGCATAGAAGGGATTAATAGCTGTCCTCACACTGTTTTGGCATGAAATACATGATGTGGTATGCCATTGTCTTCCCACTCGAAGGATTTGGGAAGAAAACATTTTACAATTGTATCATGAACTGATTTATACTTTCACTAAGGAACAAAGTACGGTACTCATATTTTTGTGCAGGTTGTTTGTTATTTTCAATGTTATTTTGAAATTAAATTTTTTATTTAAAGGCTTATTCTTATAATTCTGAGACAAAGCACAAACAGAGGAGTTTTTGATGTCTACTTTGCTATTGAATAAAAAAGCCTGGTATTAGCTTAGTGGTCCGGGTGGTGGCTTGGGATCCTCGGGGTCCTGAGTTCGAGCCCTGCTGGCCACTGAATTAACATCAGGGGGGTTGACTCAGCCTGTCATCTTTCCGAGGTCGGTGAAATGAGCACCAGTATTCTGGTAATTATCCTTGCGTGTCGAAGGCGACAAAAGGGTTGGTGTCAGGAAGTGCATCCGGCCATAAAAACATTGCCACAAGAAAGGGCACCATGATTGGAGCCTGCTTAAAGCTGACCCTTGCTCAGGGAAAAAGGCTTTAAAATGGTGTGATGACTTTGCTTGAATAAGTTAGTGAAATGGTTGTTTGGCATTATTGCCATCTTAAGTGGATTTTTATGGGTTGGTCATGTATATCTGAAGATTGTATCAAAGAGTGCAGTGTGATATTATAGTTTTACCAGTGATTGTAAATGTCACAGAAAGGGTAACGCCGCATGTGGAGATTTCAATTTTCCCTTTGCGTAATGTCGCAGTGAGTTGGCTGTTGGTAGGATTAAAACCTTGGGATTAAGGCACAAACTTTGATCATGCTTGCAACTCGTACATCCTGTCACGCTCATATTTATAAGCCTAACCTTGTTTCCTGGCAGGTTTGCTTCAAACGTGTGTGTGTGTGTGTGTGTGTGTGTGTGTGTGTGTGTGTGTGTGTGTGTGTGTGTGTGTGTGTGTGTGTGTCACAAATTATGGCACACATGAGATTTCAGGACATGTCACACCAATCAAATGAGCTGCAACCAGAGGCTGTCCAGGATTATGTAATAATCTTTTCATTTTTTTTAGATACAATATTGTGGCTCGTATAAGAGGTAAGAGCAGTGCTACCATCTTTAAAGGAGCCCTTTGAGCAGTGCTGCTTTGATGTCAACCAAAAGATGCTTATCTTCTCAAAATGGAAAACATCATTTAAACTTGTTCTTTGAAGCATAAACCTAAAAATATAACAGATAGATACATTCGGGCTCGTGAGGTCCTCCTTCTGCCTCCTTACACCCACCTGTGACTAACTATGATTTTGTTTAACCATTGAGTCAAAGCTAACAGATTCTTTTTTCTCCTCTGCATACCAAAATACATTTTACAATTTGTGCGATTTAAAATATATACACCATATATATATATATATATATATATATATATATATATATATATATATATATATATATATATATATATATATACATATATATGTATATAGTGGTTATTTGCAGTACTTACACAGGATATACCCCCTATTGTACTTCAACTTTCCTTCACATATTCCTGATGAATATATGAGGGTCATTCAAGGTTAATGTGGACTTTAATCACATGAAATCAGAAAGTACAGGCAATTTGATGAACCCACTTATTTCTTAAGGTACTCCCCCTGCTACACCCACACACTTGTCTCATCGATGTGGTTGTGCCTGGATGACATCTGCGTCGAATTGTTTGTGAGGGGCATGAAATATTTTCAGGATAAGTGTTTTGTTGTCTACATCTTACCAGATGTTCTTTCAGTTGTCAGAGATCAAAAATCCCAAGATGAGAAGTCTGTATGGAAGATTATATGAGAATTTCCTCACCCATTAGATTGAATGACATCACATTTACCGACTGGAGTATTAGTGGTCACATTTACTCTTCGATTGTGACCGTTATCGTGCTGGAAGACGGCGTACCTGGCTGTTGTCTACATATAGTTTGTTTCAGTTCATGTAAGTGGTGCATTGAAGGTTTTTCTAACATTCAGCAAAATTCACTTGTATTGAACCATTAAAGTCCAAAGACACTTGCCATAAGCTTTCCAGCTAGTGGTTTATCCTCAAATTATTTTGGTGGCGGGGATCAAGAATGCAGTCTCCATTCCATGTTGGCTCAATTTGACTCTGGCATGAAATTATGAAGTCAAATGTCATCGCATGTTCGTCCTCCTCAGGAAATCATCTCCCTCCCTCTGGAAGCATTCCAAGAGCTCCACTGCAATGGCTACATGAATTGCCTTTAGATAAAACACAAGGTCCGATGTTGTCCACATTGCATTGCATGCATTTCATACATGTCCACACTTCCAAACACTGACATCCAATAATTCTTCTGCAATTCTACATGTATTCATATTATTATTGTTCAAACTTTGCAATTCATCTTGTATAATCTTTGCTTGAACGGCAGCAGTTGGATACATGTGAGATAGCTCAATCTCTTACCAATTTGGGGGCCATTATTGAACTCCCTGCATGATGTAACACACAACTATCTGAAAGGCATGCATCACAAAATTGTACACTGTCTCCTGTGCATGTTAGATCAAGTTTGATGTTTTCCGTCACAAGGAGCTTAATGATCGTAACCCCTCTGCTCCACAGCACATGGGACTAAATCAGCTGCCATCTTGGTTTTACCCAGAATGCTTTAATCTGCGATGATATTGCTCATCGTGGGCAATATCCTTGGACAAAATTTCAGCATTAACATATTATTTTCACACAATTTACAATTTAAAGTCCATGCCAGCCTTGAACCATCCTCTTCCATTCAGTGTTTTCCCAAACCATCAATCTTTTAATAAAACAACCAAAATCGTTCCTTTTTATGTTTATCTCATGTATTCCTTTCTCTCGAATGGCTTGCCATTGTCGGAAAGTTAATCGTCACCCACGATCATTCAGCCATTAGCTCATTGTTGACCTTCGGATCATTCTTCAAGCTAAATAAATATTGACAACTAATTTAGTCACGAGGTCATCACGTTAAGTAATTATATGATACTAGAAACACCTTCTCCATATGGAAGCGGCAATGCAGTGAGGGGGAATTTTAATTTGGAAGTGGTATCCAAATTTAGTCGAACATTCGCATGAACAGCTAACCAACAACCACCAAGTTTCAACACATATGTTTGTTATGTTTCAGTGTTTACAAACAGACAGACATATGTTTCAACACATTCCCCCCCCCCCACCCCGTGTGTGTCTGTGTATGTATGTACCTGTATATATATATATATATATATATATATATATATATATATATATATATATACAGTACATATATAATTAGAACAGAGAATTGGTATATTTTCAAATGATTTGTACGACATCTGGGAGTCTGATTTATTTTTACCGAAAACATCGGTTTTCAGGTTATTCTGTCCAGCGGTGCAGGAGTGCATTATCCATCCATCCATTGGGACTCTGTACAGTGTCGATGCTGCCGAAGCAGTCTCCTGGGCTATTGGGCACAATCCTGGATGGGTCACCACTCTGACACAGGATACTCGAATGGCTCATCATCCCAGCAATCTGGCACGCATTTTGCCGACCTCAAAAGCATGAACAGTCTGAGTCAACCCCACCTGGTTTTAATTCAACAGCCAAGCAGGATTTGAACTCCGGACCCTAGGATCCCAAGCCCAACACCCTAACCATTAAGCCAACACCAGGTAATGTGCATTATCAGGTGTGATAATGTACAATCTTGATGGGATAATTTCCCACTTTCACATAAGAGCAAACATCTGAGTTGGAGATGGCCATCCCAACTTAGTATAACGTTTTCATGCACACCCAGAGTATAACCACCACTTTTCAATTTACTTCGTCCAGCAGTTTTGGAGTACATATGTACATTGGATAAGTAGTTTTAGATTCTATAATGTTTTCATTCAGGGATACTACTATAATACCATAAATTGCTGGACCTTGTAATACACTCTCCCACCAGGAGCAGTGTTACACAATACACATTTACATCAAGAACTTATGCCATCTCCACTCTTCCGAACCCCCATGACTATAAATTTTTATTCACGCTTAAAACCTTCCTGGGCACATCCCGAGTACAACCACCAAATTTCAACGCATTACTTCCAACAGTTTAGGAGTGCATATGAGTAACACAAAAATGCATAGCCAAATTATGTGTAGCATGATGGTTGTTAATTTTAAAGTTTGTGTATGATATGCATCTTAAAATGTTGGATATACACCATGTGGACATGACAGACAAAGCCCAGAATTGACTTCTTCCCAACTGTGTAAGTTCCCTTGTGTAAGTCTAATATACCATTGTGTAACTTTTCTTTCACATCCTTTCCTCAAATAAAATTTCATTATTCTTTGTGTCCTTTCACAAACTAAATGGCAGTTGAATCGTACTGAGTGCTTTAACAGTATTGTCTGACTACTTTATGAATAAGTAAGGCACACCTGCTCATGCTCAAACCTGAGTTCACTGCAAACTATTTGCTATGAAGCTGATGGTTTTTACACCATAGTGACTTGCTCATCAGCAACACACTCACACCTTTGCGATGTGCCAAGCTCAGGGCAATCTTTGTTTGGCCATAGAAGGCCTCTGTGAATCCTGGGTTTCTTGCCCAAGATGATGTCATGTCTGATTCAGCAGAGAGGGAACTTTTCTTGTGAACAACTTCCTTCAGACTCACTCAGTTTTGTGACAAGCTTTGAGAGACCCAGATGGATGGTGCAGACAATGATACCTCATCATGCATGTGAAACACCAGAATGAGGGTTTATAGCTGTGTCAGGATTCAAACCCAGGCTAAACAACTTAGAGGCGATTGTGCATACTTCTGGACTATCTTGCCAGACAATTATTAGTCCCCTTCCACTTTCACCAGAGGAGACTATAGGTTTGCTCTCCGTCTGTCCATCTGTCCGTCCATCCGTCCATCTCACCTTTGGTTTTTTTCGACTTCTTTCCCATACCTATTAACATAATTAAACTGAAACTTGGTACATGGCTTTAATATGATAAGTTTCAGGGAATTTAGTCAATTTTTCAGAGTTATGCCCTTTTTAGACTGAGAAAATATCACATCAGTAGGGGATATGTATTGCAAAGCAATTCTTGCTCTTGTTGTACTTTGTCTGTACATGGTATTCTGACTGCATCCATTGAGCATTATTTTATCATGGTTCAAAAAAGTTATGGTGTGTCCATGTTGACAAATAAATAAAACAAATATATCTCATGCAGATTCCACTGGAGGTTAAGTGAGCAAATATAGTTTTGTGTAAAGGGACATTTAGGGATATACAATTATTTTTTTTTAACTTCTGTGATGTCATTGAAAAATAGTGACAATGGGACTTTGAACGGGGCACAGGAAACAGAATCCGAGGCAAAATTAAAGAGGAGGAAAGTGGAGGGAAATACGGCGAGAGACCTTTCCGACAAATTATAAACACAAGAAGCACCCGCTCCCTACGGGAGCTGTCAAGGGGGTCATGTTATTATATTTATGCCTATTTTACTCCAAGGGGTCCCAGGATTACACACCCAAAAATGGTTGCGATCGGTTCAGCCATTTTTGCGGTACCTGGAAACAGACAGACAGTGAATTATAGTAAGACTAGAAGCACCCGCTCCCTACGGGAGCAGTCAAGGGGGTCATGTTATTATATTTATTCCTATTTTACTCCAAGGGGTCCCAGGATTACACACCCAAAAAATGGTTGCGATCGGTTCAGCCGTTTTTGCTCTACCTGGGAACAGACAGACAGATGGTGAATTATAGTAAGACTAGAAGCACCCGCTCCCTACGGGAGCCATCAAGGGGATCATGTTATTATATTTATGCCTATTTTACTCCAAGTTGTCCCAGGATTACACACCCAAAAAATGGTTGTGATCGGTTCAGCCATTTTTGCTGTACCTGGGAACAGACAGATAGACGGTGAATTATAGTAAGATGACTAATCCTCCAGTGAGAAATGTTCAAGTAAGAGTTTTAAAGCATTGGTCTTAAGCATGTGTTTCTTGTTTGTCAAATGCCAATTTGTTTAAAAGGTTGAAAAAAAACATTGTGATAAAGATCAAAACATGCACTTTAGCCTGAGGATTAAAAATGTACATGGGTAAAATATGCGTTATTGCACGACTACACTGTTACCTCTAAACCAGTGACATCACCAGGAAGATGAAAAATAAGTTTGACAGCTTTTGATTGGGCCTGCATACTGTTCTACTGCAATGACTGAGTCACACCACTTTAATAATAGTACATGCTGCTTCCTTCCTTGATGCCCAACATTTAAAAGGGATATAACACTATTGGCCTGCTGCTGCATTGTAGCCGAGCATGGCCAAATGGCCTCCTTCATTAGAGTTCCTTTTATATCCTTTTAATGATGTTGGAAAACCAATCAGAGAGGAGGACATTGGGATAGAGGAAGAGGTAGATCGGGGTAAAACAGGAAGATAAGTGAGTGGAGGGAGGGCGAGGCCATGGAAAAATGATGTGAGGGGAGATTGAAAGGGAAAGGTAGATTATTATAAGGGAAATGGAAAGGATATACGGAAAGGTTAAAAAGCCGCACCAGTTTTGGATGGATGAGTGATATCGATTGAAGTTTGTTTTTTTAGGAGTATCAACAGCTTTTTCCACATGGAATGTTTTGCAAATGTAAAATATGGATGGCATTTTTTATTATTATTATTATTATTATTATTATTATTATGTATGCAAATGGATAATGAACTCAATAAATCTCACATTTGTTCGGTTGTGGAAATTGTTCAAAAAATTATTTTTAGAGTGAAGAGTAATTGCATAACCTTAACTCAGGTGGTCTAATGGTTATAACAGTGATTTCCAATGTCAAGTGATGATCTCTCAGCCTAAATCTCTTTCAAGAATTGTTTCTTTTTTTACTTTATCTTGTGAAGCCATTCGCATTGGATTGTAATCTTTTCCATTGGCATTCAAAACTGGTGGAATGTCTCATGTGGTTTCACTGCCTCTGGGCAAGAGGGAGCTATTTAGTGTGAGTCACAGAGGTGGGTGGGTGGATAGTTGTGGTGTGGGGGGGGGGGGGAGTGGGAAGTGGTGGTTTTCAATGAAAGAAAAGAGTGATTGAACAGAAAATCTTTGTGTTCCAAGGTCATTGGTCGTTTGCTTTTGCTGTTCAATGAGTCGAGATAAATTAGACAGAATATACATTTAATGTTTTAATTTTTTTTATAATTAAATGACACATAGATGTACAAATGACCATTAGAGCTGATACTTTTGATCCATTAAACAGTGGATAAAAGCAGGACTGGCTGAAGTGGATATCACACCAGCACTCAATGCTGAGTAACACTTCGCTTATCACTCCATCTGTGCTCTATCAGCCTTACTCATCCTTCGATAGACAAACTCTTGTGGATCATAGATTGTGGTTTTCAACCATCCATCTTTTTATATACTCCCCTTTCTGCTCGTATATTATTTTGTCTTGTGACCTTTATTAATTGTGATTTAGGTCAATATATTATTTAATATTTAAGTAACTCTCGAACTCACTTGCAACACTTCTGTGAAACTGTGCTAATAATTCCAGCAATTTGTTCCAATCGGATGTGCAGAGACAATGCTGACATGCATTTGGATAACATATCAAAACTGTAATGTAATTAACTTTTGATTGACTGTCAAAACGTGAAGTTTTCATCATTTTTCATGTCTCTGATGTGAAATAATTTTCATATTCTTTGTGTGATCAGTTTCTGGGTAAACGTACAATGTCTGGAACTCCAAAAGTTGCTTCAATTGTCATTCCTTCACGAACGACTTATTGTATGAAGTGCCATCTTTATTATTTGGTTATTCTATGATTTCCTTTTGAAACTAGAAGGGCACTCAGTGGAGCGCATACCTCCACCCTTTAATGCCTGATCCACAGGAACATATCTGGCCCAATACATTTTTGAAATATCATGTTTGAAAATATCCTTTTTGGCCCGATCTCTCAATGGTGAAAAATCACTTTAAAAATTCTAGTAGTCTCATCTGGATTCGGATCTTTACCAAAATCGAAACAATTCTTCATGGTTACACATCCAATATGTCCACCAAGTTTTGTCGGAATCCGTCCACAACTTTTTGCGATATCCTGTACACAAGCAAGCAGACAGAAACGGGTGAAAACATAACCTCCTTCACATTCGGTAATAATATTATAACAAAAGGTTATAATAGGTTATAAATGGAATTTTGAGCTGGAATGTCTGTTCTTCATTTGACATCCCATTACCATGAAGTACTGTTGGTTGACCGATTGAGTCAGTCCCAATGAGTCACAGAAATCTTTTGCTGAAGTGCCATGGCAGGTGAGAGTTTAACCACACCCAGCCAACTGGCATGATGACAATTGAAGTCACCACATTTGAGGAAGAGAGAGTTCGGATGAGTGGATAAAAGTTTTTCCATGTTTTCAGATAGTGAGGTGTAAATGGAGTCATCACTGTTTGGTGGATGGTACAACACACACAAAAAAAGACAAGATTCTCCTTCTGACTGTGTCTCTTCAGTTAAATAATCTCTGCATGAATCACTAGTATTCATTGTCTTCCATTTTTATTGCTTCTGAAATTCCCTTATATTAATTTTTACATCAATCAGCTCCTATTAATTAGTCCTTTAAACAGGGTGCTGATCACTCCTGCATTTCATGATGTCTTTCAGACTCCTTGGTGTTGAAGTGATTCTGTGAGCTTTTAAAAAGGCATATTCTTCTTCTCCGTTTGTATGCAGCACAAGGCTGAGGGGTAGAATCATTGGCTAAGAGTGTGACTGTGCTGCTGATGGTTAGGGCAGGAATTTGTAATTTGTCCATGATGCTGGCGAGAGCTTGCCTCCTCTTCATGATAGACACAATGGAATCTTTAACATCCACCAATGAGTGCTAGCAGATGGGACGCCCCGTTTAATGTAAATCCGAGGGATGGCACACACATTCATGAATTGCCCTGCTTGTGAAACACCAGGATGACAGTTTATAGCTGGGTCAGGATTCAAACCCAGGCTAGATAGCTGAGTGGCATGTGTGCATATCTCTCAGGACACATCCTTTCAGCACTGAAAAAGGCATAAAACACTTCCGACATATTTTCACCCATTTGTGGAGAAAATTCATGTTTAAATCATTGACTTAAACATTTCAAAATTATTGTTCATTTATCAGTATTCTGATCTCTCCCATTAACAGAATTCCCAAGCTTATGAACCTGATTTCCTTCTTTGTATAGGAAGTATTGAACTCTGCCTCACGTTGTAGAAAGTTCCTGATTCCTTTAATCACGTTTTGATACCCAACTTAATTGTTCTTCTAAGATGTTAATTTGCACTTCTTGACTCGGTTTGTCAGTATTTCCAATTTTGTGAACATTAAACCACCTTTGTGTTGATCTTAGCTCTGTATACAAAGATACTTGCAAAATGCATGATCATCTTGAGTTCTCGTGATTTTGCTTATCTAATTTGCAAATGAGATGTGGAACACAAGCTGCCCCAAGTGAAATCGATTTTCAAACTGTGTTTTATTTTGATATCAAAAATCAGTTTTATTCCATCATTTGATATAATTAAGACTTTTCTCAACTGGTCGAATGCCATCACTTTTAGTTGTATTCACATTAATTGTTAGCCAAAACTTACCGGCACTTGTTTTGACTCTCTTGAGAAGTCCTTCTGCTTGCTCAATTTTTTTTGATAATAAGGCTATGTCATCAGCAAAGTTGTGATCAGTAGCAACCCAGTTTGACTGTTTTTTTGTTTTTTTTTGGTTCTTGTTGGAACCCAGATTCCTCCTCCTTTGATAGCGTTTCTGATTGCACAATCAAGCATTATAACAAACAGCTAAGGGGGCAAGGGTGTCCCAATATAGTATTCTGGTCGAGAATTTCTAAGAGCTGCATTTCTCCATCAGGGGAGGGTATCTTGGCATGTTTATTCCTATACATATTCAAAATTACCTTCACAAGTTGATCAGAGATTCCATTTGTATGCTGTCAGGATCTTCATCATCTGGCCACAATAGATGGAGTTAAAGGTGTTTTGAAAGTCAATAAATGTCATTATTGCAGGAAGGTTAAGGGCACAAATTCCTTCAATTAACCTTCACAGTAAAATGACGTGTCCAACTATTGTCCTTTCATAATAAAATCCATTTTAGTTTAGCCTCGAGTGTTGATCAAGAGCACGATGGATTTGGCTCAAAATCATTTGATTGTGGATCTTGGCAACTATTGAGATTAGGCTTATTCCATGAGAGTTGCTGCAAGAAAATGGGGAACTATATTTAAAATAGACGAAATCTTTCGGCCTACACTACCGGTCGAAAGTTTTAGAACACACCCATTTTTCCAGTTTTTACTAAAATTTAAGCAGTTTAAGTCCAGTGAATAACCTGAAATGGAACAAAGCTAAGCGGTAAACTGCCAGAGGTTAAAAAAAAAAAGTTTATGTTACCAAAAACTGAAAAATAATGTAAATTTCAGAGTTGTTAAAAAAGGCCCTTTTCAGGGAACAAGTAATGGGTTAGAAAATGCAGCTGTTCTGCAGCAATGGAAGTAAATTTAGCCTTGAAAGTTGATGCAAACAATTCCTACAGGTGTCCCAATTTTTGTTGATTCGTTACAAACCCTCTGTCTGTATAAAAGCAGTGTTGGAACAGACTGTGTTGCTACACCCTTTGAAGCATTATTTGGACAATATTGCACTGCAGGAAGCAGTATATTGCTCTCATAATGGCGAGAAAAAGACAATTAACAAAGGAAGACAGACAGACCATTATAACCCTTAAAAGTGTAGGTGTTTCCTTTAGAGAAATTGCAAAGAGGCCAAGGTGTCAGTGAGTACAGTTTCCTACACCATCAAAAGGCACTTGGAAACTGGAGGAAACTCTGACAGGAAGAGGTCTGGCAGACCCAAAGCCACAACACAATCACAAGACAGGTTTCTGAGAGTCAACAGTCTGCGTGTTCGGCGGCTCACAGGACAGCAGCGTCAAGCACAGCTTAACACTGGTCGAAGTAAGGAAGTCTCAGTTTCAACTGTGAAGAGAAGACTTCGAGCTGCAGGTTTGACAAGTCGAGTGGCAATAAGAAAGCCATTGCTAAGAAGGCAAAATAAGAAAAAGAGGCTTGCCTGGCCCATGAATCACCGCCAGTGGACTCCTGTAAACTGGAAGAAGGTCTTATGGACCGATGAATTATAATTTGAAATCTTTGGTTCATCACGCAAGGATTGTTTTTTTATGCCATCGAGTAGGCAAAACGATGGTTCCTCAGTGTGTGACACCAACTCTCAACCATGGAGGAGGAAGCGTGATTATCTGGGCTCTTTTGCTGGATCCAGTCGGCGACTTGCACAGAGTGACTGGCACCCTGAACCAAAAGGGCTACCACAGCATTTTGCAGCGCCATGCAATACCCTCTGGTCCACGCCTAGTTGGTCAGGGGTTCATCCTACAGCAATATAACGACCCAAAACATACCTTCAGGCTATGTCATAACTACCTTAGAAGAAAAGAACAAGACAGTAGGCTTCAAATCATGGAATGGCCAGCACAGTCTCCAGACTTTAACCACATCGAGCTGGTTTGGGATGAACTTGACAGAAAGGTGAAAGCAAAGCAACCTACAAGTGCAACACATTTGTGGGAACTTCTGCAACAGTGTTTGGGAAGAACTTTCCAAACAATATTTGATCTCCATTATCGAAGAATGTCACGACTATGTTCGGCTGTTATATCTGCAAAAGGTGGCTACTTTGATGAGTCAAAAATTTAGATTAAATTTTGTTCAACAAAATGATTCCATGATTTATTTTTTATCTGCAATTGTTTATCTGTTCTATGCTTTAATTTCAGAGTACATTGAAACAATAAACTGCTTAGATTTCAGTAAAAACTGGAAAATGGGGGTGTTCTGAAACTTTTGACCGGTAGTGTATTTTCATCCATTAGTGCTGCATTACAAAAGTTGAGAATGATAGTGATGACGTCACACCATTTCAGAAGTTCTTGAGATATACCGTCTTCGCCACAACTTTTTCTTCAACTAAAGATACCTTTGCTTTATTATTTTATTCAATGTAAAACTGACCCATATTGATGGTAAGGTCTTCTAGGAGAGTTTTGACTTCCTCTTGCTCATCATCTCTCTTCGGTGGGCTACGAAGAAGATTCTGTAAATTATTGTATCAGTTATTAATTATTTCCATATCAGCACTTTCCTTAATACCACCTATTTGGGAAGCGTTTCTTCTGCTAATGTTGTTGATGAGTCACCAACTCCTTACATGCTTGCAGCTAATGTGTGCTTTCTCTACTTCTTCAATTTTATTGCTGAGGTCATTCCCACAGGCATCGTTGTTTTCTTTTCTTAATGCCTTCTTCACCCATTCATATTTGAAGTGGTTGCATTCTTTTGTATAAAAACATTTCCACCAGTTTTGACAAGCTTCTTAAAATTGTTTCGTATTTTCTCAGGCCTTCGCTATCAAGGATTTTTAGAAAGATAATTCTTCTTTCATAGCTTTCTTTCTTTTTGATATGTTTCATTGCTGCTTGCTGGAACTCTACCAGTGAATGACCAAGTTAAAAAATGATGTAAATTATTAAAAGCAAGGAAGGTACAATCGATTGATTGTGTTAATTGAGCCAGTGTTAATGGACCACCTTAAGAGAACCACAACTACAATAATTCAACCGAGAGACCAAGTCATGTCTCTATGTGTATGTAAAAGAAATGACATGGAGAAGAATTGACAAAAGTTTATCTAGACACCCATTAGGATGGGTTGGATGTGCAAAAATAAATGATGCAACCAACCGTAAACAATTTGTATATAATATTATAAACCCCTTACCCTCCACTTCACATATACACCCTCAGTATCACATGTACGACAGGGATTCCTTAATTATCCTATGTGTCACACCACAGGAGATAAACATTCGATAGAAGCAGAAAAGACAGGAAATACCTGAGCCGTACCTGGCCGGGCAGAGCTGGTGGAGTTGCAGGTCGCATCCATTCACAGTTTCAGTCACCATATTATCTCGGGTGCCTGATAATACACAGACAAGAGGAGGTGGAGAGGCGTGGCTTGATGAGTGGGTGCATGGTGCAGCAAAAGAGCCTGATAAGCACGACACAGCCCTCTGTGGAGTTTCGTCTGGAAAAGTCACCTGAGCCTATTCTGGGAAACTCCTTTGCACCTCACTGCTGCATGGGCTTTCACAGGCTCTGCCCCCCACCTTCAGCCCAAAAGTGCTTTGCCCCTCCTCGCTCACTTGTTATTGGGCTGGAGCTCAGACTGAGGGTGGAGCGACCCCTCGAGGCCAGTCACTCCAACAACCTTGAGGTAATTGGCGCGACAGATGGCGCCCTTCCGTTCTCTCACCAAAACTGCTGCGTCCAGGCCTTATAGATGCTTTAAACATACATAAATGATGGATTCCGAAGAGTAAAACATCAAATAAATATGTCAAATGGGATGGCGGTTTAAGAAACAAACATTAGGATGGGCTGGAGAGTGTCTATCTAAACATAATACTAATGCATAGCTAATATCACAATAAATTACTTTTACACTTATGCTAGACATGCAATTTAAGGAAATAACTATACTATTATTTAGCATATTTAACCCATCAGGAGTCATTTCCACATTATATATATATATATATATATATATATATTATATATATATATATATATATATATCCATCCATCCATTGGGACCATATTCTGTGCAGAGCGTTGTGCTGCCTAAGCAGTCTCCTTGGCTATTGAGTACAATCTTGGACAGGTTGCCACTCCGACATGGGATACCAGCAAGCTGGCACTCATTTTGCCGACCTCGGAAGGATGACAGGCAGAATCAACCCACATGGTTTAATTCAACAGCCAAGTGGGATTTGAACTCAGGATTCTCGGATCCCAAGCCACACCCTAACTATAAAGCCAACACCATAAATACTTACAATATACATATATATATATATATATATATATATATATATATATATATTATATATATATATATATATATATATGATTGGGGCAGTTGGGATCACACATTTTTAAAGAAGAAGAAGGTGCTTGCATCCAGAAGTATAAACTAGTTTGACTCCGGTAATTTGAGCAAAAAGCAAGAGCAGACCCCAGTCTCAGGCAACGTTTCACCAGCTTCACAGCCGGCTTCCTCAGGCACAATATGCCCCGAGCCTCGGCATGTGTCCGGTTTTTATTTTTATACCACCACTCATTTCTGGTCACGTGCTGTTGCTCAAGGTTAAATGGGGAAGTGCTTTTTTATTATTATTATTATTTTATTTTGCAAAAGCAAAATTAACGTCAAATCACATCATTGATCGGGTACTCGGCAGGTTTTTGTTGTTTTTTTTACTTACACGTGGTCTGGTGTTGCGTGTGTGTGGATGAGTAGGTGTGCGCTTGTTGTTGTTTTTGTGTTTCTGGGCCATGAACACGGCTTGTTTTGTGTCCATGTTGGGCATGATGAGGTGTTGGTTGTGTGAATGTTGGGGTTCTCGTTGGATGTTGTGCACATGCGGATGTGGTGTTTGGGATTGAGTGTTGTTTGTTGCCCACCTCATCCAGCTGTTTGCACCATCCAATTTTTGCCATTTGCATCAGAGGTGTATACTGTGTGGGTATGTCCACCAACTCCCCAGTTAGACCACCCTCCCGGCTCTTCACGTACCATGCTTCCAAAATCAACCTATGTCATTGGGTTGATTCTTCTTTCATATTGAGTGAGGAGTATCCCTTGTTGGACATCGTGTCGAGGACACAGGTCCCATTTAAGTAAAAATTGTGGCCAGATTGCAGGCAAATACGTGCTAGGGCTGACTTGATCACCTTTCCAAGCCTAATTGCTCCATCATGTTCATCTAGCCTTTGTTTTAAATTTCTTCCAGTTTCACCAATGTAGAATTGGTCACAGTCTTTGCTTGATGAATGGTAAACTACTCCAGATTTATTCTTAGTTGGTATTGGGTCCTTCAGTTTTGAAATGATATTACAGATGGTGCATAAAGGCTTGTAGGCTACACCAATCAGTGCACCATGTACTATCCTGCCAATCCTTTCAGAAAGGTCCGGGTAGTCTGGCAGTACATAGTGCCAAAGTGTGTCTGGCTCCTTCTGTTCTGTCTGTTTTGGTTCTTTGATGGTGAGGAGTATCCCCTTCCTGTTCCCATTTTTGAGCAGGACTCATCTAACCAATCTGATTTCTTTAATTGCTTTGGCTTTGGATGATGACACTGTACATGCCCAAGCTGCTATTTCCCGTGCTCTGCACTGCAATTGTGGGAGATTGAGAAACAGGAATGATTAGATCTTTGCACCAGTAGACAAGGGCAGGGCAGGGCCAGTCATGGAGAAGGAATCTTACCATGAAAAAATCATATCACTCCTGGAGGATGGTAAAAATTATCAAAAATTACCTGATGACCCAACTTCAAAGCAACAATGGTCCTTGAACACACAATTGTCCATGCTAAAACGAGCAGGCAGGCTGGACCAACAGGACAACAATTGGCTTTACTGCAACAATGGTTCAGCATCCAGACTGTATGGTGTGGTGGAGATTTCCAACCAAATTAGAAAAACCCTTTCTAATTTAACAGATCGTTTATTGTACAAAAACACATATATGTGGAAAAAAGAGCTTGTCTCAAGAGTCCAAGCAGATCTCTGCCTCTGAGCTAGAATATGTGACCCTTTATACAATTTAAAAATCGGGAAGGGTCAGAACATCACAGGGCACTTGGCCAATCAGACTACAAGAAAGTTTTATTTGCACACGAAGTCCTTTAAGCAAAGAGAAAACAATTTTTTTGAATTAAGCAGATTGTACTGTGAAAGAATGTGTGTCTTCATTCAGGGAATGTATGCACAGAAAACCTCATTTACTTTCGGCAATGATAAGCATTTATCTCAGCATGTAGATGGAGCATCTGGTTTGCACAGCTTTTGCAGAACAATTTGAGGTCTATGACCTCAGCAGCTCAATGAGACTCTTGCTTGGTAAGAGGACAATTGGAAGACAGAGTTCATGTTTGTACAACTTTGCAATTGAATGGGAGGCCAGAGTTAATGAGACTAATGCCTCTGGGGACCAGACTCTCCGGCATCACCAAAGTAGTTCTCCCCAATTTGCTTACCAAATGGAAAATATGAGATTATATTGTTACATATTTAACTAACATGATATATATTTATTTATAAAACAACCTTCAGTATGCAATGATTTATCAAGTATATTTTAGAGTAACAAACATAACAGATGGGTACATATTTCTTCAAACTAAACATGGACTAACAGGATCTCTTACCAGGCCCAGATGCACTCGGGCCAATATGGGGATTACATATTCGTTATTATTGTACCGGGTGTAGTGGCGTGCGCCTGTAATCTGGCTACTCGGAGGCTTGGGTTGGAGGATCGCTTGAGGACGGGTGCTCTGCACCGGGCCGCGCTATGAGAGGGTGTAGGGCAGCCCGGAATCCTGGCGAAACCCAATCCTTATCCTTTTGTCGTAAGAGGCGACCAGGGTTGCGTCAGGAAGGGCATCCGGCGTAAAACCTATGCCAAATCATATGCGGATCATAAAGGATGATCCGCTGTGGCGACCCCTAACGGGAGCAGCCGAAAGACGAACAACATATTCATTATTATTGTATTGGTTAATCAATGATCCTAAGGTTTAATATGGAAAGATATATCAGTTTTTCGGGAATTTACAAGACCATAATATAGTGAACATTTACTCGTGGTCTGTCAGTATCAAGTCTGCAAATTTAATGAGATCTAACCTTGTCATTGTGAGAGACCTGATAAGCATAATTATCTTGCAGACAATTGAAATCATTTATCTCAATTCAGCGCACGCGAACCATTCTTTGCAGAGTGATTTTAGCCGATACTTTACAACAGATTTTATACTTCCATTTCGTTTAAAAGCAAAAATATAGAGAAATGAGTATATAATTTGTGGACAAATACCACTTATCTCAATATGAAAAATATTTGTTTCAGTGTGATTAATACAGAAACACCAGTGCTTTGCAATAGTCATATGGTCTCTACAGCTTTCTGTTACCAAAATGTCCATGCTCATATTTCACAAAATTGTATTAATTACTTTTACTTCCACAGTGGTCTTCTTAAGATCCACAAAGACAATGTCCCGATGAATCCCATTGTGTCCTTCGTTAATGCCTCATTTCACAGATTGTCGAGCTTCTGAACACGTATCATTGGCAGACTTGCAGGAAAGACTGATAAAACGGTTAAGAATTGTGGTGAATTTGTTGAAAAGATATGAGAGGTTAGAATCCAAGATGATGAGACGATGGTATCTTTTGATGTAGTTTCCCTTTTCACCAACATCCCAGTCGATCTAAAGGTGAGCATCATACTTGACTGGTTGAAACATTCAAACGATTGGAAAATGGCTTTTCAAAACAGCAAACTAACGCCTGAGGATATTGCTAGCTGGCTGGAGATGTGTCTGAAAATCACGACCTTCATCTATGATGGTGCACACTACCGACAAATATTTGGCACAGCTATGGGTTCATTGGTCTCTGCTGTTTTGGATAATTTGGTCATGAAGGAACTCGAACAAAAGATATTTGAGTCTCATGAGAATTGGCTTCCATGGTAGTGGAACAGATATGTAGATGAAACCTTTGCCATTGTGCATACAGACATGGTAGTCCACAACCTGGCTGGATATTCCCCAGCATTAACTTCACAATCAAAATTGAAAACGAAAGAAATTGGCCCTTTTGGAGGTAGAGGTTCACTGTAAGCCTGACGGCTCCCTAAAGACCGGTTTACAAGAAACTAGCCCACACCAGCCGATTACTAGATTTTAACTCCTGCAACCCAATCTCCCACAAACACAGTGTAGTACGGACCATAGCAGCTCGGGCATGTATGGTGTCATCATCCAAAGCCGAGGCAATTAAAGAAATCAGATTAGTTAGATGAGTCCTGCTCAAAAAATGGGTACAGCAACGGGATACTCCCCACCTTGCACGACAGAACGGAAGGAGCCAGACATACTTCGGTACTGTGTACTGCCATACTACCCTGGCCTTTCTGATAGGATTGGCAGGATAGTACATGGCTCATGGATTAGTGTAGCCTACAAGCCTCTATGCACCATCCATAATGTCATTTCAAAACTAAAGGACCCCGTACCAACTAAGCATAAATTTGGAGTAGTATACCATTCATCATAAAAAGACTGTGACCAATTCCACATTGGTGAAACTGGAAGAAATTTAAAACAAAGGTTAGATCAACATGATTGAGCAATTTGGCATAGAAAGGTGTCCCAGTCAGCCATAGCATATCATTGCCTGCAATCTGGCCAGAAATTTCATTTTTATGGGACCTGTGTCCTCGACACGACATTCAACAAACGACACTGGTTAATTTTGGAAGCGTGGAACATGTGAAGAGCTGGGTGGTCATGTGAACATGTGAAGGAGGGTGGTCTAACTGGGGAGACAGTGGACATACCCACACAATACACACCTCTAATGTAAATGGCAAAAACTGGATGGTGCAAACAGCTGGATAAGGTGAGCAACAAATAACACTCAATCCCAAACAAAACATACACATGTGCACAACACTCAATGAGAACCTCATTACTCACACAACCAACACCTCATCATGCCCAATCCAGACACAAAACCAGCTTTGTTCATGCCTCGGAAACACAAAAACAACAAGCACATACACGTGCTCATCCACACACACACAACACCATATAACGTGCAAGTAAAAAACAAAAAAAAAACTCCATTGGACCTCGAGCACTTGCACGTCATCAGAAATGAGCGATCGTATCAAAATAAAAACCGGACACATGTCCAGGCTCAGGGTCTATTGTGCCTGAGGAAGCCGGCTGGAAAGCTGGTGAAACGTTACCTGAGACCAGGTCCCTCTTACTTTTTTGCTCAAATTAGCAGTCGATCTATTTTTTACTTTTGGTTGGAAGCGCCTTCACATATATATGTACATTATCTCACAAAAGTGAGTACACCCCTCACAAATATGTAAATAATTCAGTGTAACCTTTTGAGCATCTGTGCTAGAAGCAAAAGCTTAGAGTTGATTACAGAGTAGACATTCTGAAATATGTATGCAGGCACAAAACTGCCATTCCATAAAAACAATGTGGCATATTACGAATATTTGTGAAAGAGGAGGCAACAAAAGTGAGTACACCCCTGCTATTGTCTGCACAAGAAGTAAGTCAAGCATGGTCAAACAGCTTCCATTTTCATCATTTTCTGCATATTTAAGTCAAAGAGTTGTTAAGGTACAAATATGCCACAAACAATACACAATGTCCATAGAGCTGCACCTCCCTGGTATGTTAAAAGTGAAGAAGTGTACTCAATGCAGTAATTGTCCATGCTGCGCTGAAGAAATAATTGCATAGGAAATACTATACCAATCACCATTGAGAAAGCAGCATGGCTCCTCATGGTAAAGAGCTCTCAAAAGATGTCGAAGATCGAATCGTTGCCCAACATAAAGATGGCCAAGGAAACAAGAAGATCAGTGCTTCTTTGAAAGTAAGCCCCAACACCATGGCCAAGGTCATCCAGAGGTTCTCCA
>CM068953.1:102536738-102588621 GCA_035128595.1 Eptatretus atami
TACAACAATGAGTTGCGCTCACCAGGGCAGACCAGCAAAGATGACTGCACATACCGTTCGCCAAGTTCAGAATCTAGTCCTCCAAGACAGACGACAAAGTGCCGCCAAAATTGCTGAAGAGATTTATACAGCTTCTGGCCAGTCTGTTAGTGCGCAAACCATACGTCGCACACTCCATGTATCGGGTTGCATGGGTCGCCAATGGGTAAGCCCTCTCCTGAGCAGAGGCCACAAGAAAGCTCGCAAACAGTTTGCTGAAGCACATCAATCCAAGCCCCTGGACTACTGGCAACATCTCCTCTGGTCTGATGAAACAAAGATCAATTTGTTTGGATCTGATGGAGTGCAACGTGTCTGGCGGCGACCTGGAGAACAGTACCAAGACAAGTGCATTATCCGTACTGTCAAGCATGGTGGTGGTAGTGTCATGGTTTGGGGATGCATGAGTGCTGCCAGTACTGGAGTGCTCAAGTTCATCGAGGGAAACATGGTTCTACGATGTACTGTGACATCCTGAAGGAGAAGATGTTACCCTCCCTGCGAAAACTTGGTAGAGGAGCTGTATTTCAGCACGAAAATGATCGGAAGCATCGTTCCAAGCAGACAACTGCCTTTCTGAAGAAGTCGAAGGTCAATGTGTGGAGTGGCCAAGCATGTCACCTGATCTAAACCCAATAGAACACCTGTGGGGCATCTTGAAATGTAAGGTTGAGGGACGAAAGGTGTCCAACATCACGCAACTTCGAGAAGTCATTGCAGAGGAGTGGAACAGGATCCCAGCAAAGACATGTGGAACACTGGTCAACTCCATACCGAGTAGAATAGTTGCTGTGCTCAAAAACAATGGTGGACATACAAAATACTGAAAACAATAATGCTTCAATGAGAGAAAGTACATAGGTGTTACTCACTTTTGTCCCCCCCCTACCCCCCTTTTCACAGATATGCCCAGTATGCCACAATGTTTCCACAGAATAAATGTTTTGGGTCTGTACATGTATGACAGAATGTCTACTCTATCATTTCTTTGAGTCTTGTGTTTATAATACATCTAAGTAAAAAGTTACAACAAAATATGTACATTCTTGTAAAGGGTGTACTCACTTTGTTGAGATGCTGTATATATATATATATATATAATATATATATATATATATATATATATATATATATATATATATTATATATAATTATATATATATATATATATATATGAAGACCACAAGGGGAAAACCAGACATGTCACTTTTATAAATTTCAGGGTTATTGCACCTGCCAATAGTTGGCAACATAAGGTTTCCTCTCACAATATTACTTTAACAAATAACCAGGGGTGTCACATAATTTATATGGGATAAAGTTTAGCCGTGCAATGAAAAAACAAGTGTTGTCAAAGCTGAACAAGTAGAAACCCAGAGTTGTCAGTACTTTACTCCTGGTTATCTCCCTTTCATTCATGTTAACTGATCCACCATAATATTCAGAGTTGAGAAACTAAAAAATAAAAGGTTGTAAAACTTTCACAACATAAACTCTGAGCACTACAATAGCCTATTTGGTTATATTATGGGCTCTGTAGTTGGTGCATATCGTGGTTCAAGCCTGGTCAAACCTTTATTGTGACTTTTATGGGACCCACGCCGTGGCTTAATGGTTAGCGCGTCTGAGTACCCATCCTCATTTGATGTACCCACCGCCCAATCAACCTGCTTAGGTATATGAGGGAGTCACATGAGGTGACTTCGGCTATCGCGGGGGTGTTTATCCTTGGCTTCCTCCCGGTATTCCATCATATTAAGTAGTACGGAGTAAGAAATGGAGAATCCGTCGTCATATAAGCGAAATACCCTTGAGTATGGTGTTGAACACCAATCAAACAAAAAAACAATGACCGTTTAATGTTGAAAAAAATAATCTGTGATCACCAAAGTCATGTAATGTATGCTAATAACCAACAAGCATGGATTTGCTACACATCCTGGGTTAAAATTGCATGGCAATTATTAAACAAGGGAATAACCAGTGATGTCAGTTTGCAACATTGATTCGTTCTTTGCTCTAAATTAAATAACACAGAAGCTTGGCAAATGCTGCATGCTTAATTTGATCGGCCAATGATCACTCTTCCTTTTACTGGAAAAGAAATCTATATGACAGTTATTAAACAGTCCACCAAAGTCTTGAAACTTTGTTTTTCAGTTTCTTCAAATTGACTTATCCTGACATCTCTGGTTTTCCCCTTGTGGTCTTCATATATATATATATACACACACACACACACACACACACACACACACACACACACACACACACACACACACACACACACACACACACACTCGCGTGGTATGCTTACACATTGTGTAAGCATATGAACCATGTTTCCCCATTATCTCAGGTCGTTCACCTGCATTTGATTTTTGGTTTATTGATTCTCTGTTTTTTTCATTTACGGATGCTTTTCAATGGTTGTAATTTTTCTTGGTGTGCCAGCTTCGATATCCGTCGGCAAACAAAATTACCGTGCATGCTCATTGTCTTGGGATGCTGACCTGCATTTTATTTTCATATATTTATATTTTCATTTATGCATGCTGTCCTATGATTCTGTGACTTTTCCCAGTGTATAGGCTTTGATGTCCATCGGCACTCAAAATTTCAGCTTTCTACGTCACCCGCAAGGTGCTGATCTTAATATTTATATTCCATATTCTTCCCCTCTTCCTATGGCACTCGCTCATCATCCCCCCCCCCCCACTTCAGCAACGCTCGTAATTGGCTGAAACACGGAGCTTTCAGGAAAAGGAAGGTCCTACGTGCCTGTCACTTTGAGATAATTTATCACTTTATTTTTATCTTATCAGCTTATTTGGGAGATTGATTATATCCATCAATGGGCCTGAACTAGGTGCATAAATTGTTGTTTTTTATGCAGGGGACAATTTTTTTTTTTTGTGGGCCAAATATCAAGGGAAGGAACAAATAGGAAAAGAGGAGACTGGAAAAACACACTGACACAAGGAAGTAAGATCTTTCATTTGGGAAAGGTTAATGGGCATAACAAAGATCATGGGTCAGAATTAAGGATGACAATAGATGAGGGTGCGCTGCTTGCTTGAAGCTTTTGAGTGAAGAATGAGACAGAAGAGCCTTTTGAAGGTGGTTCCATAGATGGGAAAAGCAAGGAATAAGTAATTGTAGGTGCACAAGTCAACATGAATTTTGGAAGTTTAAGCATAATGGAGTTACTGAAAGAACACATGCATCCTGGAGTTGCTGGGGAGGTTATGGAGGACTGAGAGAAGAGAGGGAGCAATGTTGGAAAAGAGGCTGTAATAAACAGTCACCACTGACCTGCTTGCGATGGAATAGCAATATACCTTGTGCTTTGGCCTGATCACAGGAGATTCAAATACATTTAATAGCTATAGAATCCACAAAATCTAGCAGAGGTGATGCTGGGATGCCAATACATTGCAGAGAGCGGTACTCCATTAAGCTACGGACAAAGGCCTTGTAGAATGTGAGTTGACCTGATTTTCCAAGAAAAGACTTGTATAAACGTAAGATGTCCAGTCTGCAACTGGCATTGGAGGCCTGTTTTGCTATGTGGTCAGCACAGATGAGGTAACAACTGATGGTGAGGCCATGAAGTTCAAGAGACTGGACCTCTTCCAATGTATGACCAAGGAAATAGATAGGTGGGTTCATTTGATGATCATTCCAGAGTGATAGCATAAGACTCTGAGATATTCCTGGATTATCGGTCATGTTCCATTTATCAGAGCAGAGTCTAATATATTCTAATTTGAATCTCTTATTCAATCGAATTTGTCTTGTCTAATTTGTAGTGCTTTGATGAACATGCCACTCATATGATTGATGTGACAATGTTTTGTTTAAACAATTTATCATCTTTCTTAATTTTCAAGCTGTGCCAAATGTAATGACAGTAGAAGCCTTGCATCACTATAGACATGACTTTTTATTGGACTATAACACTTTTTAAGTAAATATGTGGTTTGCTATTGTCGTAATGTTTTGATTTTTTGTTCCATAAGTATATCATGGAAGTCATAGCCAGATTCCGAGTCAGAAGGCCAGGCAAGACCTGCAATGAGCTGCGAAAGGGTCTGTTCAGCCTTTTCGTCTGTCTCAGTGAGGCGAAGCAGAGCAGATTTTCGTCACTGCATTTTTATGGTCATGCAAAATTGCATCCTCTGCGAGTCGTCTGACACCCCAGCAGGTGTCAGATCAAGATTTAGAATCTGGTCGAAAGGCTGAGGCATCACTTGGCTTGTGTTTTGTAATTGTGGGAAATGTGATTCTTATCTTAAAATTGAAGAAGATTCTAGGTATTGTATGAGTCTGTCCTGGTTTTATCTGATCTCTCATTCAAGACAAAATTTATAAGGGGTCACTGCTGTGGTTACAGGCCAGATTGTAAGGCAAGATTGCAAACTGACATGATATTAAGGCAATTTTAAGTTTGGCCTGGTTGATTCAAGGTCATTTTTACAAAAAAAAACAACTAGTTATCCAAAACACATCACTTCAAAAGGACAACACATAAACCATTATCCTACAATCAAACACATCAAGGGCTGCAGCTTGAACTTTGAGTTTCTGCCACTACTCTGTTAGGGGATTTGAGGATGTGGTTGGGGGAGACAAACAGCAGGTTTGATGGATTTTTAAAGCTATTAGTTCTTATTTTACTTGTGATGAGGTTCATGTAGCCTATTTTTGAGCTCAACAGCTGTTGCAACAATAATAATTTCACTCCTCTGTGAGCTCATATACCTTCCTTTACTGGAATCACCATCATGCCACCGCAGCATATAGAGCTGAAACGCAATGGCCCGTTGCATGCTAAATCTAGCTTGTGTTGCTCAACCATTCAGTGTGTGATCAGGAAACAGAAGGAAACAGCGGTGTGTTTGAGAGGCTGTGCCCATTTGGTATCGACTGCATCGTGCTGTTGATGGACCATTATGGTTAGAGTTATATTGGGTTCAGTGATAGAAATGCATTACATATAATTTCACTTCCAATGGCCTTCACATGACACATTTATCTGAGATGACACCTGATATCGTATATGAGGTGTGTGGTGAAGAGTTAGATAAGTTTGGCCAAATGTGTATAGGAATTTGATGTTGCCATTCTGGTATGCCAGCATGCTGGTCTTTTGTCATCCATATCACTTCATAAGGCTGTGAAGATACTATGCTCCTATTTATACTATTGGTATGAAACTGCAACTTGTCATCATGTTTATTTTCTTTGTTTGTTTTGTGTATATGTATGCAAAATGTGTGCATGTCCAGATTCCATAAAGATTGCAAAAGCTGTGGAGATACTTACTGTTGTGAAAGAGGAAATATTTCAGAATAAATGATTTTATATCGTAAGGTGTGAACAATTGTTCACCAGCTTTTGCTTTGAGATTTTGAAAGCAAGATTTTGCAACCTACTATTGCACTCGGAGTGGATGCTAAGTTAGGTCTCTCAACGATCATGTTGTTATCTTTAACCAGACTGTGGCATAATGGTTAGAGCATTCACACTGATTATGGTAGGTTGGTGGTTTGAATGCTGGCCAAGTCATACCAAAGACTTTAAAAATGGTGTGTGCTGCTTCCTCACTTGAGGCTCAGCATTTACAAAGGCTGGAAAATGGACAAACAACTACAGGTTGGCAACAACAGCATATTATATTAACAGGACTGTCATGGGTGTTGTCCTATTCATGTATAATGTCGACCTAATACATTTCAATGATAAGTTGCAAGTTCAGGAGTGTTGCAGAAAGGTTCTTGGAGAACTTGAGCATGCTGGGTACTGGCATGCAGTCAATTTCTTCTTCTTTAATGGCCACAATTTTTTCCATGTTCTTGTTGCGTTTTGGCCAAACGGTTTTACGAATCCACTGGACAAGTCTGATGCTCAACTAAGGTTAGGGCAGGAATTTGGAATTTGGCCATGGTGCTGGTGATAGCTCAACTACTCTTTGCAAAGGACACCACCAACTAATGTTGGCAAATGGGAAGCCAGTTTAACGTCCATCTGAGGGACGGCACACCCAATGATGAATCACGCTGCCTGTGAAACATTTGTGAGACCAACTGGCTAAACACACGATTGATGTTTTATTTATAGCATAACAAAAGCAATAATTTAAAATGCAGTGCCCCACCTATCAGGCCAAAACAGATTGAATTTCCGTCCTCATGGATTCAAACTGAGCTCTGGAAAGCAAGGACAGAATGCATTGCCAATAATGCCATCTTGGCAACATCAGGTGATTTCTGCATTAGTCTATTTCACATTCCTATCTGAACTGATGTCTCATGATGCTGGGAATGATGGTCCACCTCCAATACACGATATTAATATGAGTTTGCCCATTGCCTCATAAGGTCGTTTCAATTCGCATAAAGTTAGGCCAAGTGCTGACACGTTTTTATTTGATTTGTATCTTCCAAAATGTTTAAAGGTTGTTTCTAGGGTTAAAATGTCTCAGGAATCGAATCTCGCCATCTGACAAAAAATATACTTGGACACTTTTTCACAAATTAGCATTCAAGTGTGGCATCCTCAAAGAAACAAAACCCTCAAGAAACAAAATATCACTCAAAAATATTTTGTGCAAAATCTCTCATGCCCAAAAATGGTTCACCAGATTTACTTGAGTAAAATTGTATCCAATATATCATAACAGATCGACTCCCAGATATACCTGATGATGGTGAAGAACACCTGCATAACTTCCTTTCATCCACAAGTTATTGACCTTATGTATGGGATTGGCCTCTCAAAATGGCTGAGATCTGCAAAGAGGCATCTTGGAATTCATCACTCCTGGCCTGGCCCTTCTCAACGTAATTCAGCAGGTTATCTTTTACAGGATCAACATCCTTCTTCCCAGAAGTGAGACTGCATTTTATTGTCGGCATCATGAGTAAATGAATTTCTTGTAGATTGATGATCAGCAATCACTCTGGCTAGTTCCTCATTCTCCTTCTGAACACTGTAAGCCTTTAAGTATTTTTGTGGTGTCTTCTAATGAGCTTATGGCTGCCTTGGATAGTAGTTTACAAACTATATGGAGCCGTGCACTGCTCTTATCACCATCCATTGCTTATTTGCTGTTTCAGACTGCGATGAATGCTATTCCTGTCAACTATGATGCAGCATTGACATTCACTGTCTCCTCTCGTGTCATATCTACTGGCTTGCGTATTGGTTCATCTCACCAAGTGGGCTCCCCCTTCTAACAAATGACACACACTAGGATGTGTGTTGTCCATATTGATAAGTGATAAGTGGTAGCAAACATTCCATCTGGTATAATTGGGCCTATTACAGGCAAAGAATACTGGGTATCATCGGCTCAATAGAATAGATGAACAGGTCCATATTATTTGACTTGCATTCCTGGCTGAACACCAAAATTAGATTCATGAGCTTGACATTGATCATCCAGTACTTGACTCCTTTCATGCTGACCAGTTAGTGTCTTCTTTGTTATACATTGGAAAGAAGGACATTGCGAATGGATTATTATTATTATTATTATTAGTTTTGTTTGTGTACATAGTTGAGGCTCATGGAAGAGCTGGTACACTGAAATCATCAGGACATAACAGGATGCAAAAGGAAGAGCAGAGACACTCGTAAAAGCAGCAGAGTAGAAGGCCAAGATAGAGGGAGACATTGGACAAACAAAGGGTATGGGAAGGAATGGTGGGTGGGAGATGATGCATGGGATGGACAAGATGATGCATGGGGTGGACAAGATAATGCATGGGGTGGAAATGATGGATACAGAAAGAAATCCCAAGGAGAGAAAACTGGAAATTTGGATGGAGGAGGGATTGGTGTGGGTTAACGAGGGTAGAAATATAATTATTTTGAATTGGGGATGATCTGAGAATGTGGTGAATGGCTATCTCGATGACATGGAAGGAAGAATAAGATTGAAGAAAATGTGGAAATTGGTTTCATAGCTGGGGGAAAAAAATAGGAACAAATGAGTGAAGGTGGGCTGTGATATTGGATTTATGTAGTTTCTCACTAGATTTGGGTTGATGGTGGACCGTGTGTGCCATGCAGAAACCTGGAAACCTGGTGGCGGACAAAGCACGGAAATAGCAGAGGATGCAAAAGCAGAAAGGAGGTGGTAGAAGACAGAGAGACTACCAACCTGATTTGATTGAGATTTTTAACATAATGAAGGGTGTGGGCGAGATAGGTTTAATGGAGTATTTCAGCAGAGTGATGCTACCAAAGGACGAGGAGAAATAGCTTGAGAGTAAAGGAGATGAGAGTTGGGACAGTTTTAAAGCAGTGGTCCTTCAGTTGAGAGTGGGTAATGTATGGAATGGTCTCCCTGGAAAGGTAGCGGTTGTGGGGCAGGTGGATAAGTTTATATCTGAATTAGATTGTTACCTCGATGCATTAGAGATAGAGGAGTCGGGGATGTTGGCATGACTTGTCAGTAGCTTATGTGTGGATGGGTGATAATGCTGGGTTTGGGTGCAGCGTAGGCATGTAGGTGAAGAATGCAGATATGGTCTTTGACTTTCTTGTTACTCATGGTAGCTCTCCAGGCTAATTTACAATCTGGAAAAAGAAAGAAAAGTATGCCATGCAACAATCACCACTACTAAAATTATCATCACCACTAAACATACACTACAATTATACGAGCAACAATTCATGCGCTTAAAGTACAAACATTCCTGCGCTACAGTAACTTCAAAAGTGAAAATAGGAAACGGAATTGGGATAAATATGATAAAAATAAGGAATGTATATATAAATATAATTGATACATTTTATATGCATTCAGATAAAATTTACACTAGTAAATATGCTTTACCATTTTTGGGTATGAGTAATTTTGCTCAAAATACTCTTGACAGTGCCACACTTTGAAGTTAATTTGTGAAAAAAAATTGAGATTTTTTTTTTCAGACAATAACATTCATATTCTTGACACACTTTTACCTTAGAAACAACCTTCAAATCTTTTGGGAGATAATAGTAAAAATATAAGTGTGTCATCTCTTGGATTATACTAACGTCTTTGCTTTCCCAGCATCATGAGACATCGGGACAGATAGGAATCCAAAACAGTTGAACGTCTTTGTCCTGCACATGATTTATGAACCAAAGATCAATGTGAAAAAAATGCTGTTGTGAAAGCAAAAAATAAATGCAATGAAATCACAAAGGACATCACATTTGTTGGTGCATCATGATTTTCAAGTCATATCTAACAGAATCAGAAAAGCTAAAACTGGGTGAAAGGAGCTTTGATTGAGAAGCTTTCAGAGGGAGTGAATGGCTCCATAGTCAGTTGCTTTACTTTGTGCTTTGACGAGCTATTTATTGTCCTTTCAATTGAAACTGTGGACTTCCGGCGGTGCTAGCTCCTCGCACAAAGCTGCCCGTTCTAGTAAACTCCATCCTTGACCAACGGGCAGCATTTTAATGGTTACTAATGGAAGAAAGTCTGTGTGAAAGTAACAAAACAGTTCTTCCTTTTTACTCACACATATCAGAGCCTTAATGAATGGCACCATTTTCCTTCCTTTTAGTTAAACATATACAGCAAGTTATAGTTTGCATCAGCTTCAAAACTGTTTACTCATATTATATGCTAGTCACATGTCAAAGGTCACTACAATTGATGGGGAAGTAATAAAAATATTTTATAAAATGCAAAAGGATGTAGGGATGTTCCTCCAAAAAGTATGTAAACAAGGTAGGGACGGTCACTAGAAATGATCATGTGAAACCATTGCTTTCCAATGATTATTGTTTTGTTGCAATACAACTTTTGAAATAATGTTGTCATCTTTTTTCGTATGTGGTGGGTAGCATCATTTGCTGTGTGTCTCAGCTGCTAATGCAATGCTCCCTGTACCTTAGAGCAGGAATGTGTAATTTGTTCAGGGTCCCCAAGAAAGATTGCTGACTCTTTTGCAAAGGACACTGTGAGATCTTAAACATCCACCAACTAAATCTGTCAAATGACATGCCTAGTTTTACATCCATCTGAGGGTTGGCACATACATTGATCAATCGCCCTGCCTGTAAAACATGGGGTGCGACATTCAAACCCAGGCTCTTCAGCTTGGAGGTGAGTGTGGGCTATCCTACGAACCCCAACGAAATAAACCATGGGCTATCACTGGACAATGTGAAAGGTCACATTGGATATTTGTTGAGTACAATCCACTGTAATTGTTACTTGTAAAGAAAGTCCCCATGTGTTCTCTCTTCACCATGTACTTCCTGCCCCATGCGTGCTTTCCATCATTCTCCTCTTCACTCCCCCACCTACAGCCACACATGCACTTGCTTCATAGATTCCTTTCTCCCACATGCACTTGACTTTTCCTCAAAGTCTATGCACACTTGATTTCACCTTCTACTCAACTACTTGTGCAAGCATATAGCCATCATTGATTGTCCTGTGTCCCTCATGAGATATATCGGCAGAATGGCATTTCTTACATCTAAAGTGAATGAAATTTATTTGTATTTCCCTGAAAAAATACTTATTCCCATTATCCGACTCCTTGTTGGTTATTTGTTGAAATTGATTGAAACATTTGCTGGGGTTAATTCCTGAATTGGTTCAAATTCAGACATTAAATCATGCTCAGGCTCCTGCCAAATTATGTTCACATACTCATACTTTAACACCATTAAATTTAGGGAACATATTACTTTTGAATCAATTACTCACTTCACATGGTTCAGGTCATTTTCTTATTAGCGCGATAACGCTGTGAGGGGAAATTTTGTGGAGTAGACAGCAGTATATGAAGTATTTGATCATAGTTATTATATGTTGTGCCTCCATAACCTGTAAGAGAATAATCAAAGGTTACATGGTGTCATCTGCGATAAGTGTCGTTCTTATTCAGACATTGGAAAATCTCAGTCCAACTACCCAAAAGGAGATACGGTCAATTAAAGAGTTTAGAAATGACTTCACACAGGCATGGTTCTGCCAACGGATTTTCTCACAAGGCTCTCTGGTTACAATCCATCATTTCCAAAAAGCTTGTTTGAAGAGGTGCATTTTGTTACCTAATCTGAGGCATGATCTTCTCTTCTACAAGGTTCCCAGAACAGCTTAAAGAATTGCACCCTTCACCATCACCGATAACTTAAAACATTCCATTTGTGTTGTCTCAGAGCTGTCAAAGGCCTCTTCAGATTGTACAGAGTTTGTAATTCGCTAAAATACACCAGGACTTTGACCTGCAACATTTATCACTTGCGATGATGTTTAAAAAGAGCTTTCCATATATTTAATTTGTGAAAGAAGAACTGGAATTCCAACATTCAGATGTCACCAAATGCTATCATCTTCTAGTTCCGGGAGTAGTTATGCATTTTGGGCTGTCTGGAAGTTCACATATTACGTAATTGGGGAAACTAAGACAAGATGTGACTGGAGGATTCACTTGTTACAGGTCCAAACTTGTACCAGTTGGACCTGAAACTTACTGAGGAACAAAAACACTAAAAGTAAAAATGAAAAAGTAAAGCCAGTTCAGTTTCAAATAAGAGAGCGAAGTGTTACACTCTATGGTCTCCAGAAATGGAAACTTTGGAACAACACAAATTAAAGCGCGTGAACATTCACACTAATTAACGATCATTCATTTTGCACACAGCACAACTCATACAAACTTGTTTGTATTTAACATCATGAAAGGAATTAATTCAGTGGAATGCGAAAGCACTTCCTTATTAATTGTGAAACAATATTTCGTGCAATGACGCTTTCACACTTTGTTAAATCTCTGTTTAATTGTTATTTGCAGAATTGAAGATTCACAAGTATGTTGGATCTTGTCTGTTATTCTGTCTGTTGAGAGATTGGGCCAAAATTATACACAGCAAAAATCTCTCAAAGGTTTGGAGGATTTCATACAAAACTTGGTGGACAGGCTGGGTGTGTACGAGAAAGAAATGATTCAGTTTTGTGAAGATCGAATCCATATGTGGATACGACCATTATTTAATTTTTAACTGATTCTCACCATTGAGAGATGGGGCTAAAAACGAAATTGCATGTATCTCAAACGTATGGACGGATTTGATAGAACTTGGTGGACATGTTGGGTGTGTAAAAAGGACTAATTGATATACAATTGTGGTGAAGGTCTGAATCCGGTTGCGGATTCGAAAATTTTAAAAGCGATTCCTCACCGTTGGAAATAGGGCCAAAACGATATATAGCGCATCATCTCAAAAGGTTATGGATGGATTCTGCAGAAACTTTCGGACCAGTGTGTGTGTGAAAAGACAAATTGATTCAATTTTGGTGAAGATTCCAATCCGGATCCGGTTATGAGAAATTTTTTTTAAAAGTGATTCTTCACCATTGAGAGATGGGTCAAAAACTATGTTTAGCATGATATCTCTAAAAGTTGTGGATGACTTGTGACAAAATGAGGTGGAAGAGTTGTTTAGGTGAAAAGAACAAGCCAATTCGATTTTGGTTAAGGTCCAGATTCAGATCTTACCTATCAGTGGGATACAAAATTTAAACTGTTCAGCCTGGTGGAGGTATGCGCTCCACCGAGTGCCGTTCTGTTTTGCCAACTGTCACTCGATGATTGATTTTTCATTCTCTCTGTTATTCTGTTTATTTGTCAGTCTGCTTGTCTGTCTAACATGTTAATTGTATACAGGTCACATCTTTACTCCATTCTTCACGAAACTTAACCACCTGGTGGAGGTCGTGGTCAGCCGGAAGACTAATTTTTGAGGTCAATAAGTAAAATATCAAGGTCACATAAATCATCAAGTTTCATCCAATTTACTTGGTGTGTGTGTGTGTGTGTATATTAATATAATGCCTGGTGTTGGCTTAATAGTTAGGGTGTTGGGCTTGGGATGCTCAGATCCTGAGTTCAAATTCCACTCAGCTGTTGAATTAATACCAGATGGGGTTGACTCTGTCTGTCATCCTTTCGAGGTGGGCAAAATGAGTGCCAGCTTGCTGGAATCCTGTGTCAGAGTGTGACCTATCCAGGATTGTGCCCAATAGCCAAGGAGACTGCTAAGGCAGCACCAACGCTCTGCACAGAGTATGGTCCTAATGGATGGATGGATACGTAAATACATATATATATATATATATATATATATATATATATATATATATATATATATATATATATATATATATACATATACAGGGTGGGGCATTTATTAATGCTGTAAAAAAAATAGTGAACATGATAAATACAGTACTGCATATAGGACATGGTTGTAAAGCACAGAGATCAGAAATTATGCTTAGACATAATACAGTTACTTAAAAATTATATCTGACAAATGGGCTCGGTTGGAATTGTTGCATTCCCGACAGTGAATCAGCATATTATTCATTACTGCATGCAATGTGTCTTGAGCAATAGGGTGAATTGTTGAATCGATGTTTTTCTTTAATTCTTTGATGCATGCAGGTGATTTCTCATCTGTAGGTCACAGTGTTCCATTATTCAAAACTTTCAGGCATCACCTGAAAAAATGAGGAAAAAAATATAGTTATTCCCTTATTGCCCCCAACCACAATGATGAAAAATGTTTCAGATATTAATGCCCCCCACCCTTTATATAAACAAAAAACACCGTGAAGCCTTGACTGAAGCCTCACTCGCCCAAATAACTATGTCTCTTAATTATATCCCGTTTGAACGTCAGTTTCACCTTAACTATGTCTATTATTTACATACTATTGGAAAGTACCTTTTAAACTTTTACACCCCTTAGACTGCTGAGACCCATTCGTCCTTTTAAGACCCTTTAAACACCATTAGACATGTACATTCTTTCAACCCCTTTGACCCCTCTATACCTTTGGACTGCGCCTTGACACCCCGAAGATCCCTTAAAAGTTGACTGTAGCATCCATCAAATCCCTACTCGTGAGTAGAAGTGAGAGTCCATGCTTCACTTACATGTAAAGCAGGATGAACTCAGTTGTTCACTAAACTCAATGGACTTACTAACCCAATTGTTGACTGAACTCAACTGACTGAACAAGTTCACTTTCCAATAATTCTGCTATGGACATTTTTATTGATTTGAAATTAAAGCTCAATTATTTTGTTATGGGACATTTTCACAAAAGCGGGTCAGGTAACGGTAAAGACTGTCCGAGAATATTTATCAAGCATATATTGCCCAGTCAGTGCAGAGGCCTTATGGTGATCCTGCGTTGCTGACATCATTTGAACATTTTTCTACGCCTTATCAGGGGTTCAAGCACTATTTCGAGAATATCAAGGAAAGTTGATTTTTGAGTTTGTTCTTTACCGTTACCTGACCCGCTTTTGTGAAAATGTCCCTTATCACCCCCTTATTATTTTATTCCTTCATTACTATAGTTACACCAAGTATGATTCATATTGTACATTCTAAATGAAACTTGGCCCTGCAGGCACAGTTTTTGACGTCGTCCTCAAAACACATGATGCTGGCTGTTGTTTTTTTTCCCCCTTTCCTGCTTATTAGAACATTCTATGCTCCTTCTCTGACTTGGTATGGAATACTTTTCATCACATGTACGTGCTTGCAGGTGTATTAATAAAGAGGGTTGGAGGGCTGGTGGGGTTCAGCATGGAGAGCCATGGCGTGGGTAGCAATCTGCACACTAAGAAGCCCCCTGGTCTTTCGCTTCATCTTCCTCCTCACACTGAAGAGATACCTGCTGTTCTGGTGAGTGCAAAGCTTGTGTTGAACACACATCCAGTAAGAACTTTTGTGGACATGAATGTGAGATTGTCAAAAAGAGCAATGAACCACAGCTTGAGCAAAAGTATGCAAGACCTTAAAAATTTTTACTTGTCATACATTAACTAAAAAGTCTATGATATAATTGTATTTACCTCATGGAAGAACAATACAGAGTTAATAAATTGTTGCAGACCCTGAGTTGCAGGGGTACGACGGTGGTGGTTATCTTTGGTTCTCCCCGGATTCACTGGAATCGAGGCCATCACACACGAATAATTTCATGTTGTGGCGGGTTTGATAATCGACCGCGAACGCCAACAACTTGACCACGTGACTTAGGGTCCTCCGTCTGACAACCGTTTACCTAAGAACACGTGATCTCCTTACTGGGAAATCATGCCCTTGGCAATTGTGCCGTTGTTATCTTTATTGGATCTAGATGAATGCAGCCAAGCTTTCCGCTAGCACCATGCCGGACTGATATGAGAGCCAATTAGTTGGGGAATTATAACCTCCTGGCTAATCTACATATGGATGTTGCTGGACCATTGGAAGAAAGGACAACCAGATTTGAATAATAATAACAAGAATAATTTATTTACAATGAGCGATGAGGGGTATGGAAAGGAGGGAAGAGAACTTAAGGGTTTTAATGGTGTCAAAGGGCAGTAAAAAGGGGAAATGGGAGGAAGGATTCTGTTAAACAGATGATGTCAGGTTTATCAGCAGCGACCTGGATTGAGAGATCTCTCAGGTTTGGGTAGAAGCCTCAGATGATTGAGGTCTACACAGTTTGAGGCAGGGGATGCGGCGTTTGCAGGGTGTGGGATTGGAGGAAGCTTTGGAGAGGCAAGGTGAGTGTGAGGCTTTGATGGGAAGGGTGAGGAGGAATCTTTGAGTGTGTGGTGTGAGGGGGAAGATTTTATGAGTTGAGTGAGGGCAGAGATTTGAGGGGTGGGTGAGCATGAAGCTTTGAGAGGGTGGGGTGAGGGGGTATGCAGAAAGAGGGGAATTGAATTGGAGGGATGCAGAAGCGGGATTACATGAGGGTGTAACATGGGTGAGTGCATCAAGGTTGTCCATTGAATGTAGAAACTGCCTCACAGAGGTGTGTCTCTTCCTACCATAACTGTTAGCTTCACATCACATAATTCATGAAGAGTAGGCAAGTTAGCACTGGCACCCTGAACAAATTACAAGTTCCTCCTCAAATCGCCTCCAGTCGAACATCAGGCTTGGCCAGCTAATTTGTGAAAGACGAGCCAAAAACGTTTCCCTGACCCTTAAAAGAATCCCACAAGTTGGTGAGAGAGAAGTCAGAGAAGCTGGAAGCTGAAGAGCACCACCAATGTGCCAGTGATAGTTGGAGCAATGGGAGTGATAAATATGAACCTCACTGAGATCTTTAAAATGATACCGGGAATGATACCACAAATAAACTACAATTGGAGGTCATCCGGGTTTCCTGAAAAGAACCCTCGGAACAAAAAATTGAAATCAAAACTTCACAACTTGCTCCTTGAAACGTGATCCTTTACCGAATGGAGGTGGACGTGGTAGGACTTCGTTCCACCTTTGCTTCTTTTTTTAACCTGCCATTTTTTTTACTTTGCAAAAAATATTTTCACCACCTCAACATAATGAAATAGAAATGCAAGTACAAAGATAATATTTTAAAATGCTTATATTGAGGGAATGATTTTCTTTCATGATGTTTCCACGTGCTTTAGCAATGGGGCATCCCGACATACGGCGCTGCATCAGGATCTCCCAGCTGGTCCATGAAGCATTTTCAGAGCATCTTTGAACTGCCGTCACATCCCCTCCCGACACAGGAATCGTTCTGCCAAAGAATATCCCGGTACACAATTACAAGCAATGGCCATAATCCCACACCCATTCAACCTCACGCACCCTTCTGAATAACTTTTCACAACCCATTCAGAGCTCTTACTCACCCCGTCAAATCCTCTCATATTATATCCAATCCTCTTATACATCTCATTTAAACCCTCACACACACCCATCCAATCATCTTACACCTCACCAACCACTTTCACACACCACATTCAATCCTCTCGCACATCCCTCTCTCAAACATTCCATTCATCTTACACACCATTTTCAACCCTGGAACGCACCACATCAAACCTTTTAATATACCATATTCAGTCATCTTTTACACTCCATTCAACCTTCTTGCGCACCACCTGTAACCTCTTAATATATCACTTGCAACTCTCTCACACATCATAATCTAACCACTTAATATACTTCTTCAAACCCTCTCACACACCCTATTCTGATATCTCATATACCCTATCCAACCCTATTACACCACTTTAAACCCTGTTACACAACACATTAGACACCACTTAATATTCCATATCCAACCCACTTGTACACCACTTCCACCATTTCCATATGCTCCAATTCATTCAATATGAGTTGCTTTATGTAATGATAAAGAGTAGTTGAAATACAACTCTTTGAGAGAAAATGATGCAAGACTTGAGTGCAGCTCCTTTCTCTCCCAGGCAATTCTCGGAGTGGTTTGCAGTTGGAAAGGCAGGTAAAGAAGCGCGACAAAAATGGCAGCGCAGAGCGCTCAGGCACTGCCACCAGCGCTTAGGGTCTTTGCGAAGGCAGGATCGTAAGGAGCTCGAATTACAAAACCATGACTCCGTATCGTTGGCCAGTGCCGAAACTCCCCCTCCATTCTTTGTGGGCATGCAGAAGGTAAGAAACCACCACTTATGGTGAATAATTACCTGAATAGTTCTGGGTGACAATGTATTGAAATGACTCAAATGTCCAACAGTTACTGGTGTACCCTCCCTGACTGATTCATCTCCACGTGTTGGTAAAACTGAAAGTGCCTACAAAGGTATTTTAGTGTACAAAGCTATGATGTTGCATCTCATAATTTGAGTTTTGCATGTCTTTTTGTTTTGTCTTTAGTTCCATTCCAAAAGGTGATGTTTAATCAGGGACATGAAAATGATCCTCATTGCCTATTTTTTTTGGATACAATATCGAGGCTCATATAAGAGCTAACACAAAGAACATATAACAAGGGGAGCAGGAGATAGGAGGGGCGGGAGAGGGAAGCACAAAACAGTGGGGAACAGAGACATTCGATGATCTGTGGAAGGGAGAGGGATGGGGCGTGGTACACGGGGTAAACAAGATGGACATTACAGGGACTTTCAGGAAGTAAAACAGGGAATTTGAAGGAGGTGGGTTGGGTGGATTAACGGGGGTAGACAATATCAAGGTTACGGATGGGGGAAGATATGAGATGGTGGTGAACAGCTGTTTTGAAGACCTGGAGGGAGGAGTGGGATTGAAGAGAGTGTGGGAGCTTGTTCCAAAGGTGGGGAAAAATAGAGGAATAAAATGGTGAAGGTGAGCACTGATTCTTGATTTTGGTAGTTTCACCAGAAGAGATTTTTGTGGTGGACCTTTAGTGCCCTGCGGAAATCTAGGAGGGACAGAGCACAGATGGAGTCGAGGGGGAGGTCGGAGAGGAGACGGTAGAAGACAGAAAGACCACTTACCTGCCTGCAGCGAGAGAGTGAGAGACCCAAATACTCAGCTTCATCACGGGAGATACCAATGATCCTAAAAGCCTTGGTTTCCACAGCATGGTGCCGAGCGAGTTGTGAGGCTGGAGCACCACCACAGTGTGGAGAACAATTACTCCATCAGGCTGCAGATGAAAGCTTTGTCTTGTGTTAGGAGCTCAAATTTGCCAAGTAAGAACTTTGCATGATGGAAGATGCCCAGTCGGCAACTGGCTTTGGAGGCCAGCTTGGAAATGTGGCTTTCCCAGTAAAGATTGTTGCGAGAGTGAGACCGAAAAGCTTGATAAACTTCTCAAGGGGATTGTTGAGAAACAGATGTGGGGGGGGGGGGGTGGGTTGTGTTTCCAGTCAGTCCTTTCGGAGAGCCATAGTGAGAGTGTCATCATTGTGATATTGGGAAATGCTAGATTCTGTTATGTTAGTGCAGCAGCAATTTCACCAGAAGCATTAACATTGTGCAATGCCTAGTGTTGGCTTAATGGTTAGGGTGGTGGGCTTTGGATCATAGGGTCCTGAGTTTAAATCCCGCTCAGCTGTTGAATTAATAGCAGGTGGGGTTAACTCGGCCTGTCATCCTTCCGAGGTCGGCAAAATTAGTGCCAGAATGCTGGTAATACTGTGTCGGAGTGGCGACCCGTCCAGGATTGTGTCCAATAGCCAAGGAGACTACTTAAGCAGCAGCAACGCTCGACACAGAGTATGGTTCCAATGGATTGATGGATTAACATTGTATTCCCAATGAAGTATCGACATTAGTTTGTCATATTGGAATCATATATATGGTTAAAATAGCCACAGTGGTAAACTACGATCAAAACTAACTGTTTCACTTAGATCTGTTGTCAAATTGCTTGAATTCATTCAACCTTAACTGTTGATTAGTGAGAGATGAGTGTTTGAATTTGTTACCTGTTGATCCATTTTACTTTTGTTGTTTGAAATACCTCAAATGTTTCTATTTGTCTCTTCTTGTGTCTCCTTCTGGGGCTGGACTAGAAGTTCTTTAAATGGCAGAACTTTGTATTCTGATCACATTAAGAGTTACAGTATGGAATATCTTCCAAAATGTAGCGCTGAGCATTGTTTGAATGGCAGTTTCCACTCACTACCTCAAACACACACTCATGCACACCCACAATCTTTTTTACACATGTTTTGCTTTCCCATTCTTTCTCCTTTTTGTTCTTCTCCGGTCCATTGTTCCTTGTTTTCGTGGTTTACCTCCTTTCCTCATTGTGTATGTCCACTCCTTATACCCTTTTGTAGTCTGTAAATCTGTTGCACTTTTTCGATTTGTTTTATGAGCCTATACCCTTGTATTAAAATATAAGCTTCATGTTGTTCTCATGGTTGTCCTGTGAGGATATATTGAGAAGCTATCAAGAAAATGATGACAGAGAAGGGAACTTTAGTTGAGAGAGGATGTGGAGATGCAATTTTCCAAATGACCAACAATAGTTTTAAGGGTTAAAACCCAAATGTATACAATGGGGTTCCATTCTTGTGCTAAGCAGTGAAAAATGTTTGCATGTTTCAGTAGTATTTGGAGGACCTGGCTTTTCGTTAAAGTTGGGTCAACAAGTCTTCTAACCGTGTTTTGCATCATGCATAACTAATCACAGACAAATGTAAATAATTGCATGTCTCAAGACATACATTGGTGTGTTCCACACAGGTATATGACCCTCTAGCTCGTGGCAGGGCATTTCGTAATGCAGACGAGTTTGACAGTGCCAGCAATCCACCGACTCCACATAGCCCCGGTGTCATATCCCTTTCTTCCATAGCCAGCTCATCCTTTGGATATGGCCGGCCAAGCTCAGGTGGATTGAGGGGCAAGGCAACGAGCACATTGCTTAAGGTGAACATAACAGTCACACTCACCTGAGTAACTGAAGTACAGTGGTAAAGTGAACTATTATCTCAATAATGTGCAAAAATAAGAGATAGGAAGTACTTTTACCACTGAGTTATCATGTGATTCACTCCTTTTTTTGTGTGATCATAACCTGATTATTTATGTTGTTACCTTACCACAAGGGATCCTCACCAAGCAAATGTCGCTTGCAACAACCAAAGCGAAGAAGTTTCTCCCCTACAGATTTTGCCCATGAGGACTTTGTGCCATGGTTTGATGATGTAGATACCAACTTTTTTACTCGAGTAAGTATTTCTTCATAGAAATGTTTATGGATTTAATGTCGACTAATTTGGAGGAAAGACAATCTGCCTTGTTCATCCATAAAGCTTAACCTTGGTTCTGCTGCCAGGCAAATATTAACTTCTTCGAGTTTTATAATTTCCCTTTGTGAACTTCTCATGGAAACAACCTTGCTCAAACATCAAATCCATTACTGTTTTCCTGCTTAATGGCACTCTATTTTCCATCTATCCGTTTCAGCTCTTCTGGGGTTGTTATTAAGCCTTCCAATGTTTCAACAATTTAATACAAACAACAATATAACACACTTTATGGAGTTTCTTTCTGAGAAAATAACAAAATTGGGAAATTGAAATCGAACTGCATACATCACACATTGCTTTGAGTTGAAGCATCGCTCTCTTTTAGGAGAGTCTATTTTAAAATTATAGAAAAGTTTCCTCATCATTTTACTAATTGTGTGAGGAAAGTGAAGAGAAAGGGGGCAACAGAGTGACTGCATGGATGGGTGGGGGTTTATTTTGAAGGGAGATGAGCAAAAAGACAGCTCAACCAAACATTTTCTCCCGTGTGTGTGTGTATTTCCCTAACGGGTGATTTGAAACCACGAGAGAGGAGCTTCCAGTATGTTGAGCAGGGGCGTTCTGTACACACGACTGGTTCCTGGTGTGGTGTAGTTATGTTTAATAAATTGAACTGCAAGGTGGTTTCAGCATACATACATACATGGTTTTGAGGGGAATTTGATTACACTGGAGGACAATATCCAAAGTGAGACAGACACTCGTCTCCCGATGTAGGGTGGTTGTAGTCGGGGTGCATTTGGTGATAAGATGACATTCAGTATAATTTGATAGAAAATTAGGGCTTCCAGGGGACTGAAATGTCTGATAATATGACTGTAGTTGTGCAGTGAAAACTATTTAGGATGACCGAGTCCTGAATTGATGAAAATGTTCAATTAGTTTTTGTCCATTGATGTTTTGAATCATCACATCTCATCATCATAAAGTCATTTTGAACTTTCAGAAGAAATTGTCAATAAACATAAACATGGGAGTAATAGCAATTGTTTCCAAAATTATAATAGTTTATTTCAAAATAATTTGTCATATAACATGGCAGTTTTCCACGATAACTTCGTAATGTACTATCCCTGGCCGAAAATTGTCACAGCATTTGATGCAATTTGATCCAGAGAAATTTAGCATTGAATGTGCTGATGATGATCGTAGTGTTTATCACATCAGGTGAGTGAGTTGTTTCCAGGCTGATGTGTTTGGTTATGTTGGAATATTGTCAAATTGTTCAAATCAGGCCATGAAGGCTTCTTCCATATTCGTTGATTGGAGTGTTTCAAGTGATCAAACACATACAATGAATCCTATACCAAAGCCAGTCTTTTGATCTGATCTGCGATCAAGAATTGAATATAAATCCAGAGAAAATGAGTCACTTGAGTGAATTGAAATGTTGAAACTAATACATGTCTTTGAGTTAATCACTTCTCTTCATCATTGAAAAGATCACTTATGCTGAAAGTGAATTGCCTTCAAAAACACTTGAAGGCAAATCATCATCTCGTGTTGCTGTTGAATTTCTTTCAATGATAATGGAAAGAAAATCATCATCGATTTTCATTGAAGGTGAATTGTCTTCATCGTTCGATGATGGACCCATGCCGTCATTGAAAGTTGATAGTGGATACTATATATCAATGGAAAGTAAATAAATTGTTTTCTGATGTTGATGATTAATCACTTCCAACAACAGATGACAGTAAATCATTGTCATCAGGGGTTGGTGATGGATCACCTTCAACATCAATGGACAGTAAATTGTCAACTGATGTTGATGGTGAATTATCTCCAACATTTGATGATGGTAAATCAGCATCATTACAATTGGGGGTGAATGAGTCACTGGTAGTGGTAAGTAAATCATCAGTCATATTTGAATGATTTCTGATTACTCAGGGCTGATTTATGTTTCCATTGAATGTTTTTATTCGATGACATGAGTGAATTTTGACTGATCATCGTCGTCATTCCATGATTCACTGGTTGGTGCTTGTTCCTTGCTTCCCTTCAATTATTTTGACCATAATTGTTCCGATCCAATGTTCTTTTTGATTTACGTGTATCAAATTGACCTACTGATTTATTTATTTATTTTTTGATCATTCATAACATATAATTATACCCATTAATTTTGGTCATAGCCTGTTGTGGTTTAAGTGTTGGCAACAGTTTATTTGTGTCATTTTGTTTAATGAATCCATAAACATGGATCAGTTCAATGTGCATTTGCTTTATTTCAGTATGTTGTACCTGCTCGATATTTCTGTCCATTGATTTGTTTCAGATTAGTTGTGGCAGGGTCCTTTTTTGACCTGGTCATTTTGTCGTTCATAGATTAAGATTTTCTGGTTCAAAGATTCACGTTCGAGGCAGCATCGTTTGCTGCTTGTTGCTTTCACTCAATGATTCCAATTATTTATTAAGAAATATCACTGCCAGTGGTCTCTTAAAAGGTGGTTGGTTGTGTAGATCTTTAATTCCATTCAGCATTGTACAATCAATTCATTCTCGATCATAACAAGGCTGGACATGGCTAAACATGAAAATTATAAAAAGGCAACAATAATTGTCATGCTAACAGATTGGAAATTAAGTTTATTTATTTTGTGTCACTCAACATTCCTGCAATGCAAATGTGATTTGATTAACATGTTGAGCTTCAAAATGATCCGTTGAGATGCCTAGGAGTAGGGAAAAACAAAAAAATGGAAATTCACCCACTGAATACCCGGACATCGTTTTTTTTTCTTCATTTTTAACTCATCGTCGAGCTAAAAATGATCCTTTTCTTTTTTGTTGATAAAACCAAAAAAATGCAACTAGAATGCATCACAAGCTGTTGAACGTCACTTGTTCATGTACAAACTGAGAAACTCTGCCTTAATAATCTCTGTTATAATAATCTCTCCCATCATAATATTTGCCATAGTGAGGTCTGCCATGAATTGCAAGGCCACGTGGATTGTAAGGTATGACAAAATATGTAATTTAAGAAGGATTTGGCCCAGAATAAACAAATTTCTATTCAAAACCGAGAGAGAAAGAATGCTCCCTCTCATGCCAAGTATAGGCCCAACTCTGAGAGAGAGAAAATGCAACTTCCTCGGTAGCCTCTCGTGCTGGTTATAGCATTAACTCCAAGAGAAAAAAAAGTCAGCGGCTTCCATTAATTATATTACGATCACGAGAGCGAGAATCAAGTGGTATAAAAAGTACTATGCAAAACACATGGAGGAAATACAATGTTTTTCAGGAAAGGCAGGTATGTATTGACAGAGCATAATGATGCTATAAAAAACTGCATGTGAAGGAAATACAGCATCATCTGTTGGATGAGAATTGTGCAAGGGTTCAGCCAATGGAAGCTTTTAAGAGACAATTACAAGACTTCAGCAAAGACATTTCCTCAGATCATGATCAAAACTGTCTGTAGAATAGCAGCTCAAAGATTGCTCAACAAAACCTTTCAACTGTGCAAAGAGCATGCCTGTGCTTTACTCAAGACCACAAGAAGAGTCAATAGCCTCGACATTAAAGGGCCGGATTCTTTGGTGGAATGATGTCTATCTGTTTCATCTGGAGCTTCCTATTATAACTCAGTTTATCAGCCTGTAGAAAAAGCCATTACCATTCCCATTGATGAAAATGGCAGATGTGTAGTTGCTAAAGAAATTATGAAAAATGAAATTAGCAAGTCAGAAATAGAAAGTCGCAAGAAAAAGTGAAACAGCAGCCTGTGAAATGGAGCTGCTGCTGTGAATGTAAAGCAGTCACTGAAGCTGAAGTAGATGCCATCGTTAACTTCAAACAAGCATTTCAAGAACCCTTGGAAGAGCTGGGAACTGCCTTAGATGCACGTGGTGTTGGGTGTCCTGCAGAACACCATACTATAGTTACTAACAGAGAACCTGGCAGTAATACTATACTTATAAGGTCACTCACTGGTTTGTTTCAATGATGAAGGATGTTGTAGTCAACTTGGAATACTACTATTTTGCGTACTTCGTATACCAGCTCAAGCTCACCTCTGCATTTGTTTAATATACTGCAACGTACAATGTAATGGTGATGCAACAGCATATTAGGTACATCCACATAATCATGCACATTCTCAGAGGTTCATTTGGAAGTGCCAAGAAGTGTTTTCGGCAGTTTTGAAAATAAAGTTGGATTTCTTTGGATTTTTTTTTGATTGACTAATTGTGCCTAAGCCTTTGTTGTTATGTGAAATGTAATACTAAATGATCCCCAAGCCCATTCCTTCCATCCTTAGTAGAGAAGTGTTTTAACCCCCCCCCCCAAAAAAAAAATATATTAGAAAACAAACAATATTTAAACAGGATTACAACAGCATGGGACAACACTGGATTTCCCTGCTAGTTATTGATACTAGACCTGTATTTTCATTTGTATTACTGATATTTCATGTATGATTTAATTTGAATATAATTAATGCACAAACAGAGCTACTTCAACACATGATTTCCAAATGACAGTTGAACCACTCTTTACCACAAGATACTATTTTCACAACCATCCATAATTCTCCCCCTCCCCACCTCCCAAAACAAAAAATAAAATAGAAAGTATCTGATAATGCAAAGCCTATTCCGCATCTGCTTTGTATTCAGACTTCTTCTTATTCCGTATGCGAAACATGACAAAAACAGTAAAATAATTTGACGATTTTAGGCAACCTTGACCTTTTGACATCAAAAGCAATAGGCTTTAGTGACCCAATGTACAAACCCTGCTCAAATTTCAAGTCAATCAGATGGAAATTGACGATTTTGTGATCTTTGATCTTTTGATTTTAAAACGATTATCTTCTAGCATTTCATTGGTGAGCCAATTCAGTGACCCAATATGCAAATAATATTAAAATTTCAAGTCAATCGGATGAAAACTGACGATTTTATTCTGCCTTGATCATTGGATCTAAAAAAAAACAATCCACTTCTAGCTTTGATTGGTGAACCAATTCAGTAACCCAATATTCAAATTATTAAAATTTCAGCTCAGTTGAATAAAAATTGACAATTTTATGCAGCCTTGACCATTGAGCTTTTGATTTGTAAAAAACAATTGGCTTCTAGCTTTTGATTAGTGAACCAATTCAGTGACCCAACATGCAAATTCTTAAAATTTCAGGTCAATTGGATGAAAATTGACGATTTGATGTGATGTTGACCTTTGTCATTTTGACAAAATTATTAATTAGTCTTCTCAATATCCTCATTTTAAAGCTTTGTTGAAAATTTGATGGGAAAAGCTCAAATGGTAAAAAAAAGTTACGGCCAACAGAGAGACAGGCAGACAGACAGACACACAGAAGTGATTGCACGGGAGACAGGCTAACAATGTAGGAATGACACCACAATCATTTTACAGATTGCAATTATGACATATTTTGACATTTTTTTCTGTCTCAATTCCACAACAAATATAAAACACAATGATACCAATACACAGCACAAATCTACAACTCCCTCCCACATAGACATCTTCATACAATTGGTACTGCACTGGCAGGATGGCCCAGAGGTACACACACATGCCTCTGAGCCATCGAGCCTGGGTTTGAATATCAAACCTGGGAGAGATGATTCTGAGGTGTGTGTGCATACCTTTATCTGTCAACCTGACGTTTTACATGCATGACAAGAGTGCTGTCCCTCGGATGGACATTAAATTGGGCATCCCATCTGCCATTATTAGTTAGTGAATGTAAAAGATCCCACGGAGTCCTTCATGAATAGTAGGTAAGCTATCACCAGCAAACTTGGTAAATTACAAATTTCTACCCTAACCTCCAGGGAGGCAGGTCATCAGCGGCATGGCTCTCCTACTCTTCACAAAGGCCACTCTGAGCAATGATGCAACCAGTAGCCACTGACTGCATCTATTATGTGTGTGTGTGCATGTGTGTTTTTCCAGAATTTCAGTCTTTCCATTAATAGATATTCGTGGAAATGCAGAGTTTCCTAACTTTGACCAACGCCATGATGACGGCATCATGTCTGCAAGCACAGAAGCGTATACTGTATATACCATTACATTTATAGCCAAACATCACAACTGCTTTTTACCACAGTCAGGTGTGGAATCATAACCACCAAATATATCACAATGCTGACGGACAAATTATGGAGTACTGGCATTGTGAATATTTCACATTATTGAGCCAAACTCGGTCTAACACCGTACCAGTTATTATATCTTCCACCGAAGGTGAAGGAGGTTATGTTTTCTCCCCTTTGTCTGTTTGTCTGTCTGTTTGGCTGTCTGTTTGTCTGTCTGTTTGTTTGTCTGTTTGTTTGTATACAGGATATCTCAAAAAGTTGCACATGGATCCGGATGAAATTTTGTGGAAAGGTTTGGTGTGCGACAAGGACAAACTGATTCGATTTTGGTGAAGATTTAGTTCTGGATCCGACTACTAGAATTTTTTAAATGATTCTTCACCATTGAGAGAGGGCCAGAAATGATAAATAGCAAAAAAATCTCAAAAAGTTGTGGAAGGATTTGAATGAAACTTGGTGGACACGTTTGGTGTGTGACTGATTCAATTTTGGTGAAGATTCGGATCCGGTTCTGATATTTTTAAAAGTGATTCTTCACCATTGAGAGATAGGGCCAAAAACGATATATAGCACGATATCTCAAAAGGTTATGGATGGATTCACATGAAACTTGGTGGACAGGTTTGTTGTGTGACAAGGAAGAATTAATTCGATTTTGTTGACGATCTGGATCCGGATCCAGATCTCATAATTTTTAAAGTGATTCTTCACCATTGAGAGATAGGGCCAAAAACAATATATGGTGCGATATCTCAAAAAGTTGTGGACGGATTCGGATAAAACTTGGTGAACCGGTTGGGTGTGTGTGTCAAGGATGAATTGTTTCGATTTTGGTGAAGATCCAAATTTGGATCTGGATACGAGAATGATTTAATTTTTAAAGTGATTCCTCACAATTGAGAGATAAGGCCCAAAACTATATCGTACTGTATAGCATGATATTTCAAAAATGTGTTAGGCCCGATATGTTCTCGTGGATCAGGCATTACATGGCAGAGGTATGCACTCTACGAAGTGCCCTTCCAGTTAATCAAGTTATTGAACCAAATTTGGGTGTCCCAGGCATTATCATACACCCTGAAATGGTTTTCCTTCAGAATCGCAGGATGTGCAACGAGTTGGATATGTGTTGTTAAGAAAAAGGAAAAGTGTATCTTTATATGTTGTTTGTGTAACCCAAAGCACACCACACAATATGACATATAAAGAGATCTTGGACAAGAGAAAGACAGTTGAAATAAATAAATAAATAGCCACTTGACAACAGATGATAAAAAGGTGCCACAGACATTCAGTCACTGATACACATGAGCCGGATTTGACCAGGATTTACAAATATGGCCTCGCATGATGGCGGCAGTACACGCTACTGATGAGTAGCCTGGGGTCCTCCTCAATGGCTCTAGTGTGTGAGGGCAAGCAGGAATGGGAGGGACAGCTGGCAGCGTGAGGGAAAGTTCACCATGTCGTCAACAAGAGATCACAAGAGGGCAGACATAAAGGAACTCAAAGAGGAGTGCCAGCCAAGAGGAGAGCAAGCCAGTCCCATTGTGTCAGGTTTTATAATCCCCTTCAGCACCACAACCCACCTACTGCATGCCACTGCCCAATCACAGTGGCTCATGCCAGCCATGGCAGACAATCTGGCCCGTTATGGGCATATTACTGTGTGTGGGGGTCATGGCACTGTGGTTAGAAAACTCAAAACCTTACTCAAGTAACTCCAGTTAAAATACAGGTTGAATCATTTCTTTAATACATGATCATGGAGAAGGACAATCAATGCAATGTGATTGTTCTCTGGCTTGATGTTCCAAACATAGTTTCTTACATTGGGAACAGAACTGGGGAGGGTGATCTACTCACATGCAAGCGAATTGACCAATCACATTCTGATAAGAGACAAACATAACATTTTCAAGGACGTGGTCACGACTCTTTGTTTAAAATGCAAATTCCAATGGAATGTCATTGAACACTTTCAAGCTTTATTGTTCACGAGTCAGTAATGACCACTATATTCGTTATGGGTGTGTGTGTGTCTGTCTGTCTGTCTGTCCCGAGCATAGGTCTGGGTTTTGATCCGATCTTGATAAAAATTTGGTGGGAGGTTTATATCATGATCTAGTTGTGTTTTCCTGAGAATGGTGTGCTGCGCCCATTATTGGCGGAGCCATGCCCAAAAAACATGTGTTTTTGGGGTAGCCGATTTAAGTTACATCTTCTCCGAGGGGTTTGTCGAATCTGGCAGGGTTTCAGTATTTGGTTAGCCCAATGGCACCTGCATAGCCCCACGGAGCTCGATTTTTCATTTTCGTCCCAAGGTCAAGGTCACGAACTTAAAAATGTCAAAAAAATCAATAAATTGGGCATCGAGCTCCTAGGGTTTTCAACTGTTTCGAATGAAAGTTGGTATGCAAGTCGTGCTCTTCAAGTACTACAACTTTCATCATTTACGTTTTTCCCGATTCCCGCCAGTTTGCCCGTGGTGTCCCCTCGAAGGTCAAAACATAAAAAGGCGAACCGTGTACATTGCTCGTGAACCATCGCCGTCTCCAGACTTGTCAGATATTTGCATTGCTTCACTGCCCTCCCTTTATGACTATTGCATAATGTATACTTCATTTCACCATAACAATGCCCTGTGTTCATGTGATTCTTAGAGATTTACGACAAAGTAAGTTTGCTATTCAGCATTCATTAATTAGAATTATGCATTCCTGCGTCTCATTGACACCCGTCTCACTGGTGCCTTAACAAAGGCAGCTTTATTGAATTTAACTTGCCAACCGAGTGAAATAAAGGAAAGATTATATTGTTACACAGTTAACTAGCACACTATATCTATTCATTATATTAACAACCATCAGTATGCGATGATCCATTATAAGTATATTTAAGTATCAGAGCAGTAACATAAGAAGATGGGTATACATTTCATTTAACTAAGCATGGAGTAATAATATATAATCAGATCTTTCATCAGACCCAGATGTGCTTGAGCCAGCACGAGGATTATATGTTTGTTATTATTATTGTCATTTGGTTTGAAAGTCATCTGGTTTTAAATGTTCGCTTTGAGTGGTATGAAGCATTTATTAGTGGATTCAGGAGAACACTTTCTCAACATCAAGAAAGGCAAACAACATATCAATCAATGATCCTAAGTTTTTAAAAAAGATATGTTACAGTTAAATGGAACTAACAAGACCACAGTATATTTGAACAAAGATTCTATTTCCTTCATTTGTGGTTTGTCAAGCAAACATTGTAGCAAGTAAAACAGACACTCACAAACCGTGGGCAGTCCACTCTGCAAACGTAATGAGTTCTGATTTTATTTTTGTCAGAGACCCAATAAGTATGTTAAAATCATTTGAAAGCAAAAAAGAGAAATGAGTATGTAATTTGTCAACAAGGAGTCCTTATCCCAATGTTAAAAAAAAGAAAAAAACTTTTTGGCATGATCAATACAGAAATACCAATGCTTTGCAATAGTCATGTTATCCACAGAGCTTTCTATCACCTTATATGTCCATAAATTGTTGGTGTGGCCATATCATTCACACTTTACAAGTATGGATTAATTATTTACTTTCACAGCACAAGTAATAGTGGGGCAACTTAGCTAAATATAGCATAACAATTGTGCATTTTGTGAGGAAAGCACCAAATTTGGCACACTAGTAGCCTATCATATTATGAACAGATTTGGATATTGGCCATCTCAAATTTTTTGATGGCAGTGGAAAATGGCTGCCACAGCCATCAGCGGTGAATTTGAGATGGCCCAATATCCAAATCTGTTCGTAATATGTTAGGCTACTAGTGTGCCAAATTTGTGTGCTTTCCTCACAAAATGCACAATTGTTATGCTAAGTTGCCCCACTATAAGTATTGCCAGTACCTAAACTCCTGAATGTCCTGGAAGTTACACACTTCTCCCAAACTCAACAGTGTATTTGCTGAAGCAAATTCTGATGTTGTCTCATATTTGGCCGTACATGTTGTGTATGATGTGTTGCAGCCCTTGAGCCTTACACACTGTAGGTAAAAATAAGCAATAAAAGGGACATGATCAATTTAATTTTTCACGAGGAAAGCAAAACCTTTTACACATTCCATTTAACACCTTAAGATCCAAATTATTGTGAGTAATCATTATTCCATCTTTATTATCCATCACACTGCAGACCCATAGTGGTTTTGGTTTAGTTGGTACAATATGGACTGTTTACTATATCAGTGATCATTCTTTGTGCTGTAATCTCTTTGTCGGATATATGTTCAAGATCCTATTGAGTGTAATTTTTGATGAATAATATTTATGCTCAGGCTTTTGAATCCATTGAAAGTTTCATCCATCTCGCACAATTCCACAATGGTTGTAAATTAACCAAATGTGTGGCAGAAGAGAGGGAAGCAAACAATACTTTGCCAGTGCAGTTTGTCATTTTGTTTGAATTGCCCTGATGTTAATTAACCACATTGTTCCATACTTCACTTGACAAAAAGCATTTTGTGCTGGCTTGTAGCTATCATGTACAGCCTGTGGCTGCTGGTTGCATCATTTTCTGAGAGTGTGTTGTGCCGCTGATACAGTGCCCTCTATCACCATTACACTGGTACTCATTTCACTCACCTCAGAAAGATGACATTCTGAGTAAATCACCCCTGGTGTTAATTAAATGGTAAAAAGGGGCTCAAACTGAAGATATCTTAGCCCGGCACCTTAACCATTAAGCGAATACCAGGCTTTTATTTTGTGCTATGCTTAACAGAAAAGTATTTTTACCTGGAAAATGTCGCAGGTATACAAGAGCTCCGCATTGGTGCTATTGTTCTTGGGGTAGGGGTTCTTTTTGGGGACCACACTCACATTGATCGGCTGCCAGACCACACACACATTTGTTGCTTGACTCCACCCACCATGGCACCCAACCAAAATTCTCTGGCCACCATCTTGGTTTTCTGGTGGGCCGAACACATTGGGCCTGTAGGCCTCTGCTGATTATACACTGTCCAGATTTATTGCATCAGATTTCAATTGGCTTTGTTTGGGTTGAGTGTTCATCATGATGAGGTACCCCAAAAAATCTAATCATATGTCAAATAAAAATTATTAGGAAGGTTTAATCAAGCCTGTACGCACCTCCCTAAAAAATAGCATTACATAATTTTTGAACGACCCCATTATTGGGTTTTAAATATTCGTCACCACGTGATGAATCAGCTCGTTGCCAGATTTTTCAAGCCAATTCACTCCCGCTTAATGGCATGTCCCGTATCTCGAATGACTACATACAGGTTTTTATTAATAAAAGGTTATTACAACAGAGAAGTGGGAGGGTGGAGGATAGGAGAGGAAGAGAGGGACACACATACACACACACACACACACACGACAAAAACTGTTGGTGGTACACACCCATGGTGGGTAGCAGATATAAAGTAAATCCCCTGTTCAGAATCACTATGAATTTTATCTATCTAATCTTATTCATTCACATGGGAACACAGGACAGACACGGCACAAAGTTAATGAGACAGATTAGAGAAGGTAAGCTGAGCCTTTCAACAACAATGATGAGGGAGTTCAGTGGAAAAAGGAGGCAAAAATATATGTATTTTGTGTTGCTGGTTGTGACCACAGTGCGGTCAATCTTGTTTCACATAGGAGGATGATCACTATACTGAGGACATTTTGGAACGACGACCGCAAGCAGAGAAATGGGAGACACAGCCATTGCACATGGAGTCACTTATCGGCTCGCCGTTGAACCGAGCAGAGCTGGAGACCAAGCAGCAGATGCTGTGAGTTTTCAGGATTGATGAGGATCATTGTGTTGGGGAAGAAATCACATTCATTCCCATTTTGGACAGATCCATCTTGATCATTGCAGCGAACAAAAGGCTTGATGATAAAAATGAGCATCATTCAAATGTTTTATTTTATTTACCTCCAAGACGAATATTATCAGCACCACTGCTTTATGGAAAATAACAGTGAATTCAGAAAAATAGTGCAGTTTTCATGATTAACACCTGTAACGAGAAATAGAAAACATGAATGATTATCATCCGCATTTCATGCTCTGCTCACCATTCTATGATCAACTTTTAAAAAAAAATGTCCAATCCAAAGCACACCATTCTTTTCTTCTCTATTCTTGATTGTCTGAGATATAGCTAACCCCATCTTTTCATACTAGGCCGACAGAGCCTGGATGGCGAAAGTCTAAAGAAGCCAGCACGGTGGGTCCAACCCGTCATCCTTTGCGGCAGGAGGTAGTAAGTGGAGAAGGGCGGTCGCGAGGCAGCCGCATATCCCCTACCGTTCACACTTTGATGTTGGGAGGCCATCGGTACCGCAGACCTCACCTTGTGAGGCAGTTGAACAGCAGGGGACAGAGTCACTGTGGCTGTAACAGAGGCCCAGTGTGCTGCCTTGTAGAGGAGACGGAGGAATTCAGGTAATATGGACAATCACTGGAGTCTATTTTAGTATGGTGGTGCATATTGTAATTTTTGTTGGATCATGGTGTTCTGCCAGAAGTCAGATTCAGTACTGCGGAAGCATTTTCTTGGAAAAGGTTATACTAAGTGGTTTGCTATTGCCTTCCCAGCAAAAGTTAGGGCAGGAATTTGGAACTTGGCCATGGAGCAAGTGATAGCTCACCTACTTTTCATGAAGGTCACCATAGGATCTTCAGCATCCACCAACTAATGCCAGCAAATTGGATGCCAAATTTAACATCCATCTGATCCAAGGGGTGGCACACACATTGGTGAATCACCAAACTTGTGAAACACCAAGATGACAGATCATATCTGGGTAATGATTCAAACTCAGGTTTGATGGCTTGAATGCGAGTGTGCATACCCCAAAGCCATTCTGTCAGGCTGCATATTTTAAAGTGTTTTTAACTCCCATAATTCATGAGCTGGATATCAGGACTTAGCTGCTTTATTGGCATGAGCCTAATTTTATATTCAAGCAGCTTGAACATTTTGCCTCTGAATTATTGTGAATGTAAGGAATATTAATAATTTCACCAGGGTTATGTTAGGGTACCAGTGCCTCAATGCCGTTATTCGAAAAATTTTCAGTGAACTCCCAGTATGTGTTTTTTTGCAAAGGTCTAAGCTCATGCAGCAGCTGAATGGAAAAAGGTAGCAGGTTAATGAACTACCAGAGGTAGTTTGTGAACTTGCTACCTGATGTGATCTACCATACTAATGGGTCTGACAGGGGTGGGGGAGTTGGGTAGATAATTCCACAATTGGGTTGGATTTGTCTCCTTATTCTCTTGATTAGGGAATAATCTCCTGTGTCTCAATTGGACACAGAGAGATTATTATTCAACGATTGGGAAATTAAGAAAACTGTTAGGGGGGGGGGGCTGTGGGGATGGGTGGAAGGGAGAGGTGGGGTGCAACCAGGCTGGAGTGTTCCTTTTTTCCGAGAAAACATTACACCTAGCATGGAGGTAGTAAAATTGTTATAAATGAAAAGAAACGACAATAATTAATGGCATGAGAATGAGGACATCACAAACGTTTGAGCCTCTTTAATGTTTTCAATAAAATCTGATTGTTTGTTTTGTTTCAATACTGAGAAGGAGTGTGTCAACGTCCCTTCTTCATTGATCTAAACATCAGTATCCATGTTCACACTACAACCTCTGCTGTTCCATCTGTTTCAGGCCATTTTTTACCTACTTCATCACTACCTTACACATTCTTATCACTGTACTCTCTGTCGCTGTACATGGAATCTCCCCGATTGGATTTCGCGAAGCCAAAAGCAATACTACAGTAAGCACAACCAATGTACACTCACACACACACTGTGTTAAGCACCTCCTGAAGGTTATCAGGTTAGTTCTCCAAGAGGTAAATTTAAAGAAAAGTCGGAGGTGGAGGGGTTGTAGTGAACTATCGTAAAATATGATAATTTGTTGGTTTTTGTCGATTATGAAGAAGAACAAATTTTTCTTTTAATTATCATTACATTGCAATCAAAGTTTGTGCAATGGACTATGATCAATAAGTGAAGTCAATTGCCCTTTATTATTTTTCTCATCAATTACCCATCATCAATCATTCTTAGATTTATGGAAATGTGGGCTGTTTGGAACTCCAAGTAGATTTCAATTTTTATCCAATATAGCCACATGCTAAAACAAACATATCCCATCTTTATCTGCTTACTCTGTTGGCCACAGATGTTAATATAAGTTAATGGGATAATGAGCTTGGCTTGAGTATCATTAAAATTGAATACTAATCATGTTCAGAACTTTATTCACAGTAGAGGATCAAGTTGATCACTCAGCAATGTATTTAGAAATCATGTTTGTGAATTTCCACAAAGTTATTCCATCTTTATTTTTCAGAACTTCTCAACAAATAGGTTTTCTTTAATTATCTGTTCCTCAAGTTCAGTTATGACATGTAAATTTAATAATAAATAATAATGAGTTTCCTTAAAACGAACTTCAATACAGGAGGTCATTAGGCCCATCAAGCCTGTTATATGGTTGTTTGGTCAATGCTTTATCCTTTTAAATGTTGAGCATCAAGCAAGGAAGCAGCATGTAAAATTTTGAAGTCTTTTAAATGACTCTGCTGAGGTTTGAACCACCAACCTCTCAACATCAGTGCAGACACTCCAACCTTTACACCACCAAGTGTGGTTATTTTTCAATGCACAATGTTTTTACATTTAGTTGGAACAGCATGACTTGCCGTATGTTCTGTATTGCATGGACTTGGCTCAGTCATATGGAGCAGTTTGCCATATGAAAGTGCTCTCAATTGTTACCTCCGTCACCAAAGGTCCAAAGAGGTAATGTTTTCACCACTGTCTATCTGTTTATTTGTTTGTTTGTTTGTCGGTTTGTTACTTGGCAAAAAATTTTGTTTGCCAAGTATGTTGGTCTATTGCGTTTGCTGTCTGTTTGTCTGTCTGTTTCTTTGTCTGTTTGTCACGTGATGTTTGGCCAGTATTCAAGCAATCGTTTTGAAAAACATTTTGTGTGTAGGTGACCAGCCAAGGATGGCAATGCTAAATTTTGGTGAAGATCTGAATTCAGATCCAGATCTGAGAATTTTTAAGTGATTCTTCGCCATTGAGAGATCGGGCCAAAAACGATATAAAGCACAATATCTCAAAAGGTTATGGATGTATTCAAACCAAACGTGGTTGTCAGATTGGGAGTACCAATCGGAAGAACTGAGTCAATTTTGGTGAATATCTGAATCTAGATCTGGATACAATAATTATTTAATTTTTAATTGATCCTTCACCATTGAGATATGGGGTGAAAAACGATATATAGCACAATATCTCAAAAAGTTATGGATGGATCCATATGAAACTTGGTGAACAGGTTGGGAGTGCCACAAGAAAGAACTGATTCAATTTTGGTGAAGATCCGATTCCATATCTGGATAAAAAAAATTGTTTAATTTTAACTGATTCTTCACCATTGAATGATGGGGTTAAAAATGATATTGCACGGTATCTCAAAAAGTTGAAGACGGATCCGGATGAAAGTTGGTGGACCGGATGATGTGTGACAAGGATTGTTTCAATTTTGGTGAAGTTCAAAATCCGGATTCAGATTCGAGAATTTTTCAGGTGATTCTTCACCGTTCAGAGATGTGCCCAAAAACAATACGTAGCACAATATCTCAAAAGGTTATGGATGGATTCACAGAAAAGTTGGTGGACAGGTTGGGAGTGCTACGAGGAAGAATTGATTCAATTTTGGTGAATTTTGGTGACAAAAACAAGGTGATTAAATTTTGGTTAAGGTCCGGAAACAGATCCAACCTCTCAGTGGCATACAAAATGTAAACTATTCAGCCTGGCCGGAGGTATGTTCTCTATGGAGTGCCATCCCGTTTTGCCAAGTTTTGACTCTATGAGTGATTTTTCATTTCTTTGTTTGTGCTCAGGATATCTAAAAAGGTTATGGATGTATTCAGATTAAATATTGTGGTCAGGTTGGGTGTGATTCTTCACCATTGAGAGATGGGATTAAAAACGATGTAAAGCATGATATTTCAAAAATTTATTGGCCCAGATATGTTGTATTTGATCAGGCATTGAGGGGCAGAGGTAAGCGCTCTACCGAATGCCCTTCTAATTTTTTTTTATTTTATTTGAATGCCATGCCGTGGAAAGACCGATTAGCTGTTCTATTGTTGTTAACCATGACATTGGTGAAGTGGTATTCCCGTGAAAATGTAACACGTAGAACGCTGCATCCCAAAATTTTTGAAATTTATTGAGCATCATCGATGCAACAACTCAAGAACGAAAAAAAAAATGATGTCATAGGTCACATGGTTTGGCAGTCATGTTGTTTTGAAAAGAAAAAATTAACTCAAACTGCCACTTTATAACTGCTGGCAGTGATGACTGGCCACCAAGACGTCCGGCCTTGATGCAACCCTGCTTGATACAACATGGGATTGATGAGTTACGGACCAAGTAACACAAAGTGTTAAATCTATTTATTATGTACGCATGTAGCCCTTTTTTCTGAATACGTCGGCGGTATCAATTAAATTGGTGTTTAAATAACCTGAACACAAAGTAATAAATGTTGAATTGGTTTAAACACACCTTGGTGGTCTTGAACTGTAAGTTTGAAGCTTGTGCTCTAAAAACTCTGGAAGTTCGGTATTGGTTCAATATGTTATGTAATCACAAAATTTGTCAAAATAAGTAGCTTACTGTATGCAATTTTGCACATTGATGCTGAATGAACCACATAGACATACTTTATGTATTTTTTTTTTCCTGCTGATGATGTATTTGTACTTCATTTTCCCAGAAAAGATACAAACGGGGCTCCATGTGGTGGAATATTAAGACTGCTTGGAAGTCCACAGTACTGCTTGCAGTTATTCTTATTGTTTGAACCACCTGAACTGGGGAATAGGTTGTTTATAGATGTACGTGGTTCAAGCAGATTGTTCATGGGTTGGTTGCTCAAACACACAACCAGAACACTGAGCCTCACATACATTAACTTTGAGTATTCTTGTATCCACTACCTATTTCTCTCTTACTTGTTTTCTGAGAAAGTTGTCTCAATTTTGAGAGAATCACTTCATTTAATGTTTTTTTTGTTTTAAATGCAAGTGTTCATTTAATCCTATTGATGTTCAAAGTATATGTATCTCCAAATATGAAGTACAAAAGTAAGGCACCGATCGTTTATCCCTGTTCAGATGGTTGTCTTAGAAGCTTGCCATCTCTCGTTCCTAGCCAAGTGAATTCATCATTGTATTGAACAATGGAATGATGTAAACGTTTGCCAAGTGCCTTCATTATATGCAGGACATCTGGCTCATTGTGACATTTGCCCTGATATTGTTTTCATTTTTCTTTCTCCATTAATTTCTGTGTTGCACATCCCTCTTTTATCCCGGCAGGTTTTCATGAGCACAGGCGGATACGAAGAAGTAACGCATATAGAACATATGAATATATTCATCGGGCCAAACTCTGTAAGTTGAACAAAAGTCTTACAAGGTATCATTTCTGGAAAGTTGTAGAGACAATTACATTAAAACAATATTTTAGTGTATGCCAACAATAAGTTAGCAATCATTGATTAGCAAGTGTGTTGGTTACTGAACACATATTGACATGATAGTGTTTCAAATTTGACAATGTATTTTCTTCAGTATGTTTCATGCTGTGACGTTTCCAGCATTCACCCATCCTCAAGGCAAAGATCCCTTTATCAGATGAAGGACTATCGGCCAAAACCTCATTTCCAAATCAGGTTAAAATCCTCTTATCAACTTTCAATTAGGAAAATAAATTGTTTCTCTTGTCCACCAATGCAGACCTGACCCAAGCCTTCAGAGAGACCAGTATTCATCTCTGCTCACATGTGACCGATCTTATTACTCCACACCGAAATGAAGGAGGATATGTTTTCACCACTCTTTGTCTGTGCTTGCAAAATCGAGTTTTTCAAGCATATTGGTCAGTCGATTTTGTTAATCTGTCTGTCTGTCTGATTGTCTGTCTGTTTGTCTGTCTGCTGTGTTTGTCTGTCTTGTCTGTGTCTGTCTGTCTGTCTGTTTGTCGTCCTACAGGTCACAATTTTAAACCGTCGTTACTAAACTTCATCACACCGTAAAGTTTGTCATAAGGAAGAAGCCGATTGTTTTTGAGGTCAAAAGGTCAAAAGGTCAATACAGGCCAAATGTCAACAACTTAGGTGAGATTTCAAATCCTCAATATTCATCCGATTGACTTGAAATTTGAAGAGGATTTATATTTCGACCAATTAATTCAATCAGCCAATTATGTTTGAGGTCAACCTGGACCAAAAGTCAACATAGGCCCAATCCAACAACTAAACGAATTTCTAAAATACTCAATTTTCATGTCATTGACTTGAAATTTGAACAGGAGTTGCATATTTGGTCATTGAATTGAACACCAATTATTTTTGAGGTCAAATTTGTTTAATGAATTTAGCAAGTATTGTGCTCTGCATGAATATCTTCTTCTTGTTATTCTGTCTGTCTTGTCTGTCTGTTTCACACCGACAGGTCGCAATTTGAAACTGATATTCACGAAACTTCACCACATGGTAGAAATTGTATTAAGGAAGAAGCCTTTTGTTTTTGAGGTCAAAATGTCAAAAGGTCAACATAGGCCAAACGTCAACAACTAAGGCAGTATTTCCAAAATCCTCAATTTTCAACGATTGACTTTAAATTTAAAGAGAAGTTATACTGCAGGTCAAATAATTGAACCAGCCAATTTGTTTTTGAGGTTCTATGAAGCATCAACCTTTTGGAGTTCTCAACCATTTGAGATGAAGCATTGTCTGATGGGTGGATGAGGGAAGGCAGTGGACATAGTACATATAGACTTTTAGAAGCATTTGATAAGGTTCCACATTGGAGGTTGTTCGCCAAAGTGAATGCTTGTGGAGTGGCTGGTCAGTCAGTAATTGGATTGCAAACTGCTTAGTGGTAGGAAGCAAAGAGTGGCTGTGAGTGGAGGATGTCTTGCTGGAGGATGTAAGTAAGGATGTAAGTAACTCGGGGATCAGTACTGGGACCATCACTGTTCATTATTTACATCAACGATTTGGATAATGGGTAAAGAGTAAGCTTTCCAAATTTGCAATGACACAAACTTGGATGAAGGTGCTAGCGAGTGGGTGGTGATCAGATTCAGGAAAGTATTGATACTTGCATGGATTGGGCAAAAGATTGGCAGATGCAATAACCTGAGCAAGTCTAAGGTGTTGAAGATGGTAAAGAACAAAGAAAATAGAGATTACAGGATGCAAGGGGTAATTTTGGAGCATGTCACACAGGAGAAGGATCTGGTGTGGTATATACATATATATTATATATATATATATTATATATATATATATATATATATATATGGGAGTAAGCAGGCCGCACAATGCCAGACAGCGATAGGAAAGCAATAGGTTTTAGGTTGTATTCAGAGGGGGATATTTATAAATCAAAAGAGGTGCGTTAACATTGCACAGGAATTTAGTGAGGCCACATCTATAATATTGTGTGCAGTTTTGGTCACCACAACTCAGGAAGGACATAGATGCCAGAGAGAGGGTTCAGCACAGGGCTACTAGATTGATTTCGGGCCAAGCTAGACTTAGCTTCGAGAGCGGCTGAAGGAGGCAGGGCTTTATTCTCTAGACAGGAGGCAGTTGAGGAGATATGATAGAGATGTTTAAGATAATGAAAGGTATAGATGGAATGAGTGCAGATGAATTATTCAACAGAGTAGACAGTGATCGGAACAGGGGCCATAGCCTGAGAGTAAAGCATCGGAGAGATTAAGATGGTGGCAAGGCAGGGGACTTTGACTCAGAGTGGTGGAATGGCCTCCCTGAAAAGGTGTTGTCAGCAGAAAAAGTAGATAAGTTCAAATTGGAATTAGATACGTACCTGGAAGTTATGGAGATAGAGGTTATAGCGATGTTGATAGGAATTTTAGGTAGTTTGAGCATTGATGGGTGATTGTGTGCATGTGTATAGTGCTGTTGGTGGAGTCTTGTCAAGCGGTGTTGTGTGGTTGATGTGGTTGTTCAACCAAGCCCATACCCGCTCCCCTGAGTGGAAGGAAAAAATATAAAAACCACCAAAACTTAAAAAAAAAACTTTTTCTTTTATTTGTTAGTTTTTTTTTGTTTTTTTTTTTGCATTTTCTTCCTTGGATCTTGTGGAGATAAATTGGTATGGTGTTGCGCCAGCATGATGGGCTGAATAGCCTCCACCTGTGTTATATTTCCCTGTATTTCCTTGAAGGTTAACATTGACCAAAAGGATAACATAGGCCGGAGGTCAACAACTAAAGTGGTTTTTCTAAAATCCTCAATTTTCATCCGATTGCCTTCAAATTTGAAGAGCATTTATACACCTGTTCATTTAATTCAACCAGCCAATTATTTTTGAGGTCAACATCGACCAATAGTCAACATAGGACAAAGGTCACAACTTCGGTGAGATTTATAAAATCCTCAATTTTCATTTGATTGACTTGAAATTTGAAGAGGATTTTTTTTTCAGTCACTGAATTCAATGAGCCAATTATTTTTGAGGTCCACATCGGCCAATAGGTCAACATAGGCCAGATTTCTAAAATTGTCAATTCATTCGATTGACTTTAAAATTGAAGAGGATTTTTTTTTTCAGGTCACTGAATTCAACCAGCCGATTATTTTTGAGGTCAACAAGTCCAAGGTCAACAACTAAGCTGGTTTTTCTAAAATCCTCAAGTTTCATCCGATTGACTTGAAATTTCAAGAGGATATCTATTTTAGGTCAATTAAATAAACCACCAATTATTTTGTAATTCCACTCACTAAGAACAACATAGACCGAAATTCTGAAGTTGTCAATTTTCATCTGATTCACTTGAAATTTGAAGAGGAGTTTCATATTTGGTCATTGAATTTAACCACCAATTATTTTAGAGGTCAAATTATTTTATGGATTTTGCAAGTTTGGTGCTCTGCACGATTTCTTCTTGTTTATCTGTTTGTTTTTTGCAAAATCAAAGATTTTTCAAGTCTATTGGTCACTCAATTTTGTTATTCTATCCATCTGTCTGTCTGTTTGTCGCCTATAGGTCACAATTCTAAACCGATCATCATGAAAATTTACCAAGTTGTAGAGGTAGTCTCAGCTGAGAAGCCCATTGATTTTGAGTTCTAAGGTCAAAGGCCATCTTGAGGTCAAATATCTGAAATCGTCATTTTTCATCCGATTGTCTTGAAATTTGAACAGATTTTCATATTTTGTCACTGAATTAGGTAACCAACTATTTTTGATGTCAAAAGGTCAAAGGTTAACTCATGATCAAACTTCTAAAATCATCAATTTTTATCTGAAACATCGTCAATTTTCATCCAATTGACTTGAAAATTCAACAACAATTGCACAGTACATTACTGAATTTGGAAACCAGCTTTTATTGAGATCAAAAGGTCAAAGCTCAACTCAAGGTCAAACTTTTAAAATCATCAATTTTCAACTGAAAAATTGTCAATTTACATCCTATTAACTTGATAGTTGAGCACGATTTGCATAGTCCCTCACTGAATTTGGAAAGCAACTATGTTTGAGGTCAAACGGTCAAAGGTCAACTCAAGGTCAAACTTATAAAATCATCAATTTCAATCTGAAAAATAATTAATTTTCATCCGGTTGACCTGAGCTTTGAGTAAGTTTTTGAATTTTAATCTTAATGAAATGGTCAATTTCATGTATCAATGGCAACCTTTGGTGAGGGGGGGGGGGGATTTTGCAAGTATCGTGCTCTGCGAGATGTCTTTCTCTTGTTTGTTTGTTTGTTTGTCTGTTTGTTTCTGTGCAGAATATCTCAAAATGTTGTAGCGGATCTGGATGAAATTTTGTGGACAAGTTCGGTGTGTGACAAGGTCGAACTGATTAGATTTTAGTAAAGCTCTGGTTCCAGATCCGACTACTAGAATTATTTCAGTGATTCTTCACCACTGAGAGATCGGGCCAAAAACTGTGTATAGCACAATGTCTTAAAAAGTTGGCAACAGATTCGGATGAAACTTGGTGGGCAGGTTGTGTGTTTGACAAGGAAGAATTGATTCAATTTTGGTGAAGATCCGAATATGGATCTGGATACCAGAGTTATTTAATTTTGAAGTGATTCTTCACCATTGAGAGATGGGGCCAAAAATGATATATCGCATGATATTTCAAAAATGTATTGGGCCCAATATGTTCTCATGGATCAGCCATTACTTGTCATAGGTATGTGCTCTACTGAGAGCCCTTCTATGTTACTGTATATTTGTAATAACTTGCATGCACTCATAAAAAACAATAACACACCACTTGTCAAGGGTAGTTTTGAATTTGACAGGTTGTGGATGTTAAATATCCCATGGTGTCCTTTGCGAAGAGTCGGCGAGCTATTGCCGACACCATGACCAAATTCCAAATTACTGCTATAATCAGCAGAGGGCTGTGGCACAGCCATGCCTTTTGCAAATGATGCTACCCTGCAGGCTTGTGCTGTGTACGAATGAAGAAATAAATAAATCTAATCAGCCTATTATTGCCCAACAATATAAATTCACATTTACTCAAGAATGACTCGAAGTACATTGTAATTATCAATGTACATACAACTATAAACAAAAATCTAGTTCAAATTTAAGCCACCCTTCATTTAAAGTTATTAATGCTCATTGCAGGCAGCAAGGGGATATGTGACATACAAATATACATGGTTATCTGGAATAGAAGAGATCACAGGTTGGAATGAGAAACATACTGATATGTGTTTTAATTATTAGATTGAACGACTGAAAGATAGTGTGGGATTGAAAAGAAGCACGAAGACATTTCCATTGTCAAAAAAATAGGGTTTAAATGAGATGGATGTGAGCAAAAATGTTGCACCTGTGTGGTGTAACAAGTATTGGGTGTATTGGATCAGGATATACTGTATACTTCTCTTCATCTGGATAGGGGTAGGTAATTTAAAGGAATGGAGGCACAAAACCAAAATGATCTGTGCTTTGATGTCAATTTTTTTTCACATAGCTTCTGTCATGGATAGCTAAACAGCCAAGTCGTTGAGTTTATGTGGTGCTCTCATGCAGGATGCACTGGTAAGACTAGGGGCAACATTCGCTCCTTGCATGCGACCGGAATCCGGGTACTTGAAAATGTTCCAATCGGTACGTGCTGTGGAACAGGCCTCGGGGTGCTGTTTGAGGAGGAATGGCTTGACCTGCTTACAAACCACACAGGAGGCATGTGGGGTGAGAAGACAACTACTGTGATTCACTGCACTAATGGCTATCTGTGTTTAATTTCGAAATTACATTTAACTCTTGAATAGACTAATGCAAGGCTTGCTATTGCAATTAACTCTGCATCTCCTACTACTAGTACTCCCCAATTTTTTCCATCTTATTTTGGGGTCTCGGCAGAGGGGGGAAATCTTTGCCCCAAGTCTTTCATAACTTAGTTGGCCAGGCTAGATACTTGACTGAAGCTGATTTGGAAGGGAATTTGGAATTTGTTCAGTGTGCCATCAATAACTCACCCACTCTTCATCAAGGATACCATGGGATATTTAATGTCCACCAACTAATGCTGGCTGATGGGACACCTGGCTTATTGTTCAATCGAGGGATGTCTCACATTGTGATGCAATATTCTGCCTGTGAAACACCAGGATGATAGTTATTTTTTAGTGAAATCGGAAGTGAAACCCAGACTACAAAGCTCAACGTTAAATACCCTTCCTTTTAATCATCTTGTCGGACCTATGTTATACTATAATTATCCAAGACAGAAGATGTCGTAATTATACGATAACTAAACTGTAGCCTTAAAATGAATTATGATATTTATCGTCCAATCATATGAAGTGATTCATCGTTCAATGTTGTTCATATTTTCAAGCTGTGGTTTGTTTTAGAGGTACGTGTTTTGATTGCACATTTCATTGATTCATTGATAATCACATGCATACAGGGGCAATGGAGGATTTACTTCAGCACAATTGATTTAGTTAGATGGAGGGGTAACCTCATACATTTTGAGTGTGAATCGGTGTTCCTCTTGATGATAAAACTGTCATTATAATTAGTTTTATTTTTCATCCCCCCCCCCCCCATTTAGAGCAAGTTTTGAATATAATAAACTACTAACATAGCGGCCAGAGGCACTGCACATAATGTGTCTGACTAAGTGGGATTCACATAATTAGGTTCATTTTAAATAGCTTTAACATGGTCTAATGAAAAGATGTTTCAGCAACAACAGTGCAATGAAATACAAATGACTAATTGGTTAGGCAGTTGCAAGTTTGTGAGAACATTGGGACAGACTTCGACAGGTTGTGTATTTAATTAATACTTAACTGATGGAAGAAGTGTTGAGGGTGTTGATTGAAGCTTGTGGAAACAAGATCAACTCAGAAAAATTACCATGTCAATATTGGATTTCTGGTAAAAATACAACTATCATTAATGACATTCACTGAAGGGGTATTCTGTCTGCCCTACTTGCTCTTATCTGAAACAGCACTGTGGTTGACTGTTCATGCCTTCAGGACAGCATAAGGGGTGCTAAAATGCACCCCTTCTCACAAAATGTCTCCCACACCTGCAGGAAGACCTGAACACCTGGATTACTTGGTCGCAGAACAAGCCACACCTCATAACAGAAAAGACCCAGAGGACTTCAGGCCCGGTATGTGGCCAAGACCCCAGGTGAGGAGTGACATCTGTTAAGTTCATAACACACACACACACACACACACACACACACACACGGAACTGTGGCACAGGAGGAGGACATTCTTTCCATCATGCCTGCGCTGCACCAACCTCAGTGTCATCACCCATCCACACATAATCTCCCTACCATCCACACAAGCCAATATCCCCATAATCCTCTCTCTCCAATGTATCCAGGTACCTATCCAAATCACATTTAAACATATCCACCCCTCCACTTCCACTGCATTTCCAGGGAGATCATGCCACACATTAACCACTCTCCGACTGAAAGACCCCTGCGTTAAAACTGTCATAGTTCTCATAATCTTTATCCTCAAGCTCTGGCCCCTAGTCTTAACACAAGCCATTCTGCTGACAAACTCCACTGCACCTATCTTATCCACTAATGCAAGGGCATATATTGGCCTTAGCTTATGCCATCTTGGGTTCCATGAATATAGCACCTCCAGACCAACCTATCCAGCATGGCAGTCCTCAGTTCATTAATGCTGTCAAGGCCTGTGTTGCTCCGCAGTGCACTGATGTCAGTGGCCCGACTTCTACCTCTTCTTGCAGTGCCCTGTGTGGGCTCCCAAACTATGAGGGGATTAGCAGACAGTTCAGGGTGCCAAACGCAGTGTCCCGTCAGTCTCATCCTCCTCTCATTGACTTTGATGGATACTCTTGGCAGACTAGCATATAAATTGACGTTCCGTACATGATCTCTCCAAGACACATGAAGGACTATGATGAGCATGCGCATGTAGACCCCATCTAATGCCTTCTCTTGTTGCACCGTAAGCGTCCATGTCTCTGCTCCATATAGCAGCACAGACTCGACTGTTGCGACAAAAAGCCGCCTTTTCAGGTCATCTCTCAGCCCGGACTTCCATACTTTCCTCATACCGTGCAAAGCATTCCATCCGAGGGCTCATCTAATCTTGGTGTCCTGCTCAGTTGAGGCAATCCAAGAGCCAAGATACTTGAAGTCTTTCTTAACTTCAAGCACCATACCATCTTAGGTAGCAATGGTGGTGTCATCAATATTATATGCCATCACTTTCGTCTTTTTGGCATTAAGCTGTAGACCAATCTTCTTGCATTCACCCTCCTCAGCTAGTAGTAGATCCCTCGGCTTCTTCGCTGTATATGATATCAGAGCAATGTCATCGGCGAAGTCAAGATCTGTGATCATTATGGGCCTTAAAGGGTGGCTCCAACGGAGCACCAGTGTAAACCCAAGCTCCTCCTCCCTGCCACTGATGGCAAGCCTCAGTGCATGGTCAAGGACCACAATAAACAGAAAGGGTGCCAACGTATCTCCTTGTAGTACCCCAGCCAGAATCTCAAATTACTCTGTTTCTCCATCAGGCGAGCAAACCTTAGCATGAGTCTTGGAGTATGTCGCACTGATTGCTTTAACCACTTTCTCAGGGACGCCGTAGGCACGGAGGACCTCAATAAGCTTCCCTTGATGAACACTATCGAAAGCCTTCTTGAAGTCGATGAAAGTGATCACTGCTGTAAGGCTCCGATCTCTCACTCCCTCGAGTAGTCTCCGAAGCGCCAGGATCTGCCCCACAGTTGAGCGTTCCGGACGGAAGCCATTCTGAGAGTCCCTTAGCAGGGGATCTAAGATGGTTCTGATACGGCTCAGAATCATTCGATTATATGTCTTTGCCACCACCGAGCTCATGCAAATCCCACGGTAGTTGTCGGTCTTGGAGAGATCTACCGTCTTCGGTACCGGGACAATGTTCAGGATAGACCACTGCTCCGGCAACTCCCCTTCCTCATACGCATGGTTGATGAACACCAAGATAATTTCATCCAAAGGGACATACTTCAACACTTCTGGTACCACCACATCCTCACCACTGCTCTTGCTGCACTTTATGTATGCTTTAGTCTTTTTATACTCTTCCATGGTAAAGGGGCCATCGGGTATGGGGAGGTCACAGAAGATGGGAGCTGGGTACGTTATCCACCAAAAGTTGAGGAGGGTTACCCAGCAAATTTTTGAAATGTGAGTACCAGGTACCAACTCTCTTTCTGCACTTTCACCTTGAATCTTTGCAAACTGGGATTACTTTCGACCATAGATGTCATTGATGAGCTGCCAGCTCAATCCATACCTCTGGTTTTCGTGTGCTTCTTCCACCACATCTCTTTTCTGAGTCAGTCTCTCCTGCTCCAAAATTGCATACATCCTATACAGCTCCTCCTTTCTCCTTGTGTACTTCTCTCTACTCTGGCCATATTCACCCTTGTCAACAATGTATGCTTCATACGCGGCCTTCATCTCTTTCCGGGCCATAGTGACCTTGAGATCTAAACTCTGCTCCTTCCTCTGTACCTTCGGGATTTGCGTGAGGCAAGCCTCGGCTTTACTTCGTTTACTTCGCCTGATGGTTTACTTTGACAAAATGCTGGTAACGTTATTAAGCCCCCTCATTCTTTTTTGACATTTTTATGACATCAACATAGGCCAAAAGGCCAAATTGGGCCAAATTTTTGGAAAATCCTCAATTTTCATCCAGTTCACTTGAAATTTGAAGAGCATTTGCATATCTGGTCACCAAATTCAAACACCTATAAATTTTGAGGTAAACATTGAGCAAAAGGTCAACATAGGCCAAATTCTAATATCCTCAATTTTTATCCAATTAAGTTGAAATTTGAAGAGCATTTGCATATCAGGTCACCAAATTAAAACACAATTAATTTTGAGGTAAACATTGATCAAAAGGTCAACATAGGCCAAATATCTAAAATCCTCAATTTTATCCAATTAATTTGAAATTTGAAGAGCATTTGCATATCTGGTCACCAAATTCAACCACCTACTAATTTTGAGGTAAACATTGCCAAAATGTCAAAATAGGCCAAAAGACCAATTTGGGCCCAATTTTCGAAATCCTCAATTTTCATCTGATTTGAGTTGAAATTTGAAAAGGATTTACATATCAGGTCACTGACTGCAACCATCCATTATTTTTGTGGTTACCATAGGCAAAAAGGTCAACATAGACCAAAAGTTCAACATACGCCAAATTTCTAGAATCCTCAATTTTAATCCAATTAAATTGAAATTTGAAGAGCATTTTCACATCAGGTCACTGAATTTTACAACCTATTAATTTTGAGGTAAACTTTTCCAAAAGGTTAAAATAGGCCAAAAGGCCAATTTGGGCCAAATTCTCTAAAATCCTCAATTTTCATCCAATTGACTTGAAATTTGAAGAGTATTTTCATGTCAGGTCACTGAATTCAACTCCCAATTAATTTTAAGGTCAAAAGGTCATCACAGGCCTAATTTCTAAAATTGATAGATAGGACCAATAACTAAACATATCACTAAATCTCAAAAAGTTGTGGACGAGTTATGACAAAACAAGGTGGATGAGTGGAATAGGTGACAAGAACAAGCAGATTGGATTTTGGTTCGGATCCAGCCCATCAGTGGGATACAAAATGTGAACTGTTCCACTTGGCAGAGGTATGTGCTCTACCGAGTAACATTCTACTTTGTGCTGTTTTGCCAAGTTGTCACTCCATGAGCGATTTTTCATTTATCTGTTTGTTTGTCCACACAGAACTTTCATATTTTTCTCCCCAAACGCTTTTTTGATTGAGACGAATTTTTCACCATTGGTGCAACTACTCATCAATAATATTTTAATGATAATTATGACGTCATAGGTCACGTGGTGTAACAATCATATTGGAAAAATGGAAAAAACTTTGGACCTCTGGATTTCTCAAACTGCACAAAGGAAAAAATTGAAACTTGGCATACAGCAAGTACTCCTCATGGGGAATTAGTGTGATTTTTTTATGACATCATATTTGCCCTCGTTATGGCGTCATTGCATATGTAGAAAGCCACATCTAATCAGTATGAAAATTTTTGAAGGTCATCTTGGAATAAAATGGTCCACAGAAAAAATATTGATGACATCATCGGTCATGTGATTCAGCAGCCATATTATTTAAAATATATAAACCTTCAAAAATCTTCTTCTCTGAAGTGGCTGAACAGATCGAGGCAAAACTTCACAAGTATGACTGGCTATTCATGAGGAACAAAAGTTTGCCACATTTGATGTCATTGGCTACATGGTTTGGCAGCCATATTGGATTTACCCTAAAACCTTCAAATATCTTCTTCTCCAGATCGGCTGGACAAATTGACGGGAAACTTCACACAAGTGTTCCGTAAGCCATGGGTGTAAAAGTGTGTTCAGGAATAATTGACAGGTCACATGTTTTGGCAGCCATATTGGATTGAAGAAAATATTAAATAATGTTTTTTTCTGGAATCGCTTAACCAATCGATGTAAAGCTTCACAATCATTATCTAGTATTGATGGGGAATGCATGCTTTGAATTTCAACTTGATTGGACACATGGTCTGGCAGCCAGAATTATTTAACTTTTTTGATATGGGTTCTTTTTTTTCTTTTTTTTTAATATGGCTCACTTGGCTGTGCCTGGATGGGTTTGAGGGTAGAGGAGTAGCAGCTGAAATGTGAATCCTATCTAGGTTCCTCCTGATGAATTAATCTCTGCTTTTTTCTTGTTTGGAATCCTCATTACTCAAATGCAGGACCATACCTATTTGGTCTTCCATTCAATTTGAATTGAATTTATTTAAATCCCATTCTAAATTCAATTGAATTATGAATAATATCTTTTTTAAACCTCATGGGTCAGGGTCAGGTGTTTGATCGAAGCGGGGTTGCATCTGGGTATCTGGTCATCACTGCCAGCAGTTATAAAGTGGCAGTTCTAATTGTCTCATTAATTACATAACACACCAGTACACAAATGCCACACAAAATACACCACACAAAAGAAGTCCTGGTGAGGGTCTGCAATCTCTGATAGCTCTTTTTCTTGTTATGAATGTTAAACTGCATCTGCCAATCTTTTGCCCAATCTCTTAAAGAATCTAGACTTTCCTGAATCTGATCAGCACCCTCTCTTTTCTATCTGCCTTTCTTCCAAGATTTGTGTCATCAGAAAATTTAGAAAATAATTATTAACCGTTCATGATCTTTCATCTTTTTACATGCAATCGGCAACTGCTTTTGGCAATCACAATAAAAAAAATAGTTTGATAAATTGGTTTCATTTAGATTTTAGAGAGTTAAGCCACACATTATCAAAAAAAATCCATAATAATGTGTCTAAGTTTGATTCTAACACATAGCAAGTAATATTACAAACACCAAGTGTCCCAAGAGAGTGGTCTAAAATGCATATATTGTTACTGATTATTTCATGTGATTAATTATTACTGCGGTTGATTCTCATGTAAGAAATTTACTTTTTCACAGAATGTGCGAAGAACCAGCATCCAGTCAAGGCCAGGAATGGCCCAATGATATCACGTATTGGCCGGTGAGTGAGTTCATTATTCCAGGCAGAATTTATTTTAGAATAACAAACAAAACCATGATGGAACAAGTTTTTCATGCATTGGATGTGATGCTGTCACAGGAATTATTCATAGTACATATGGGATGGGGCTTAGCTGGAATCCGATGAGGAAAATATAGCCTCTGTGATCTGTCCATCTCAGGAAAATCAAATTCGGAACTTTGGGTTGAAGTTTTCATGAAATAATTAACCCCAACCAGATGTGACATTTGTTGCCTTTTGTATTAAATTTGCTCTCACTTTATAAACAATATAACTTCAATTACTCACATCATATTGGGTAAAAAGCCTGGTGTTTGCTTAATGGTCAAAGTGGCAATCATAAGATCATACACCTGATATCAAGCCACTGTCATGCTGTTAAAATAACAGCAGGTGGGTTGACTCAGCCAATCATCCTTCTGAGGTCGGCAAAATGAGTAGGAAAAACTGGGAAGAATGAGCCATTTGACTATCCTGCGTCAGAGTGGTGACCCGTCCAGGATTGTGCCCTCGAGCCAGGGAAAAAACTGCCCTGCCCTGCCCCATGCATCTGAAGACATGAAAGGAGTGCTTCTTATAATTCATCTGATTACTTGGGAAATTGCTTCTGTGATTAATTGTACAACATGACTTATACTAATTATAAAAAATATCCTATGATTGAAATCAAAATGCCGAATGTTTTAGAAATGATTTGATTTTACATCTTATGTATAATAATAAAAACTCCATTGAGCCAAGAACAGAATTCATCCATTCTCTGGTACTGAGCCAACTAGAAAAAGGACGACATCTTGCTTAAGATCATACCACCAAGTTTGTGTATTGGGTTGCCAAACTACTACCTCCTATGGTGACTACTTGTTTCATGGCCTCTGCTAATCCTGGAGATTTAGCCAAAGTCTTTCACGAACTGCTGGCCAGGTCAGACGTTAGACCAGAGAAAGAAGGAATC
>CM068953.1:102613920-102651999 GCA_035128595.1 Eptatretus atami
CTGAAGGTGGGGGGGGGGGGGGTGTGGTTCCGTTCTCTTGTAACTGACAACTCTCACACAGCATGCCGAATGGTAAAGACAGATCTTCACAACATTTATTCAACATGTTGTGGTGACCTCTGCTGTCGTTGCACTACACTGGCACTTTTAGCATCTGATTCAATCGAGGATCAAACCAGAATGAGCATGAGATAGCACACGTCCTGCTGAACTATTATTTGACAAGAATACTCATGAACTTCAGTTGCTGTTTTTTCTGTAACTTCAATGAATTAATTGTCGCAGTTTAACATTGATATGTTGATATAAGGGATATGTTGATATATTGATATATAGGGAAAATCTACAATGTAAGAACAACTGCTTGTCCTTGTAAGCGTCCTTTCCTTATTATATTACAAGGGGAAAGTACCTGTCCCAGTCACAGGAAAGCAAGACAAACGTATCCATCCAGCTGACAGCAAAGGTTTAAGTTAATCTATCAATTGAAATTATTTCATGGACTTTAAAAATGTTAATTGTGTTGCACTCTTGGTCTCACTCAGAGCCAAAGCTCTGAGCTATTTATTGTATATACCACCCACCACAAATAGTGGTGCAACATGGTGGGTGGCAGAGGTTCAATTTGTCTAAAAGAGACGAAATATCCTGCTTGCGGAATCAAATTTGGCATTAACACTATTCATGCCTGCACTGCCCGTTCAATTTTTCCGGTTGACCGGTTCTCTTGTAACTGACAACTCTCACACAGCATGCCCGAATGGTAAAGACAGATCTTCACAACATTTATTCAACATGTTGTGGTGACCTCTGCTGTCGTTGCACTACACTGGCACTTTTAGCATCTGATTCAATCGGAGATCAAACCAGAATGAGCATGAGATAGCACACGTCCTGCTGAACTATTATTTGACAAGAATACTCATGAACTTCAGTTGCTGTTTTTCGTGTAACTTCAATGAATTAATTGTCGCAGTTTAACATTGATATGTTGATATAAGGGATATGTTGATATATGTTGATATAAGGGAAAATCTACAAGTAAGAACAACTGTTGTCCTTGTAAGCGTCCTTTCCTTATTATATTACAAGGGAAAGTACCTGTCCCCAGTCACAGGAAAAGCAAGCAAACGTATCCATCCCCAGTGACAGCAAAGGTTTAAGTTAATCTATCAATTGAAATTATTTCATGGACTTTAAAAATGTTAATTGTGTTGCACTCTTGGTCTCACTCAGAGCCAAAGCTCTGAGCTATTTATTGTATACCACCCACCACAAATAGTGGTGCAACATTGGGTGGCAGAGGTTCAATTTGTCTAAAAAGAGGGCGAAATATCCTGCTTGCGGAATCAAATTTGGCATTAACACTATTCATGCCTGCACTGCCGTCATTTCAAAAGTGAATATTGACCTTTTCAAATGCAGTAGCTGCCATAAATAGGAAGCAGATGAACACACGGACAGACACCACAGTTCACAATATATAGTGGACTAGCAGGTACCCACAGAGCATCTGTGAAAAGTAAAATGTGACTTCAAGTCCCCCCGCCCCCCCCCCCCCACCCTCTCACAAACCCCAGGTCATCATTCCCACTCCCAAACCACAAGTTTCAACCTCCCCCCACCCCAAACCGAAGGCATCAATCATCTCCCCACTACAAGCCTTCAAACCCCCTCCCCCTTCAGTCTAAACCTCGCCCTCCCATTTCTGTCCCATTCTTTGATCCCTCCTCAAAATCCTAACTCTGTTCCTCCCCTCCTCTCTCAGGGTGGGTGGGGAGAGAGAGCAGAGGAGAGGAGAGATGGGCAGGGAGTAGAGGGGAGAGAAGACAGGAGATAGAGGAAGGGAGCAGAAGATAGAGAAAGAAGAGAGGGGATAGAGGAAGGGGAGCAGAAGATAGGAGAGAGAGAGAGAGAGAGAGAGAGAGAGAGAGAGAGAGAGAGAGAGAGAGAGAGAGAGAGAGAGAGGAGTGAGGGATGGGGATGGAGGGGGAAGAGAAGAGAGGGAGGATGAGACAGGGAGAGGTGAAAGGGGTGAGAGAGAGAACAGTTCAATTTCATGTGAATTTAATCTTGTCTAGCTATGTGCTTATGAAAGCTGTTATTTGATGAGAACCAACTCCATCAACCCTAAACTTAAAGGTCATCTATCCACCCCCTCCAGTCAAAACCAAGTTTTCAAAAGTTCTCACTCCACTCACCTAATGCATATATTATATATATATATATATATATATATATATATATATTATACATTATATAATATTATTATTATATTATAATGCATATTACAGTACTCAGGCAAAATTCATGAAAGCAATCAACCTTTGCATCGTAACACAATGAGGCAATTTTTCTATTTAAAGAAAGCTATGAACGTCAGTGCATGGTACATCAAAACAACAATACAGCAGTGCACACTGAACCTGTGGCTGCCTTGATGACTTTTGTCGTGAATTTATTTTTTTACTTGAAAGCATTGAATACACTTTGCTTTACAAATTAAAAATTCCTTAAAACCTACTTTTGCAGGGGTAACACAATCGGGCAATTTTTGTGTTTAAAAAAAGCTAATTCAGAACGTCAGAATGTTGGTCCGTTTTACAAATTAAAACTTTGCTTTATAATCTTAAAATTCCGAAAAATCAAACGTTATTAATAAATATTGTATTCCATAGTTAGTCCATATATTCAAATTATTACATACAAAGTTTTCCTAGGCTTTGTTTAAATATCTACAGTAGTTGGAAATGTTAACTTGCCTTAAATAAACTCTTTATTTACCATTTTATACCCTGGGAATATGAAACAATATAATTAGACTACAGCTCGATGCATAATTTGCTTGAAAACATTAATTGAGACACATTTATTTGTAACAAATCCTTCATGGCCTCTGCATCATTGAGGCTCCAAACCGCACAAAATTTTAAAATAATTGATAAAGTCAAAACCTGAGACCCCACAAACATGCCATTTACCTTGTTCTTCTCAGGAAACACTGGTCACACCAACTATCCACACGTAACCCACGCGCGTAACCACAGCACCAACACAGGGCAACTTGCCGTGGTTCATGTTCACCAGAGGCCTGCGAGGCCTTTGGTGTACATGACACGGAGCAACCAAAATGGGGGCGATTTTATTTTGAAGTCCCACCCAGATGGACAGACAGAAATACGGAGGGATGGACAGATTGACAGAGAATAGATATAGATATAGATGACTTCCCTTCCAAGTCGTTAATTTTCTTGTTTAATAACAGTGTATTTACAGTATGTTAGACCAATTTAGAATATGCTTTACCTGCATGGTTCTGTAGCTTAACTAAAGTCCAAAGGTAATACTCTGAGAAATTACAATGGAAAGCATTTCACATAATTCTCTCCAGTGACTGTTGCAGTACCCAACCTTTCAGAGATAGTTGTCAGTTATTTAATATTCCTGTTCTCACTGAAAGGCTCGAACAGATCTCCCTCAATTTTGCTAATGAACATTTAAAATCAAATACACATATAGATTGGCTAGGTAGAAACAATAATTGAAGGAACTCTGACAAGTCAGATGCCAAACCACTATTAGATGCTGAACCAACTGCGATAAGTGCAGTCCCATCCCCTTTTTAACCTCCATTTTGAATAAGCATTAGAGATTCTGCATACTTCTGAGACCCTCCCTACTTTTTCTAGTTTATTATATTCATTTGCAATTTGCTTGGGCTGGCTTCGTGTGCTCGTTTAGCAATTTTTGTTGTAGTTGTGGCTTACGGGGACCATTATGTTCTCTTGGTGGCTGTTTACTGAAAACTCCACCACCGAAGGTGTTTATTTAGTTTGGTGTTTATTACCTCCACCACCGAAGGTGAAAGAGGTTATGTTTTCACCCCTTTCTGTCTGTTTGTCTGTCTGTTTGTCTGTCTGTTTGTCTGATTGCGTACAGGATAACTCAAAAAGTTGTGGATGGATCCGGATGAAATTTTATGGATAGGTTCGGTGTGCTACAAGGACGAATTGATTAGATTTTGTTGAAGATCCGGATTTGGATCCGACTACTAGAATTTTTTAAGTGATTCTACACCATTGAGAGATCGGGCTAAAAATGATATATAGCACGATATCTCAAAAAAGTTGGGGATGGATTCGGACGAAACATGGTGGACAGATTGGGTGAGTGGCAAGGACGAATCGATTCTATTTTGGTGAGGATCTGAATCCGGATCTGGATATGAGGTATATTTAATTTTCAAAGTAATTCTTCACCATTGATAGATCGGGCCAAAAACGATACATAGCATGATATTTCAAAAATGTATTGGGCCGGATATGTTCTCGTGGATCAGGTATTATGTGGCGGAGGTATGCGCTCTACCGAGTACCCTTCTAGTTGTTTAGTGCAATATATCTGTGATATTTTCCTGGCTTTATGCTTGTTTTATCCTAATCTCATCACATTGCTTGTGCCTGACTGCAGATAAAGTGCATGGGAGATGCATGTGGCCTCCTGCCTTTTTGGAACCCAGATGTGCCTGATCAACTTTATCGCCCCTTGATCTCTCTTTTCCTGCATGCTGGGTATGAAGGGTTCGATAATAAACCAATTTTAAAATGTAGAATGTATGTTTTAACATAATGTTTCATTCAAAATATTTAGTCAATTACTAGTGTAAGAAAGGACATGTCGTGAAAAGAGGTTTTAGTTCACATGATGGTAAGATATGCAAATGGAACTTTCTGGTTACAACTTAATGTTTGGATCAGAAGAGAAGCGACATTTTATACACTTCCATGTTGCTTTTTCTATCTTGGATATCAGAAAACCATTGCAAAACATATTTTCTGGTATTTTATTGAATGATCAGGATAATAATCCAAAATGTAGTAGTTTTGACATCAAGCCTGCACAATGGTTGCCAACCTCGGACAGTTTGTTGCTTCAATAATCAAGGCTCGTGACAAGCTAGAACTCTGAACAAATCACAACTAAACAGGACAAAAGAACAGTAGAGAGATGGAAGACAACAACAGCAGAGTTGAAGGAAAAAAAGAGGGAGACTTGCACAAACATGGTTGTGAGGAGGAATTGGGTGGTATGATGTACACAGAAGGAAACGTCTCCCCCCCCAACCCCCTCCTCCTTAACCATGCCCTACTCTCTCTCTCTCTCCTCTCTCTCTCTCTCGCCCTCTCTATCTCTCTTATCTCTCTCTTCCATCTCCATCTCTCCCTCCCTTAACTCTCCCTGTACCCTCACACCTCTCCCCCACTCTCCTCTCTCTCCCCACTCCCCTCACTCCCCTACTCCCCTGCCTCTCTATCCCTACTCTCTCCCCTTTTCTTTATATGTCTGTGCTGCCTCCTTTTAAAATGTTGAGCGTACTCTGTCACAGAGCATTGGTGCCACAGAAGCAGCTTCCTGAGAAAGGGTTATACTGGTTGGTTTGCCATTGCCTTCCCAGCAGTAGTTTGGTCAAAAATTTGTAATTTACCCATGGTGATGGCGATAGCTCGCCTCCTCTTCGTGAAAGGACACCGTGGGGATCTTTAATATCCACCAACTAATGTCGGAAGATAGGACACCCAGTTTAATGTCCATTGGATAGATGGCATACACATTGATGATTCTCCCAGTCTGTGAAACACCAGGATGACAGTTTATAGCTGGGCCAAGATTCAAACCCAGGCTCGACAGTTTAGAGGCAAGCGTGTGTACCTCGAGGCAATCCTGTCAGCCCAGGTCATATCTTAATGTACTATTAATAAACAAACTGTGATTCCATGCTGTATTTATACATTTATAATGTATCTCACTTGGTATCATACATTTCTTTTGGTTGAATGTTGAGCTTTGCCTGCATGCGGAGCTTTTCAAATGCAGCACCGGAAGACGTCACCGGAAATGGGAGACAGCTGAACGTGCGAACATAAAAATGCATGGACAGACACCACGGTTCACAAATATAATAGATACTTTGGGTATTTGACATATATCACTTACATCGAGTCAATCCTTCCAAGGTGAGAGACATGCCCAAAATCCATGTCAGCGTATCAACATTGCAGCTGCCACAGTTATTTGTAAAATATCAGTTTTTTATGTCTTCTTCATTTTCATCTTCATTTTCGTTGTCGTTAATATTGATGACTTTCCTTCCAAGTAGTTCAGTTCCTAAACAGCAAATGCAGGTGTGAACTCCTGTTTATGGTAGTACAGTTCCTATACAGTAAATGCGCTTGTGAACCACAGTTAAAGGTAGTACCGTGCAGTTACTATATAGTAAATTAACATGACAACCACCATTTATAATGTAGTAAAGTTCCTATACAGTAAATGCAGGTGTGAACTGTTTAGGGTAGTTCAGCTCCTGTGCAGTAAATGCAGGTGTTCACCTGATTGAGTCAGTCCCATGGAGTCATCGAAGTCATTTGCTGAAATGCCAACACCCAGGCAATTTCCATGGTGACAGTTGAAATTGCCATGTATGAGGAAGAGAAAGTTAGGATGAGTGTTTAAAAGTTGGTCCATATTGTCTGGGAAAGAGATGTAGATGGAGTTGTAACTGTTTGGAGGATGCTACAACACACAGTCAAACAAGAGGTGGGAGCAGAGGAGAAGACACAATCAAAGATACCCCTGGGCGTTGGGAGGTGTAAGATCAGTACACAGCCAATCAGAAATTCAGTTGTTGATGTCAAGTGCAACTCCATCACCAGGGCGGATTTCAGACCTATCAAATCAGAGGAGGCAATAGCCAAGGAGAGACACCAAGAAGTCAGGGACATCCTATGGGAGGAAGAATTCTGCTAAACAGATGATGCCCAGTTTGTCAGCAGCAGCCTGGATTGAGAGATCTGTCAGGTCAGAGCGAAAGCCTTGGATGTTTGAGGTCCACCCACAGTGAAGGACAGGTGAGGAGGTGTTCAGTGGGTATGGGATGGGTGGGAGACTGGAAGGATGAGGGATGTGGGGGAGAGGCTGGTAGTGTCCAGGATGGTTTGGGGTGGGATGAGGGGGAAGCTGCAATAGGGAGGACGATCAGGAAACTGAGTGGGGCAGTACAAGGGGGAAGCTGAGAGGAGGCGATGTTTAACTTTTTTTTTCCTACTTTTTAAAAGTTTTTAACATGATTTTCAAATATGTCTCAAATAAAAAAAAATCAACATCTATTAATAGCTGCTGACATATTGTTACTGTATTTAGTACTACCAGACGCTGACATTCACGGTCCTGTTCTTCGCGGTTCACAAAGTGTGACCTGCATCTACATTCGCGCTTTGCGTATTCATAGTTTATTTATTTATTTATTCATTACACTTCAGGACTGGTCTCCTATATCCACCACCACTGATATGAATTCAGCCTTGGAATTCTTCCACAGAAAACTGCTTTCTCCTATGCACAGATTCATCCAATGGTGGAGGCCCTCAATATCAGACATGGAACCAGGGCCATCTACTTGGACATATCTTGAGCTTAGTTAAAGTGCAGTCTGGCATCCTGCCTAGCTCTCCAAACTGTCTGCCTATGGAATCCAAGGCTAACTCCACACATGGCTTAATGAATTTCTCCAGTCTTGTAGACAACATTTGGCTCTCAACAGAACCCTTTCATCTCCTCTCCTTGTCAAGGCTGATGTACCCCAAAGCAGTGTTCTAGGCCCCATATTATTCCTATTCTTCATCAATAATTATCTTGCTGACTCCGAAAATCTTCTTTATCTCTTTGATGATGACTCCACTCTCTGTCGTGACATTTTTCATCTTTCTGACAGACAGGCAGCAACCTCTTCCCTCTCAACAGACCTTGAGAAAATTACAAACTGGTCAAACACAAATTTGCTTGTGTCTCCATATTGTCCACCCTTTGCGTTCTCCCTTAACCCTCATCATTACCTGCATCCCTTGTTTGTCTGTCTCCATCGATGTTCTCCCTCTACCCTGCTGTTGGTGGTTCCCCTTTCTCCTGCTGTTCCCTTTGTTATGTTGTGTCCTGATTTGTTCTGTGTCATCGCTCCTCCACGTGCCAAGACCATGTTAAAAAAAAGTGGCCTGACATTCGCGGCATTTTTCAGGAACATATCTCTTCGCTCCTCAATGGATTGTTGAGATACAGTATTTCCTTTAATACAGCAGTTGTAAAAATATACAAAATTGATAACCATTCTGCTTTTCAAAATGATATACTGTTCTGTAATTATTTTTATCAAGTGATCAGTTTAATCAAGTGAGGTTGACATATCCAATTGCTAATTTTAAAAATTCTTTTTTGCAGGGTGATGCACTGCTTTATATCAGTCACAGTTAATGTGATCCTTGTTCGTGGGCTGGAAAAGCTGATTGGTTGGTTCAGAATTTCACTTTTGTACATCTCCTGTGGAATCACTGGCAATCTGCTAAGTGCTATTTTACTTCCGCACAGCATAAACGTGAGTCTAAAGTTAAAGTGCAGACCATTCAGTGCCCTTTTAAAAAATAATAATGAACAAATTATTAATTAGGACACTCATTGCTTTAATGTACCATATAATGCTGTTGTGACTTATGTACTATCCCCACATGTCACCACACCTGGATCCCTGCTTCCTAAATCCGATGCTTTATTTGGATCACTTGGGGTTGTTTTACCCAAACCCAACAATTCCACCAGAGAGAGACACAGAGAGAGAGAGAGAGAGAGAGAGAGAGAGAGAGAGAGAGAGAGAGAGACTGAGACTGACTTTTGAAGTCCTTTTATTATCACAAAATACAAAAAAATTATATAATTACACCAACCATTGGTACATAAAATTGATGAAACAAAGGAAGCTACAGAAAATTACTAAAATACAATTTAATAAATCGGAAAAAAGGAGAAGAAAGAGAGAAGAAAAGAAAGTAGGAAAGAAGAAAACATTAACTTTATGCAGCACCCATAGTACACTATAAAAGTATTTTGAGTTGGTTCTCATGAACCTCACAAATTCCTTCCTGACACCAAGTATTGGTGAACTCATGAAGATTTTTAGCATCTTGGGTGAAAAAAAATTCAAGTATTATTCTCATTGACACGAGAGCATTAAAGAAGAACATTACATTGCATTGCCCGATGGGTTTTCCATTTAATTTTTCTTTCCTTGAGAGATATATTGCCAATTTGGCAGTTGCAACGCGAAACCTCATCAGTATGTTTACCTTATTAGGCTTGGCATGAAAACCAAAAAAAAAAGAAGACTTTTAAAGTTATTAATTTTCAATCCAATATGGCTGCCATACCAGGTGAGCTATTACATCATAAATTTAAATTCTCCCTCTAATGGGGTAGTTAGTGGATGATGCTTGTTAAGTTTCGTGTTGATCGGACAAGGTGAATTTTTCTATCCAAGATGGGGGCTAAACCATGTGACTTGTGACATCATAATTTTTACCATATATGCAGATATGGTGGAATATGATAGTTGCCAAGTTTTGCTTCGATAGAATAAGTGTTTCCAGAGAAACCATTATTTAATATTTTTCTTGAATCCAACATGGCTACCAAACCATGCGACCTATCAATGATTCATGAACAAACTTATATTCACTACCCTTGAGCAATACGTATGTGAAGTTCCCATTGATCTAACCAGCCGTTCTGGAGATGTTTGAAGGTTTTAAGGTGAATTAAATATGGCCACCAAACCATGTTACCTATCAATTAGAAATTAACAAACTTGTGAAAGGATGTCTTGGAGAAAGTGCGTGTGAAGTTTTCCCTCAATCTATCCTGCCATTCTGGAGAAGAAGATATTAAAAATTTATTATTTTTCAATCCAATATGGCTGATGAACCATGTGACCTATGACATCATAAATTTAAATTCTGCCTCCAATGGAGTAGGGGAACACGTTTGTGAAGTTTCGTGTTAATCGGATAAAGTGCGTTTTTCTTTCCAAGATGGCCGCCAAATAATGTGACTTGTGACATCATAATTTTTACCATATATGCAGACATGGTGGATAATGACTGTTGCAAATTTTTGCTTCCATAGGTTAAGCAGTTCCAGAGAAAACATTATTTAATATTTTCTTAAATCCAACATGGCTGCCAAACCATGTGACCTATCAATTATTCATTAACAGACTTATATCCACTACCCAAGGAGAATCAATAAGATTCTCATAGATCAATAAGAAATTGACAAACTTGTAAAATAATGTCATGTGGAATGTGTGTGGAAAGTTTCGCCTCAATTTCTCCAGGCGTTCTGGAGAAGAAAATGTTTTTTATTTTTTTTTCAAAACAAGATGGCTGCCGAACCAAGTCACCGATGATGTCATTATAATTTTTTTCGATGGGGAATAGTGTAGATGAGGCTCAAAAAATTTGTGATTTTTTCCCATGCAGCGTTCTACTTGACGAATTTTCACCAGGACACCACTTCACCCATGACATCACTAAACATCAATGGTATTCCCCATGGGGAGTTTATTAAAATGTATGAAGCAAAATTTTTTTCCATTGCACGGTATCGGAGATACGGAGGTACAAAGTCTTCGGTTTTTTCAATATGGTGCCCGTACCACATAACCTATAGTGTCATAATGATACATTCAGTATGCTATGGAAAAAGACATACTATGGTGAAAATTTCGTGTCGATCGCTCTTATGGTTGCCGAGAAAATGATTTTTAAAGCTAAAACACCCGCAAATTGCTGGCGGAAAAAGAAAAATATGAAATAATAAATAATAAATAAACAGAAGAAAAACAATCGGTTTCCCAATCCATTAGACTGGGTACCCTAATTAATAATGAGACTCATATGAAGCAAAATGTTGATAAAGCCTCATCAACACTGGGTAGGCCAAACCCAAGTACGCCCGCTCTAACTCTTTCTCTCTCTCAAGGACAGATGGTATTGAAGACAACTAGAAAAATAACCAAAACAAACACAGCAGGATAGAATGAAGAAAAGGAAAGAGGGAAGGGGAGGCAGGAAGAAGAAAACCACATGAACAACTCACCACAGCACAGAGCAGCTGCAGCAAGTGGCCATGACACCACACCCAAACAACAAACTACCACCAGGGGGAGGAGAGAGGGAGACAGCGAGAGACAGAGAGAGAGAGAGGGGAAATTGGTGAGAGAGGGCGACATGGAGAAAGACAGAGACAGAGACAGACAGACAGACAGAGAGAAGGAAATGGTGATCATGCTGAAACAGGCCTGGCCTTCAGGGTTTGAAGAACTTGATAATCAAGAATACGACACAATATTTTCTCATCTATCACAATAGTTTGTGTGTTGTGGTCTACCGTGCTAGATAAAAATCCAACAATCAGAAATGGGATGACATACAAGATGGCCAAACTGAGCCTTGTGGATTTATGAATTTTTTGCTTTTTGCTTGATCTCCAGCATTTTGCACACTTGCCCATGTCTATTCTGTCTTTTCCATCCCTACAGGTTGGACCTTGGAGTGCCCATGTTGGAATTTTTGTATGTGTGCTGCTGCAGCTGTTACAAAGTTGGCATGCATTTGAAAAGCCTTGGCAAGCACTAGCTAGGTTTTCAGCCTTTGGCATCATCCTAATCTTAATAAGTCTGCTGCCCTCCATAGATCTGGTGGCAGAAGTAGGGGGCATTGTTGCAGGTTTCCTGCTTGCATTTGCTCTGCTACCCTACATTGGACTCGGTCACCAAAACGGACAGGCACCACGTCATTGCTTTCCACTTATCATATCAGTTTTGACTTTTGCAATCACCATAACTGCGTTTCTTGCGATATTCTACCTTTTTCCTTTTTACTGTGGCTGGTGCCATTATCTGAACTGTATTCCTTTTACTGAAGGCTTCTGTGAGAAGCACAACCTCTGGTGAGGTTCAACAATCAAAATTCAGGTGTTTGCAAAAACTCCAGCAATTTTGTATCTTTGCAATCCACAATGCAAAAATTCTGGGCTCTCAAGAGCTTGCCAGATCAAAGGAACTTTATTTTCTGATTAAACCAAGTGCCATTTGTTTCCCGATGAAACTATCAGTGTCACTCATAGATGTCAGTTTTAGACGTGCAGTGTTCATCTTTTGTTTGAAGATCAACTTGTGATCACTTATGATCGATGACTGTCGGAGATCAAATCCAAAATAATGGCCAACCAACTTTGCTGCTGCCTTGCATTATTCTCATTAATTTCTCTCCCATTATCTTCATCACAAGATGCTGTATTTTAAGATTTCATCAAAGCCGTGTAGCAAATATTCCTTTCTGATTTACTGTGACACTCTCATTCAATTTATCAGGCACTGTTACCATGGACTGACAATTGAAAACAGATTCTGAGCATTATTCCTTTAATTTAATGCAAATGAATAATTGGGCACACAAATCTTGTGCCCAAATTCTCAATAAATAGCTAATCAGTATTACTTATGCATTCACAGAAGCTAGAATGGAACTGTGCCTTACTGCAGAGATAAATCTCTAATCAGTTATGCAAAATGAAAAATAAAACATTTGTAACTGTCTAACTTGGTTAAAATTAAGTAATAAATATTGTTTGGATGCCTTTGTGAGTACCATGGCATCAATTGTTTGCAATGTGTGATTCCATTTGAAACCACCCTGATGCAAGGGCTGTCAATAAAATAGGATGAAGAAAGATGTATTTTGTTATTTCCTTAAAGGGCATGTTCTACAAAGTAGGCCTTTTTTTGGTTGTGGATTTGTCACATGATAATAAATGGAGTTGCATGGTGCATAAAGAGAAAGGGATGTACCTTCAACTTTCTCCGTTCCTTCAACGAAAATTCCTTCCACCCATCCCATGACCTTTATCTCAGAATATTAAATATGGGAATGTTGAAAAGTCCAGTTTACAGAGGTTGTTTGCACACAACAATCAAATCCCCATTCTCGTTCCTTTACAATGTCAAACCCCTCCGTGTCAGCATCCACCCCAACATCTCCTACAAACATGCATCCTTCCAACCCCACCCCTTTATCATGCCCACCTCTTCAGCATCCTTCGACTTCATGTTCCCTTTTTCTGTATCGTCCCCCTTGCTCCACCCTCTCCAAGATTCCCCCTCTCCTCACCTTCTCCATGCTTTGCCCTCACCTCACCCCAATGGGAGGAGATGGCATTGGATGCCATATGCAGAGAGCTTGGACATCAAGGTGGGGTGCCAGAATGTACAATTGCTCGAGATATGTCCAGAGAGATGGCTTTGATATAATTGAGGGCTTCCATCGATTGTTAGGAGAGTAGAAGCAGCATGGTCAAGGTAGAATGACTGGCTCTGAAACCGAACTGAAAATCTATCGAACTGAAAAATTGGAAAAAAAGGAAGGATTGATGTCAACTGCAATGAAGAGATTCCATGACCTTGCTTATAATAATTATTCCAATTATTGGAAGCAAGCTATTAGGCTGTAGTGAAGAGAATCCGTTTGTGCACTATGTTTGTGTTTTGCAGTGATATTGGCTAACTTTCAGGCAGACGGAAACTGCCACAGAAAGAATGATTGATTGAACAGAGCAGAACAGAACAGAACAGAACAGAAAAATAATGAGCAGAGCAGGTTTTTAGGACGCTTGCATTGAACACGTCTTGGCCTGTTGTATAATTGCAGTCAAGATGTGCCAGAAACCTCGCCACTTTCTCAAGTGGGGAAGACACAGTGTCCAGGAGCAGTTGGGTATGGAGGGTAGTAGAGGTGTGAGTGGGGGGTTGGGTACACAAGATTTTGAAGCAAACTCAGAAATGAGACATCCGGCCTTCTCACGAACAGAGTCAGCTGTGATGTCATTTGAAGTGAGGGAAGGAATGGAGGGGAGCATACTCCAGTGACGGACATAACAAGGTGTCACCAGGTCTTTGGCCGAAGTTTTTATTTCAGAGTTCAGCCTTGAGGTTGGCCAGATGTTGTTTTCTGGCTTTCCTGAGAGGGGACACACACTTCTTCTGGGTCTTGTGGAATGATCTAGGGTTGCCTTCAGGAAAAAGAAGGCTAGTTATTAGAAGGCACTGCCTCGCCATGGGACTCTGTGTACCAGGGGCAAAGGGATAGGTATGATATATGCAGGTGAGATGGTATAAATCTGTACTTAAGGGAAAAGCAAGCTTGTGTGGAAGGATTCCCAATATCAGGAAAGGTGCAGAAGAAGGACCAGTCTTGACATTTGGGCAGCTTGCAATCCATACCAGACAGTTTGGTTGCACTGCCAGACTCTACGTCACTGACAATGGCCAGAGAGATGTTGACTCTCACAAGCACATGATCAAATGAACCTATTGGAGCAGAAAATTAACAAGCAACGTTTGTAGGAAAATTTGTCATTACCAAGTCTAGAAGGGAGGCTGCACCATTTGGAGAAATCCAGGTCATAAAGGTCACTGAATGGGTGTGGCCAGTCCTTTGCTGAAATACCATGGCTTGTTGAAGAGGGATTGGGGGAGTCTGAAGAGGGTGAGCCAGGAGCATGTGGAATGGGATGTGGGGAAGCTAGAGGGGTTGGGGATCTGGGGAAGCAGAGAGGGGGCAGGATACAAGGAAAGTGGAGGGGGATTCTGAGGAAGCAGAAAAGGGGTGGGATGATGGGTTGAGTCCCTATATACTTCTCTTCATTTGTATGCAGCACAAGCCTGTGTGGCTATGTTACTGATACAATGCCCTCTGCTGGTTAGGGCAGGAATTTGGGCATGATGCTGGTGATTGCTCTCCTTCTCTTCTCGAAGAACATGTTGGATCTTTAACATCCACAAATGGATGTTAGCTGGGATGCCTGTTTAACTTACCCTTTCTATACATTCTCAAGGGTTTAACTCATCACCTCCAGGCATGATGGCTGAGAGGTATTCACACTTGTCTCTTAGCTGTTTAGCCTGGGTTTCAATCACGACCCAGCTACAACTGTCATCCCGGTGTTTCACAGGCAGGGCGATTCATCAATGTTTGTGCCATCCCTTGGATGGACGTTAAGCCAGGTATCCCATCTGCTAGCATTAATTGATGGAAGTTAAAGATCCTACGGTACCCCTCACCAAGAATAGGCAAGCTATCACTGACACCCTGAACAAATTACAAATTCCTGCCCTGATTAACTGCTGTGAAGGCAATGGGAAACCACATCGTATCGCTCTTGTCAACTGTGTTCAGGCAGAGCATGCAATCAATTAATCTTCTCTCTCTTTCTCTCTCTCTCTCTCTCTCTCTCTCTCTCTCTCTCTCTCTCTCTCTCTCTCTCTCTCTCTCTCTCTCTCTCTCTCTCTCTCTCTCTTTTCATTCACAATTGTTATCTTTTCTAATTCTCGACTCTCTTGATGGTGTGCACATCTGGTATGGATGATGTGCCTCCATTTCTGTCTTGTTCACTTCACTTCTTTCACTTTTTTATCTTTCTGCATTTTGTCACGACCTGTATGTTTCTTCTACTCTCTCCCTCTGTGCACCTCATATTCATCAGTGTGAACCTTTACTCACCCATTACACTTCATTTTGCCACAGTTTCTGCGATATGTTTTATGGTTAAGTAAATTCTGTCAGACTTTTTGCTTATTCTGACGTGATGGAAGAACGGAATAAAAAAAACATTAAGTCATACAGTCTTCCTTTTGGGTGTCGAGAAAGACAACTTGATTCATAAAATGTACACATTACGCTTAACACACTGTGAGCACAGATTCAGTGCACCACACTCGATGGAAACAATATGGCATCAAATTACAAGTTGTCGCTACTCCAAGTATATAGGGACTCTAACACTGGGAAAACAAATGGGGTAGGATATTGTGGACGCAGAAAGGGAGCGGGGTGCTGGGGAAGCAAGGAGAATGCAGGATATGAAGGAAGCAAAGAGGGGGCAGGAAGTGAAAGAAGCAAGGGTGTGGGGAATGAAGGGCGTAAAGCGGAGGCAGGGAGAAAAGGAGGCAAGGACGGGGTGGAGAATAAATGCTGCAAAGTAGGGGCAAGAAGTGAAGGAAACAAGGATGTGGCAGTGATTGAGGAAAGCAAGGAGATTATGGGGAGTGAAGGAAGCAAGGAAGTGGTATGGCATGTAGGAAGTAATGGAGAGGAAGGGAGTGAAGGAAATGAGGGAGTCTGGAATGGAGAAAACAATGGGGGCATGGGGTGGAGAGGCATGTAATCGGGATACGCCAAGCAGGGATGGGTTTGGGTCTAAAGGGTCCTTTTGAGTTGTCAGTGACTTTTGGGTGCTCAGGGACTTCTGGTTCGTCATGGATTTTTGGGTATTTGGGTTATTTTGGGTCTTCAGGATCCTTTTGGGTCTTTAGGGAATTTGGGATATTTTGGGTTCTCGGGGACTTTCGCGTGTGCAGAGGTTTGTTTTTTTTGGATTCACTGTCGAGGCTTGTATGAGAGCTAACACAAAGAACGTACAACACGGGGAGCAGGAGACAAGAGTGGCGGAAGAGGAAAGGAAAAAGTGTGGAGCGGAGACATGAGGAGATCTGTGAAAGGGAGAGGGATGGGCAGGGTACACAGGGTAAGCAAGATGAACACCACATGGACGTTCAGGTCCTTACATGACAGGGATGTTCAGGAAGGAAAGCAGGGAATTTGGTCCTTTCGGACCAAACTTTCCTTCAGGATGGAAAGCAAGTTCCAGATGGTCCTTTCGGAGAGACATAGTGAGAGTGTGAGATTTGTCAGGATTGAAAGACATGTTCCACGTGTTGGATGGACCAGCTTGTGATTTTATCAAGATCTGCAGAGTGAAGAGGCTGCTGCTTTCTGATCTGAGGGATGACAGATGGTATGGCAGAGGGTGGAGTCATCAACAATGTGATAAAGAGGATTTTCCAGAGAGTCAGAGAGATTATTGATGAAAACCAGAAAAAGAACAGTGTCCAGAACACTGCCTTGAGTAACTCCAGCCTGGACAGGAAGAGGGGATGAGAGATTTCCATTTAGGGCCACACGTTGGCTGCAACAGGAGAGGAAGTCTGCGAGCCATGAGTGGAGATGTCCACGGATACCATAGGAAGAGAGTTTGGTGAGAAGGGCAGGGTGCCATACCATATCGAAAGCACGCAATATGTCTAGGGATATGGTTCTGATTTCATGTCTGGCAATGAGAATCTCCATCCATTGTTGGGAGAGCAGAAGCAGCATATCCAGGGGAGAGTGACCTGGTGTGAATCCCAATTGATGATAGGAATTCAAGCCATTGGAGAAGAGGAAGGATTTAATGTCTGAAGTGATTATGGATTCCATAATTGGGAGAATTTGGAGAAAGCTGAATGGTCTGTGGTTGCAGGGATCTGTTTTTGCACATTTCTCATGCAGATTGGTCATGTTTGCTGATTTCCAAGCAGATGGTAGATGACCGTAAACAAATGACAGGGTGAATAGAACAGATAGAGGGGGAGCAAGAGCAGCAGTGCAGGTTTTTAGGACATGTGGGCTGATGCCATCTGGACCGGTTGCAGAATCTGAGTTGAGGTTTGACAGCAAGCTCTCCACCTTGTCAGGAGAAAAGGACACAGAGTCCGAGCTGGGCGTGGCATAGTAAGGTGGGTGCAAAAAACGATGGGTTTTGGACCCACGATTTTTAATCAAACACAGAGTTGAGGCATTCAGCCTTTTCTTGAGCAATGTCAGTTGTGTGGCTATTTGAGGTAAGGGAGGGGATGGTTGGGCAACATATAGTAGAAACAGACTTAACTAGATGCCACCAGGATTTGGAGGAGGGAGACAGGTTTGAGAGTTCAGATTTGAGATTAGAAAGATATTGTTTTCTGGCTCTCCTGAGGGTAGACACACAGTTGTTCCGTGCTTTGTCCAAGGAACTGAGATTACCTTCAGTTGGATTAGCCTTCCATGAGGCGAAGGCAAGTTGTTTCAGCACAACTGCCTCGCCACAAATTTCAGTATTCAGGGTTTTTTCTGCGTCTTCAGTGTGTTATTGGTCTATTGGGTATTCGGGGAATTTTGGTCTTCAGGGTCTTTTTGGATATCCCGGTATTTTCGAGCTTCAGGGACTTTTGGGTATCCGTGTCTTCAGGGTATTTTGGGGGTATTTTGGGTCTTCAGGGTCTACTAGGTCTTCATGAACCTCTGGGTCCTCAGGAACTTCTGGGTCTTAGTTTTTTGAGGTCTTTTGGCTCTTTGGGGTCTTCAAGGTATTTTGGGGTCTTTGGTGACTTTTGGGTCTTCAGGGTCTTTTGGGTCTTCGGGGTCTTTTGGGTCCTCAGGGACATCTGGGTCTTCAGGGTTTTTTGGGTATTTTGGGTCTTCAGGGTCTTTTAGGTATTCGGGGGTCTTCAGGATCTTTTGGGATCTTTGGGTCTTTGGGCATTCTGGACTTTTTGGATCTTCAGGGACATCTGGCTCTTCAGGGGTTTTGGGGTCTTCAGGATCTTTTAGGTCTTCAGGGTCTTTTGCATATTTGGGGTCCGTTTTGTCAGGTCAAGCCAGAATAGATCTGTGACTTGCTCCAGGTACCATATAATCCGGTACTAACCTGTTTCATTGTCGGGTTGGCGGTGCCAAAACCGTCTCCCCCAACCAGGTTTTCTGGTGAGGGGATGTATGGATATGGACACCCAGCAGGATTAAAAACAAAATCTGTCAATCGGCGGAGGAGCTCCTTGAGAGCCAACAGCCATCCATTTCTAGTGCCCAACTGTGTCTGCGAACGTCTTCCTGCTGTTGGGTTACTTTTTTTTTTGGAGGTTGGTGGCAGGTTTGCACTTTGGCCACCATAAAACACTTCATAAAACACCATAAAACCCACATATTTAAGGAAATCTGAAATCCCAAAATGTGGGAGTACCTCCTGTGCTGATGCCCTTCGCAAGGCAGCGCACAAGATGACAGGATTGGGGCAAAGCCTTTGGGACCCCCTTCCTTGATGATAGGAGGAAAAACACAAGGTAAACCTCCAGGGTCAAATTGCGGTGGTGTGTGATGGAGTGGTGCTGAGGTGTCATCCATCAGATGGCATCTATTTGGGTTAACCTGAGGTGGTCCCTTCGGTTGGGTGACTGGAATGTCCAAACTCTAAGAAATGATGATTACCTGTCTCTGTTATCACCTGAGCTTAAGCATCTGAACATAGGTATTGCAGCACTCTCTGCAGTTCGGAGACTGGATAGTGGCGAGATCATGGTGGGTAGTTACACCTACAATTGGTCTGGTCACTCTGATGGTTCCCATGCCCAAGGAGTTGCTGTGGCTCTGTCCAATAAGCTGACTCCAATGATAATTGAGATAACACCAGTCAATGACCATATGAGATGAAGGATTCATAGCTCCTTGGGTGTCGTTTCCCTGGTCTCTGCATATGCTCCGACTGAGGCGAGTGATCTGACCGTGAAGGATGCATTCTATGCCACGCTCGAGTCTGTGGTTGATCAGTGCCCCTGGCGAGTTGCTCTTCTAGTCTTGGGGGATTCCAAAGCATCGACTGGCACTGATCGGGATGGTTATGAGACATGTGTTGGTCCCCATGGGTCTGGAACTGCGAACCAGAATAGCACTAAGTTCCTTGACTTTGCAAGAAGTCATGGATTTAGGGTGGGTGGTTCATGGTTTCAGCGCCCACAAGCTCATCGCTGGACTTGTTATTCCAATGCTGGTGGTGTGGCAAAGGAGATTGACCATGTACTCATTGATGGTCGCTGGAAGATGATCCAGAACTGCAGGGTCTACCAGAGTGCCCAGTTCCTCAATACCGACCACATGCTTGTTGTAGCAACTTTTAGGTTGCAGTTTAAATCCGGAAGAACTGTATCATCCCAGCCGAGGCTGGATGTTGTCAAGGCAAAGGATGAGAGGGTAGCTGAGGAGTTTGCAAACAGACTGAGTGGGGATTTGGGGGGCTTGGTGCTTTGTGGAAACCTGAAGAGTTGTGGAGTGCCTTCAAGACCACCGTCCTTGATGTTGCCGGTGCATGTCTTCAGAGCGAAGAATAATTTTGTGTCTCAACGGACACTGGATACCATTGACCAGAGTCGAAGGACCAGGTTTAATGGCAGAGCTGTGCTGTTTAGGGAGTTGAGGCGTAAAACTATATGTGCGCTGAGGGTGGACGATGAAGCCAATGTGCAAATAATCTGTGAGGGGGTAGAGCATCACCTGTGGTTAAGTGATTCTCGTCCTGCTTACAGGGGAATTGCGCATTGTGTTCCTCCAAGCCCATTCTTCGGTGTACTACAGTTGGAGCAGAGGGTGTTGGGCTCTTCACAGAGGAGACTGAAGTGAATGCCCACTGGGCAGGTTACTTTAAGCTGCTGTGCCAGGCTAATCCACCAGCTGTTGAGTTGTATGTCAGAGGTGTTACTATCCCTATTACTGTCCCTCAAATAAACTGTGATCCACCTTCGTTTGTAGAAACACAGACTGCGGTGAAGCAGTTGTAATGGGATAAAGCGAATCGGGATGCCCTCCTGAGGATTCTTGGTCTTCGTGGGGTGCCACCAAAACTGATCATCTGATGTCTGAACTATACTCTGGTACTTAGCGTGCTGTCAGATGTGTTGATACCATCTCTGACTTATTTCCAGAGACTCTAGATATCCTTTTGGGGCCCTCGATGTGCTGATTAAGGAGTCAGAGCCACTGGGATTTTGGGTTTCCTTGGTCAACGCTAAGATCCAGGCTTTCAATAACATCTTGGATGCTGCTATCTTGTCTGTACTTGTCCTTGGTCTGGATGATGAGGTCACGGAGAGATTCACTTGCCAATAAACAACAGATGTCATGGAGAGTCAATAGATGTCTGGGTCGGGCCTGGGGAGTCGTGGATTCACTGGATCATGGGGTGGAGCGCTGTTGGTACCTGTGCAGCAGGATGAAAGTCCGAGTCTTCAGGTCCTTGGTGCTTCCATTCTTGCACTACAGATGTCAGACTTGGAATCTGACCAGAGATCTGAGATGGAAAATTAATTATTTTGGTACCAGGTCTCTTCGAAGAATCCATGGCTGTCACTGGTCAGACATTGTGTCCAATGAACAGTTGCTCAGAGAGACTCAAATGAGATTTGTTACCTGCATTGTCCGTGAGTGTCAGCTGCAGCTGTATGGACATGTGGCTTGTTTTCCTGACATTGATCCTGCTCACCAGATTCTCTCAGCGAGGGAGCCTCGTGAGTGGAGGAAGCCAATGAGCTGATCACATGCCTCGTGGTTGTAGCAGGTTGATTGGCATCTCAAGGAGATGGGGATGGGCCAGGTATCTGGGCCAGGGCCAGGCCAGGCCAGCAGCCAATTAGCTGCTCTGGCACATGCTCCCGTACCCGACCTGACCTGAAGAATCACTTTAAATTATCGTATCCAAATCTGGATTCAGATCTTCACCAAAATTGAAACAAGTCTTCCTCGTGTCACTCCCACATGGCCACCAAGTTTCGTATGAATCCATCCATAACCTTTTGAGATATTGTGCTTTATATTGTTTTTGGCCCTATCTCTCAATGGTGAAGAATCACTTAAAATATTCTCAGATCCGGATCCGGATTTGGATCTTCAACAAAATTAAGGATTGCTGTCATTGTCCAATCGTCGACAAAAAAAATTTCAGAACGATTGCTTGAAAACTGTGGCCAAAAATCGTGTGACAAACAGTCAGGCAAATAGACAGACAAACACAACAGACCAACATACTTGAAAAACAAAAATTCAATCAGGAAAAATCATTAATTGAGTGACAGTACAAGAATGGAACGGCACTCCGTCGGGCACATATCTCTGCCAGTCTGAACAGATTACATTTTGTATCCCACTGTTAGTATAGATGGGATCTGAATCCGGACCTTAACCAAAATCGAATTGGCCTGTTCTTCTCACCTAACCAACTCATCCACCTAGTTTTATCATGATTCACCCACAACTTTTTGAGATATCATGCTAAACATAGTTTTTGGCCTCATCTTTCAATTGTGAAGAATCACTTAAAAATTAAATAAATATCGTATCCAGATCCGGGCTCGGATATTCACCAAAATTGAATTTCTTCGTCCTTGTCACACACCCAACCTGTCCACCAGGTTTTGTCTGAATCCATCCATAACCTTTTGAGATATTGTGCTACATATTGTTTTTGGCCCGATCTCTCAATGGTGAAGATCCATTTGAAAAATTCTCGGATCCAGACATGGATTTGGATCTTCACAAAAATCGAATAAATTATTCCTTGTGACAGACCCAACCTGTCCACCAGGTTTTGTCTGAATCCATCCATAACTTTTTGAGATATTTTGCGACATATTGTTTTTGGCCCGATCACTCAATGGTGAAGAATCATTTGAAAAATTCTCGGATCCCGACATGGATTCGGATCTTCACAAAAATCGAATCAATTATTCCTTGTGACACACCCAACATGTCCACTAAGGTTAATCCGAATTTGTCCACAACTTTTTCAGAGATCATGCAACATCGTTTTTAGCCCCATCTCTCAATGGTGAAGAATTACGTAAAAATTAAATAATTCTTGTATTTGGATCCGGATCTATATCTTCACCAAAACTGGATAGATTCGGCTTTGTCACACACCCATACAGTCCACCAAGTTTCGTCCGAATCCATTGATAATCTTTTGAGATATTGTGCTATGCATCATTTTTGGACATATCTCTCATTGGTGAAGGAAGCACAATAAAAATTCTCAGATCCGGATCCGCATTTGGATCTCACCAAAATTAACAATTACTGTCATTGGCCAGTCAACTACATACACAAAAAATTTCAGAACGATTGTTTTAAAATTGTGGCCAAAAATCGTGTGACAAACACAGACAAACACAGCAGACCAACATACCTGGCAAAAAAATTACTCACCAAGTAACAAACAGACAGACAAACGCACCCAAATGTAATACCCTCTCCTTCAGCGAGGGTAAAAATCCAATGTATTGAAAGCTGGGCTGTTGGGCGCCCACTCTTGCACTGTGCCCAAGCTGATGACACGATTTCCAAACAGCTAGTGGAGCAACTCAATGGTTTCACCTGCAGTGTGCGGTAGGGCACCGTCCCACATGGACCATGCAAGTCTGAGTTAGTTTGGATGCAGTAGTTGAGCGAGATCAGCATGGAATCGATGTAAGACCTCGTGACACCGCTCACCGTTGACGGTCACCATCTTACCATTGGCGTCCTCGAACCAAAATGGTCCCAGTATACCCCATGTGGCATTCAATGCACAGAATCAAGTGGACTTGGGGCCCTTGAGAGACATCTCAGACACCTCCTCAGAATGCGCAGCACCCAAAAAGATGTTGTTGTGATTGTTAATATCCCAATTCAAATAGAAATGTACTTCATCACTGAACCACAAGGAGTTGATAAAATTTTGGTACCTTTCCATTCAGTCACTGAACCAATCACACATTGTTACTTGGCTTGCCCTGTTATTGAGTTAGTTTATGCCTTACAGATATGATGTGAGGTCAAGCTTGAGTTCAGAAGAGAGAACGTGCCACAGAGATGAGGCTGAGATCGACAGGTTTTGGGAAGGATGACAGGATTTCTTAGGATTTTTTTATCGGAGAATCTCTCACAAGATCAATGTTCCCTTGGTCCTTGGTAACACTTGGTGGGTGGCCACTGTTGCATTTATGTTGTTTTTTTACGCTTCCATGTGCTTGGAAGTGCTCCACAACTGCTAAATACTCCCATTGGAAGGTCCATTATGGGTGTGAACATTGTAAAACTAACAGTATCGTCGGCGCACCTGCACATAGGATTTTGTCTCAAACCACAAAGTCACAATTTTCACTTTTTGTTCCACTTTTAACACCATAGTTGATGCCGGGTCCTACTGACTACTTGCTGGGAATGGCATACCAACACCACCACCTTAACCTGCAAGAGAGAAGGTTATAGCATTAAAAACGACAGAATATCAGCCTTCTCAAATAGTCCACTTTTTCTTTTTTTAAACACTCTGTGGATGACTTTGGCCAACCACTACGCATTGTGCTGGGTTTTGCGGAAGTGTGGCTCTCCATTGGAAGATCCCCCAAGGAAAACTTGGCAGAGCTGACTCAATAACTACATCGTCCTCTCGTGGGGTCTGGCTCTTGACCGGTCCACATAGAATGATGTCATCTCCTGTCACTTCGGCATGCCAAAGAAGAGCTTGTCACTGGTGATCCAGAAGTTAGCCTTGTTGATATAGGGCCAGCTCTTCTGAAAGCATTTGAAGAGTCTAATCTCAGGCCCATTAGTTACTCCCAGGGCAATCGAGAATAATTGACAGCATCACTTCAAACACGTGATGGCGGCATGCAATTCAAACAAGCTCTTTGACTAGGTTATTCTCAATGAGAGTGCAGGTTACCACCTTCAGCCCAGTGTTGTGGACTGTCATGTCGATGACAAATCCCTGAACCATGGGCTTGAGCATCCAGTCCTCCACTTTGAGGAACCTCGACTCCTCTACAACACGCATACAATAGCTTATCATCAACCTGGAACACACATGACCATGATCGAAGATGTAGACTGTGATATTGATGGCTCTTTACCTGGCAGAAGTGATTTCCCATCCACAAGCTTTTGAAATTTCATGCAACATCGTTTGTAGCCCTATCTCTCAATGGTGAAGAATCACTTTAAAATAAAATAATTCTCGTATCCGGATTTGGATTCAGATCTTTACCAAAATTTAATCGATTCCTCCTTGTCACACACCCAACCTGTCCACCAGTTTCATCCGAATCCATCCATAACCATTTGAGATATAGTGCTATATATCGTTTTTGGCCCAATCTCTCAATGGTGAAGAATCACTTTGAAAATTAAATAATTCTCGTTCCTCGATCTGGATTCGTATCTTCACCAAAATTAAACATTGCTGTCCTTGGCCAGTCATCGAAATACACAAATATTTCAGAACGATTGCTTGAAAACTGTGGCCAAAAATCGTGTAACAGACAGACAGACAAACAGACAGGCAAGCAGACAAACGCTACAGACCAACATATTTGTCAAAAAAATTTTTGGCTAGGTAACAAAAAGACAGACAGGGATGAAAACATAGCCACCTTCCACCTTCAGTGGCAGAGGTAATACTGGTGTTTGTTTTATTAATGATTCACCATGTTCCACCTGAAAGCCTGGTGTTGGCTTAGTGATTAGGGTGGTGGCTTGGGATCCTCGGGTCCTGAGTTTGAGTCCCGTTTTCCACTGAATTAACACCAGGGGGTTGGCTCAGCCTGTCATCCTTCTGAGGTAGGCGAAATGAGTACCAGTGTACTGGTTCTGGTGTATGCCCTGGTTAGAATAGGTGTACCATATCCCTGTGTGTCGTAAGAAGCGACCAGGGTTGGCGTCAGGAAGGGCATCCGGCCATAAAAAACATTGCCTCAAGAAGGGAACCATGATTGCATGGAGCCTACAAAAATCTATCCCCTGCTCAACAGGGAAAAATGGCTGTAAAAAGGCTGGTTTTTTTTCCACCTGAGATCGGGCTGGCAGGATTGCCGACAAGTGTGTGCACTCGCCTCTGAGCTGTCTCACTAAGGTATAACCCAACTATAAACTAATACCCTGGCATTTCACATACCAGGTGATTCAGCAATATGTGTCATCCATTGGATGGATGTAATACTGGGCGTCCCAGGTGCAAGTATTACTTGGTGGATGTTAAAGATCAAATGGTGTCCTTCTCGAAGAGTTGCTGAATTATCTCTGGCACCATAAACAAATGAAAAACTATTGCATTAACTGTGGGTAGCAAGTCGTTTTGTCCTCTTTGAAGTTACTTGATATCAAGTTACACTGATTGCTGTCTTAAAGTGTGTTGCTGTTTCGGCAGCAACTTCTCCACTATTAACAAATTGACCCAGTAGTTCGCATGTTGTGGGTCAACAGACTTATTTGGTTAGAAAGGGCAAGTGACACACCTTATGAAAGCATCGTCTATATCTATACAATAGCCTCTGTCGGTCTTGAGAAGAATAATTTTATTTTTTATATAATACAGTTGCTCAGCAACAATTGTGGTCTGGTGTTAATTCGAAAATGCTGAAAAACGAACTACGTACATTTAACAGTTTAAAATGTATAATGTACACAAATAATTTGCATCAAATGAGAATAATTAGCCACAATTTGAATGCTCAAGTAGATAATTAATATTGAAACAATTGTTGATTAATCTATATAATTTATATACATCTCAAAAGTCACCAATACATTTTGCCTTAAACAGTAGAAAACTCCCACAGAGATCTATTAAGGTCTTCCACTGAGAATATAGTGCAAGTATATAACACGAAGAGTATTGTTTCAAAAGGTGCTTTTATTTTGCAAGCAACAGTGCAAGCGAATGAAGTTATATGCCATGGTAAAGTACAGTGAGTTAGTTGTGAAGCAAATAAAGATTACTTTCTTTTTCATGGGTGTACACCATATTTTATGCCAAGTGTTTAGACAGCAAGCAATGCTGCTTGCTCTGGTCTTCTTCGCTCAACTTCCTCTTACGTATGGTGTATCTTGCAAACCTCTAATGGAGAGCTATGAGAAAGGAATATTCTTACCTGGAGACATCATTTTGGGTGGAATTTTTCCCATACATGACTCAAGCATTGAAAATCATCCATTTTTAATAGGACACCCTGCCATACCCATCTGCACTACGTGAGTCAAATGCGCTGTGCTGATTTAATAATGATCTCTATTTGATGAGAACTAGTACTGAGCAGCCTTTTAAACCTTACTGTTTGATTGTGTGAGTATATATAGGAAGTATTTTATGAGTTCAACATTCAAATGAGAGCTGTTATAACTCTCAGTTTTTAAAAATGTATTCTTTAGAAAGAAAAGTAAAAATAGGTATTTTACTTTTCTTTGAAGAAAACTTAAAGAAACAAACCTCCCAACTATAAATTGGTCTCAATTTCGCTTCCAACAGTGATGTCTGTTGTGCAATTTTGCGTTGTGTTAGGTTGGTATTTGGAGCAATTATCTTATTAGTTGAGGTCTCCGATTCAAATTCTTTTTTTGTTTTTATCCACCCTCTAATATTACAAGGAAATACAAGGAAATCAGACACAGGTGGAGGCCATTCAGCCCATCATGCCTGCGGGACATCAACACCACACTAAATTATCAACATAAGATCCAAGAAGAAAATACAAAATTTATTATTTTTTTTTCATTCTGTTTTTGTGGGGTTTTATTTATTTATTTATTTTAAGTTTTTGTTGTTTTTGTATTTTTTGGTTTCTTCTCCTCAGGGAAGGGGGCAAGGGCTTGGTTAAAAAAAACCCCACATCATCCACACAACACCCTTTGACAAGACCCCCAACAACAGCACTCCGTACACATGCACACAATCATCCATAAATGCTCAAGCTACCTAAAATTCCTGCCAACATCCCTATAGCCCTCTACCACCATAACATCCAAGTACCTATCTAATTACAATTTAACTTATCCACTGTTTCTGCTGCCACTACCTTTCCAGGGAGGCCATTCCATGTATCAACTACTCTGAGTACAAGTCCTCTGCCTTACAACCATCTTAACTCTCCTCTCCTTTACTCTCAAGTTCTGGCACCTGGTCCGATCACTCTCTACTCTGTTGACTAATTCATCTGCACTTATTTTATCGATACCTTTCATTATCTTAAACATCTCCATCATATCTCCTCGTAGCCGCCTCCTTTCTAGTGTATGAAGCCCTGTCTCCTTCAGCCGCTCCTCCCGGCTGAGTCTAGCTAGGCCCAGAATCGATCGAGTAGTCCTGCGCTGAACCCTCTCTATGGCATCTATGTCCTTCCTGAGTTGTGATGACCAAAACTACACACAATGCTCTAGATGTGGCCTCAATAAATTCCTTTGCAATGTTAACACCACCTCTTTTGATTTATAAATGATCCCCTCCGAATACAACCTAAAACCCTATTTGCTTTACCTATAGCTGCCTGACATTGTGCTTTGGCATCACTTTTGAGACTCAAAACAGCCTCTAAGGCCATAGCCACATTAGACCATGTTACTTCCCTCACAAAGTTGTGTCTATTATCTGAGTTCGGAGTTTGATCCTGCATACAAGCAGCTGTGATAACAGATAAATGTTCATCAAAATTTCGTCTTTTTCTGAAATTCGATCATTTTAACACTACAGTCGGAGTTGGTTTAGACACAAACTATGTTAAATTGTTGAATCATATTTCATAAAACAGCGGTATCAAGCAATGTCATGTCACGTGATGTTTCAGGTTCAACCCAAAGAAGTTGCAATGGGCCATTTCCATGATGTTTACCATTAAAGAAATAAACAGCAATGATGACATTCTGCCAAATGTCACACTTGGCTATGGAATATACGACACGTGTTTTTCAACGCCCAAAATTATAGAATACGGTTTACGAACGATGAAACAGAATGTTGAAAAGAATGATATGTCTGATGAGTTTTGCATTCCACCTGCAATTATCGGCCCATACTCTTCAGAATTAACAAAATCGTTGAGTACTATATTAAGTTTATTTTCAGTTCCACAGGTAATGAAAATTTGACCCTTTTTACGGCTTTCGTGTTTCTGTAACCAAGTAGAATTTCCATTATTGGACTAATAAATGTTTGAATTTATTTCAATGTTTTTCTGTCATTTTTCTTCCATTCCTATAATATTCACATTTCATGATTCTATTGGCTGCAGATAAGTTTTGGGGCTACATGCAAGTGTCTAAGTGATAAAAAAAAAGTATCCTTCCGTTCTTCGTACCAATCCAAGTGATATTTATAGGACATCGGCCACAGTTCATTTGATAAAATATTTTGGTTGGATTTATGTGGGTATCATGAATGTTGATGATGAATTTGGCAGAAGTTCAGCAGCTCAGTTTGTTGAAGAAGCAGAAACAGAAAATATTTGTTTGGCTTTCAGGCAAGTTTTTCCACAACACTATCGACATGAACATCTCCTTAAATTGGGTGAGTAATGAGAAAACAACTCTTTTGTAAATGAGAATTGTGATCACAACAAGCTTGAAAACAAATGTAATAATCATTCTTGGATTTTGTTTGTTGCAAAGATAATATATTCTGGGAAGTAATCGTTTCAACAAATATTTCGTAAATCACTTTCATATTCTGAAACATTAATCCTTAAGAGATATTTGAGGGAAAATGGAATGTTCCAAAAGATATTGAATGGCATCTTCCCATCTTTTTCAGGAAATGTTTTGTCACAGACCAGAGCAAAAATCATCTTTGCCTTATGGCAGTACAAAGATGTTATGGCGATTGCAGAAGTGCTTCTAGATCAAAATGTAAGTGGTAAAACATGGATAGGACTTGTAAGTACCCCCTACATGAAGATTCCTCGCTTTGGCCAAATATTTACTGGTGCTATCGGATTTGAGAAAAGCAGAGGCCACATTGATGGCTTCCATGAGTTTTTGCTTAAATTTAAACCTCAGATGTTAACTACAAGTGAAGTTGAAACAAAGCATGTGAAAGAAAATGTGGTGATACTTCCTCATAAAATGACGTTCAAACATTTAGTGGACTATCTCAATCCTTCCCTTTATCCCCACCATAAATCAGAAATTATCCACTCAACAAATAACGTAAAAGATTTAACGAGTTTGTTGAAATCAAGCTTCAACATTTCATCAAAAATGAACTTCAATAATGAATGTTGTGATGTTTATTACAAGACTGTAAAACGTCACATAACTAGGAACAATACATTTACAGAGTTTGAGCCAAAAGTAACTGAATTGCAAATGATGTGGAAATACCCCTTAGGCTCTAAATCCCTCAAAACACTTCTCCTTTTTTCATTATTTATGAATTCCTCTTTTTGGGTGACTGACTTTAAAGAAATCGATGTAAATGAAGTATTGAGTGGTCATTCAGAAAACCCATTCATCACAGAACTTTGGGAAATGACCTTTGATTGTACTATTGATGGGAAGGCAAAGGGTATCAGGTCATGCACAGGAACTGAGAAACTTGAGGACGTACAATCACAATTTACAGATGTTTCACAACTTCGTCATTCATATAATACTTATATCGCTGTGTATGCCATTGCATATGCTCTGCATGATATCACAACTTGCAATGCAGGAAATGGCCCTTTTGAAAATGGATCTTGTTCTGACGTAGAGCACTTGAAATCTTGGCAGGTGAGATGTTTCATACCTGCTTAGTGTTGTGTATACAAATAATGAAGACATAGCAAATTACGTGCAGAGAAAAATCACAGATACATGGATTCATCACCCCTTGTTTACTCTTCTATCATTTATTAAGTAGCTGACGTGATTTGCAACTTCAGAGTCTTCGTCTATTTGCTCACCTGATTTTGTTGGCTTTTTTTCTTGGCTTACGGGATATTCATTTTTTTTTCTTGCCTTGACATGGGAAAATGGTAATTATCTGCACATAATGTTTTCGTGCGCAGTTATATTTCACTTGGAGTTTTATCTTGCACATTGCAATGTTGTATTTCAGCTGCTTTTCCACATCCGCAATGTGAGTTTTACAATGAGGGTGAAGGATGATGTTTTCAGGTTTGATGCAAATGGCGACCCTCCAGCAACCTATGAACTTTTGAATTGGCAGATGGATGTCGATGGTGAAATGCACCTTAAAGTGATTGGTTCTTTTGATTCTAGAGCTCCTCAAGGTTTACAGATTTTCATAAACAAAAGTGTCATCCAGTGGAATGGTCAGCAATATGAGGAAAGCAATATCCTTGTGATCGATACATAACACAGAATCAACATATTTTTTTAATTATGTGATATACTCTGCATTGTCATGTTTAAAGATTAAGGATGAAATGAATGTGCTTAGTGCATCAATGGCTATTAAATAAAACTTTATTAATGATGATAAACTTATGTACCGATTTATGGATCCAGCAACTCATGTGATATTCATGTCTTGTGCAGCATTGGTTCTGCTGAAACAGTATGTTGGCTGAGCTGGAAAGCTGGCTTAGAGTTGCACACATGTCTCTAAGCTGTCTAGCCTTGGTTTGCTTAGCTATAAGCTATCATGCCGGTGCTTCACAGGCAGGGTGAGTCATCAATGTGTGTACCGTCCCTCAGCCGCCGGATTGATGTTAAACTTGGTATCCTGTCTACTGGCATTAGTTGGTGCACGTAAAAAAAAAAATCCCACCGTGTCCTTCAAAAAGAGAAGGCGAGCTATCGTCAGTACCAGGGCCAAATTCAAAATTCCTGCCATAACCTACAGATGGCATTGCATCAGCGGTACAGACACACCCGAAGCCAATGATGTTACCCCACAGCCTTGTGCTGAATTTGAAAGAAGAAATATGTTGGCTAGAAGTTACAATACTGGATGGGTCGCCTCTCCGATGCAGGATAAAAAATTGAGTGCACAGGAATTTGGAATTTGTTCAGTGTGATGGTAATAACTCGCCTACTATTTGTGAAGGACACCGTGGTATCTTTAAACTACACTAAATAATCCAGCAGATGGGTCACCCAGCTTCAGGTCCATCCGATGGATGGAAAACACATTGGTGCCGCACCCTGCATGTGAAATAACAGGGTGACAGTTTATAACTAGGTCGATATTCGAATCCAGACTCGACAGCTCAGAAGCGAGTGCACATACATCTAGGCTATCCTGCCAGTCGATGCAATATTGCAGGAAAAAAACTTACAATGATATGAAGAATTGTTTGTGTTATTCTTTATCTTTAAGTAAGACCATTGTAATAAAAAAGGTGAAACAGAAGCACAAGATTCAGGTTGATGATTATTACCAAACAGAAATGTTAATTGGGAAGCAGTGCCTGGTGGCTTCCATTCATCAACAAATTTATGCTTAAAACATACGTACAATGTGATGTCGTAGTGGAGTTAAATACATTTTCATAATGGCTAAGAATTGCAAATTTTCCTCTCTGAAAGATATCACTTGATTTGTTTTTTGTCTCTTGAGATTAAAGATATCACTTTTGAGATTAAAGGGAATGTAAAGTTGGTTCCATTCCATTGGGACCTTACTCAATGCAGAGCATTGGTGCTGCCTAATAAGCTGTCTCCTTGGCTATTTGGCACAATCTTGGACAGGTCGCCACACCAACACAGGATACCAGCAAGCTGGCACTCATTTTTCCCAACCTCAAAAGGATGACAGGCAGAGTCATCACCACCTGATATTAATTCAACAGCCAAATGGGATTTGAACTCAGGATCCTAGGATCCCAAGCCCACCACCCTAATCATTAAGCCAACACCAGGCACAAAGTTGGTTCCACAGACAGTAATAATGAGGAAAGAATGAGTGGAGGTGAGCAATGATCCTGGATTTAGGTAGTTTTACCAAAAGGTAGACCACGTGTGCCCTGCAGAAACCTATGAGGTACAAAGCACGGAAAAGGCAGAAGGAGCAAAACCAGAAAGGAGATAGTGGAAGACAGAGAGACCACAGACAAATTTATGATGGTGAAGTGATAGACCTCTAGACTCAGCTTCATCACGGGATATGCCGATAATCTTTAAGGCCCTGGTATTCATGGCATCAAGATGAGCAAGATATGAGGCTGCGGTGCTAGGCCAGAGAGGAGAGCAGTACTCCATAAAGCTGCGGATGAAGGTCTTTTTGGTGTACAGGAGTTCAGGTGTTCCAAAGAAAGTCTTTGCACAATGGAGGATTCCCAGTTGGCAGCTGGCTTTGGAGGCCAATTTTGAAATGTGGTTTGCCCAAGAAAGATCATGGCTCATAGTGAGATCCAGGTGTTTGAATGACTGAACTTCCTCAAGGGGATTGTTTCGAAAGTAGATGGGAGGCAGGGGTTGCCAGATGGTCCTTTCGGAAAGGGATAGTCAGAATGTGAAATTTGTCAAGATTTTAACTGATTTTGTCAAGTCTGAACGGAGGGAAGAAGCTGCAGCCTGCAGAATGAGGAATGTCATGGCACAGGGTAGAGTCATCAATAAATATATAAAGAGGATTTTCCAGAGTCAGGGAGATCATTTATGAAGATCAAGTTTAAGACTAGGTCTTTCTGAAACGGTTGTAAAATTCAACTAAACATTTGTTGTCATAATCAGCATCAATGGAGTGCATGTCACCCATTGCCAGTTTAGCTGGCAGTTTTGTGTCCTGAAGTTCTGTGGCATACCACCACACTTTCCTTTCTGCACATGTCGTGGATGCTCTCTGCATATTCCTTCCAGTTTCATCAAAAAATAAAACAATTTTGTTACTTGTATGCTTATGTGACATTTTCACAAAAGCGGGTCAGGTAACGGTAAAGAACAAACTAAAAAAATCAACTTTCTTTGATATTCTCGAAATAGTGCTTGAACCCCTTATAAGGCCTAGAAAAATGTTCAAATGATGTCAGCAACGCAGAATCACCATAAGGCCTCTGCACTGACTGGGCAATATATGATTGATAAAAATAATTATCGGACAGTCTTTACCGTTACCTGACCCACTTTTGTGAAAATGTCCCTTATGATGAATCACCCCTTGATCAGATTGAGTTTTAACTGGATTTATCTCCTCTGAAATATCTTCTCACTTTCGTTTCTGTGATCTGCACAACTTAAGCCACGATGCCTTGTGTGATGTTAACATCTGTTTAATTCCACTACCGTCATCATGTCTGGACATATTGAAGTTCAGAGGGACACATCCATGTTCATTACATGCGAAGACATTTTCAACTCTTGTCTCATATCTGGAACCATAGCTTTGTCTCATAGAATGTGCTGGGCAAATTAATTATTCTTCAGTCAGTTCCTGGCACAAAGCACACAAGCTCCAGTGTTACGGAAATGCTTGAGTAGAGGCACCAGCACCAATAGTTGATGGTTGACAATAAATTATCATGCACCTATTTGCCATTGTTGGACTTCCACATTTAAAATTAGGCATATTGCGATTACTTTTTAAATTTTTTTTAATGCAGTACTTAATTGATGAAGAACTGACAAAGTGGCTGAAAAGTCACGTTTCCAGAAATAAGTCTTCGTTATTGCATCAGCACAAGTCCACAACTAATAGCTTACCTTACAAAATCAGACTGAAGGAAGTATAATGTAGTTATTTAAGAATATCAATGTATTACCTAAACGCCATTGAAAAATCTGCAGATCTTTATTGTGTGAGTAAAATCATATTCCTTCAATAATTCCCCATATTTAGATCCAGTAGCACATGATAAAACGGGCATTTTAAGTCACAGATCATGGAGTGAGATAACATTGTATGCTATATAACCATCCAAACAAGGCATTGTCTCAATCTAAACAGGTTAACCTGGAGGATTATCAAACTGTGGACTACATGGTATGAATTAGATTATATAATTTGATTATCAAAAACTTTTCAACTTTTCAATTTATTAAATCTTCTTTTGGTTTTGTTCATTTGCAAAATGTCAGTCATACATTTCAAAATGCAATTTTGTCCTATCAAGTACAAGTTATGAGGTGCATCTTGCTTTTATTTGAATCTAGATATCATAAAGTACTTATACACCAATTTTGCTGCTTCCATCACTATTTGAGCAATTCCTCTAAAAATGTATGGTTATCTATTGGACTATCCTTCGTTCTCAGAGCCTTTCCCAGTCTCCCACTATGCTCACATCTGTTATGTTCTCCCTCCTGGGCAGACATAAACATTGTGGCTGGGGTGAAGACAAATGTTATCAAATGCTCCAAGGAAGGCTGCACTTCACCCATGTGATGCAATCGATAAAACAGCTACAGTCCATTCATAAAAATCCATCGCACAGGTGCATAGATTATGCAATAACCCTGCTCTTCACCCCAGCCATGAAGCATATGTCTGCCATGCCAATATTATTGTTCAGAAATGGAAACCACCTTGTTGTAAATGCAGATGTACAGGTTGCTTCTCAATCTTATCTGCAACCACCATTCTCAATTCTCTCTGACTTAATTCTGCTTCTTACCCCTGTCTGTACCACCAATCCCTCTGCTGGTACCTTTAACCCTTGTTCATGCCACCACTCCCATGTCCTTGCCTATAACAAACTGAGACAAGTATACTTTCACCCAAAAATTCACATTAGCTTCTATAACATGATGTGGCATGTGTATTACAGGTACCTCACTCAATATGCAGTCAACCTTGCGGACAGGGATCTCATAAACTGACCCAGAAAGGGAAGCCCTTTTGTTGCTTTGACTGCATTCCCTGCACAGATGGAGAGTATTCAAACACAACAGGTTTGTGTTGCAAAACGTAGTTTCGGTTTAATTATATTTTCAATCCTCAAAATCTAGGATCAAGGAAGTGCAACACCAGGGGACAGAAAAAATAAAACACTATCAGGCAAATAAGGACAACAAACTAGCAGCATTAAGTGTTGTGTACAATATGCCAATCATAAAGCTTACTGTGTGTGCCACTGGCTATCTGGCTAATTGAAAGCAAAATCAGAAGCAGGCAAAAAAGGGCACAATTTAAAATAAGAAGGATTTAAACTGGAGGTTAAAAGAGAGAATAAAAGATCAACTTATATCATGCTTTTTTTATTCTACTGACCTCAATATTTATATTAAATTATGTTAGAAGAGCATCTTCTGCTTTAAAGAGTAACCTGGATTTGATGTTATGTATGATAAAGGTGACACAAAAGGTGTTCACCGATTGCGAATTTTCCTTGATATTCTGAAACATTTTTTTTAACGATGTTGGATTGTCATGCATGCGATGTAGTCCAAATGTTTTGCTGCATCCTACATTTTACCAACGTAGTTGAATATCACTTTTGGCAAATAGAGACTTATAGAACCTCAATAGCCCTTGTTTGCTAGATATGAACGAGCTTCTCCTTCCCATAACCCAAAAGTTTGGAATTTTATCTCTTGGATTTTGACTTTATATTGTCTGTTTTTGTTATTATCGATAACGTGATTTGTACCAACCACATGACTTTTGAAAATCCAGAAAAAACCGTTTGTCTTTTTCACAATGGATAAAACATTACATTGCTTTAATTGTTGCCAAAGATTCATCACAGTGTCAGCGTTGCCCAGAAGACCTGTGGTCCAATGCCCATCGAAACACTTGTTTACCGATGCCAAGGGAGTTTCTGGCTTTCTCTGATCCTTTGGCTCTCACTCTGTTGGCTTTTGCTGCTCTGGGTCTTGCAATGACAGTTATAGTATGGATAATGATGGTCAAGTTCCACAAGATAATTGTGGTTGAAACAACAAAGTCTAAAGTTCATTTCTTGTTGCTCACTTCATTAGCAAGTAGTTGTGTAAGCAGCCTCTGGTTTGTTGGTGAACCTACGGACTTGTCTTGTCAATGGAGAGAATCTGTGGCACTTTGTTTAATCACCCTCTCTATTATTTGTTTGCAAACAATGTCATTTGACAATCTAGTTTTGAATCGAGGCAAGTGCCTTTCATATTTTCCTACACACCTGTGATAATATTTGCCGATATGTTTACCTGACAAATTTGAATACTATGCACATAGTCTTGCAATGTGGCAGGAAAACTTATTTGTCTTGAGTGAAATGATTCACGCTACTACTACTCCATGAAACAAAATTATATTAGTAGTAGCAGTAGTACTGCTTTTGTGAGAATTGCCACAATTCTATTTAATGTCGCTCACTTTCCTCATCTCTGCAAATCCATGGTTAGAACTGCAGTAGACAAGGTAGAGCATTTTAAAGAGAAAGCACTACCAAGACAGATAAGAGGAGGGAGGGTGTCTAAAACACAATTTTTTTTTCTTTACAAAAATAATGATATAATCAGACAAGTAAAAGTAAAGAGCCTTGTGCGGAAATACTACAAAGTGCATTATTTACTGTCCAAATTTCTTTAAACTCTCGATGGTGCTAGAATATTGTGCCACCTTAAACTCCGAAGTGATTCAAGAACGTAATAAAGTTCTCAAGCATGCAAAACTATCCTGGGATACATTGCTTTCAATTTTTGTCTTTCTTGTTTTATAAATCGCAAGTTTTGCGGATGCCAAAATAAAGCTAACCAGCAGATCTCGTGATCGACTCTCTTTCTTTACAGAGTGACCAAAAATAAAGATTGTTTCTGTTTGCCCACAAAAGCAGCATCCACAGGGGAAATTTGTGAAGTGTTGCAGCAGAGCACCAGAACTTTGTGCCCCATGGAGCAATCTTAGGTCCCCCACTACCCTTCATGTTGGGTGGAGATAAAGAGCTTCCGAACTTGGATGGGTAGGTAATGGGGGCAGGAGAACCTCATGCCAGGGAGCATCTTGCCGGGTTGCAAGAGCTATATCATGGAGTGAATGGATAATTTGCAGGTATATATCCTTCCTTGATAGCCCACAAAAGGGTTTTTCAGCTGTGCCAGGGATCTTGCTCATATTGTGTGTGAGTGGTGGTTGAGAGAGCTCACAACACCGTTGTCCAATTTTGAAGTCCATGGAATCACAGCTGGTCCTCTGCATAGTTCCGTCACCCTCATTTGGGTTCTCTAGATATGCCAGGTGATCAGAAGGCAAAGAACTTTTAAACTCAAGTATCCTGGAGGGGATTCTGATTGTCCGTAGGCCCATTTTTACTGTGAGTTCCTCGGGTGAAAGAAGGCCTCTCCTCCTGTCGTTCAGAATGTCTTCCACTGTGGATATATTACCAGTTATGAGTGCACTTCTTATCGAGAAGGAGGCCATGGTTGGGCCCTGTAAAAGAGAGTTTAGAAAGAGCAGTTCTTCTCACAGGTTCTTGCTGGATGAGAATCTGTTCTTTTTCTGGCGACTACATGCCAAGCCTTCAGCATTTCTAAGTAAAAGAAGGGCAATGTGGCATAAGACATGCTCTGTAGGGTAGTGACAAAAATATATCTTTTGTACCCAGGATTGAGCACTTTGCTGAAGAAGTACGATGCCAGTGAACACCATTGTGGTGTAGGGTTCACATAAAGGTAGCGTTGAATGGTCTTCAGCCTGGGTGTGTGGTCGTGGCTTTGAAGGCAGGGAAAAGGCTGTCCACCTTCATCCAAGGGCAAGCTAAGAATGTCAAGGAAACCCAGTGTTTGCCATTCCAAAAGTAGTGCTTATGGAAGTTTGCCATTCCAAAAACTCCTCTGGAATGCTTATGCAAGAGATCTTGAATATCAACTTTGAAATGATAAACTGTTTAATGAGGAGTGTTTTCCCTCTCAGTGACAG
>CM068953.1:102661870-102673686 GCA_035128595.1 Eptatretus atami
TATATATATATATATATATATATATATATATACATAACTAAATGTAGGCAGCTCAGGAGACATATTTGTATGAAGATTAAAAGTACACTGAGCCTAAAAGAATAATAAAATTCTTTATTAAAACCCTGACGTTTCAGAGTACCACTATTTTCCATCCTCAGAAGTAAAAAAAATTTAAAACCCTGCACATGCAGAGATGTTAACTGCACTTATGTCCAACGGGAACAGCTGCGTGCCATGATTAGGCTGCGAGGGGGACCAATCAGCGTGAAGTTTGGGACAGATTTAATAAAGAGAGTGAGATTGGAGGGTGGATTTGCTTCTGGATTGGATGTTTGGGTCACAGGTTTGGTGTTGCATGTTCCATGTCTGATCCGGGTTTGTGTGTTGGGTTTGGCCTTCACACCCGTGGGTAGTGGCTGTGGGTGATTGCGTAATCCTCAATAGGCAGCATGCAGGTCAAGGTGACGGTTTTTCGACTGTGTGCCTGAAAACCATGCTTTGAGAATTTCTCGGGTGGCCCAGCCGGGTGCCAAGGCTTTCACTGCCATGTTTTTCCACACGAAGTTGTGAGGTACATTGTGACAATGTGCTGCTACCAGTGAAAGCTAGTCTCCCGCATGTTACAGCTTGTGCTACAAAAAAACCAAAAATTGTATATACATATATATATATATATAATATATGTATATATATGTAAATATATGTATATATTATATATATATATATAATATATAATATATAATATATATATATATATATACAGGGTGGGGCATTTATATCTGAAACATTTGCAATCATTCTAGCCGGAAGCAGTCTTGGCATAACTAATGATTGTTTTCTTTGTTTTACAGATAATACTTGAAAGTTTTTAATAATGGAGCACTTTAAATGCAATGAGCATGTTTTTTTTTTAATTTTGAATTTTTTTAAAATGCAATGAGCATGCCAATTTCACAAACAAGATCATCATGACAGATGAGGCACACTTCGATTTGGCAGATTTAACTCCACCAGATTTCTTCCTATGGGGATTTCTGAAGGGCAGAGTTTATAAGGAATCGATGAATTGAAGGCAAACATCACTGCAAACCATCTGTTCTATTGATCAAGAGACATTGCTTGCGGTAATGAACAACATGATGATCCGGTCATGAATGCACGAATTCGAAAGGGGCAAATTTGTCTGAAGTAATTTTTAAGAAATAAAGAATCAAAATTGACTTTAATAACATGAAGTATGTGCCTATGTTGTGTAGAAAATTTATTTTATTTGATTTAGAAACAAAATAGTTATAAGGATATAAATGCCCCACCCTGTGTGTATTATATATATATATATATATAGAGCTCTGGAAAAAAATAAGAGACCACTCCAAAAAATTTTTTAATCACGCACTTCCACATGTATGGCAGCCATTCCATTCCAGCGTCTGTTGAATTCCAACACAGGCACACCTCATTCTGCTTAGTGAGGTACTGATTAGGTGATCACCTGAACCGAATCTTATTTAACAAGGAAAGTGTAAAACCACTGCTGTGGTCATCACTATCCTCTTGCAATAGGACCAGCTGGATGGCAAAAACAGTGTGGTAGTAACTCAAAAGTAATTGGAATCAAAAAATAGCTATTGACCATGCAAAAGAGATGAAAAGAAAAGTTTTGAGTGAGGAAAAGAAGGTTCCAATTCTGGTTTACTGGCAGAGGGATACAGTGAGCGTCACGGTTGCTTCCATCCTTAAAATTTCAAAGACGGTGGTTCATAAGAACAAGGTCAAGCAGCGACATTGGGACAACAAAGCTACAGACTGGCAGAGGGCGAAAACGACTTTCCACTGACCAGGATAACCGCCAACTCATTCGAGTCACTCAACAACCGTAGGATGATATCAAGTGACCTACAAAAAGAATGGCAAATGGCAGCTGGGTGAAGTGCAGGCGAGGACGGTTCAAAACAGGCTCCTAGGGGCAGGGCTGAACTCGTGCAAAGCTAGAAAAAAGCCCTTCATCAATGAGAAGCAAAGAAGAGCCAGGCTGAGGTTTGCAAAAGACCTTAAGGATTGGACCTAGAGGACTGGAGTAAGGTCATCTTCTCTGATGAGTCCAATTTTCAGCTTGCCCAACACCTGGTCGTCTAATGGTTAGACGGAGACCTGGAGAGGCTTACAAGCCACAGTGTCTCTCACCCACTGTGAAATTTGGTGGAGGATCGTGATAATCTGGGGTGCTTCAGCAAGCCTGGAATCGGCGCAGATTTGTCTTTGTGAAGGACTCATGAATCAAGCCACGTACAAGGTTGTCCTGGAAGAACACTTGCTTCCTTCTGTCTGACAAGTCCCCCAACTCTGAGGATTGGTTTTTCCAGCAGGACAATGCTCCATGCCACACAGCCAGGTCAATCAAGGTGTGGACGGAGGACCATCAGATCAAGACCCTGTCATGGCCAGCCCAATCTCCAGACCTGAAGCCATTGAAAACCTCTGGAATGTGATCAAGAGGAAAATCGATGGTCACAAGCCATCAAACAAAGCCGAGCTGCTTGAATTTTTGCGCCAGGAGTGGATAAAGTCACCCAACAGCAATGTGAAAGAATGGTGAAGAGCATGCCAAGACACATGAAAGCTGTGATGAAAATCAGGGTTATTCCAAAAATTGATTTCTGAACTCTTCCTAAAGGCCCTGTCACACCTTGACGATTTAGCCAGCGATGCCTGACGTATGAAAAATTTGGCTAAAACGCTGGCACACGTCGAATACGTTATGGGTAAGTTTGTATACGTTAAGAGCACGCTGGCATACGTCGTAGTACGGTGGCATACGTCGTAGTACGCTGGCATACATCGTAGTACGCCGAGCTGTTAGACAAATTTTCCATGCTTGAAATTTTTCGACGTATGCCAGTGTATGACTCACACGTTCCGCATAACGCTGGCCATAAGTTTAGGCACGTTACGCGATCGTTGGCACATGTTACTTGTAAGTTACTCATAAGTCGAAACACGTCGAGGTAATGTTTATCGTACCGAAACTTATTTCTAACCTATGAGTAACGTGTTGTAGGCACGTTACGCGATCATTGACACACGTCGACACGCGTTACTTGTAAGGTACTCATAAGTCGAAACACGTCAAGTAATGGTTAGCGTCAGTGTTCCAGACGCCCTGGTTTTTTTTTGGTTTTTTTTCTTCGGTATGACGGTGATTTTGACACTTCGATTTCTGTGCGGTTAATAATATTATATAATTAATAGGCTGCCGCTCACCGATTTAACCATAACCGCACTAGAAATCGGTGTCAACATCACCGTCATACCGAAGAAAAAAAAACCCAGGGAGTTCGGAACACTGACGCTAACCATTACCTCGACGTGTTCGACTTATGAGTAACTTACAAGTAACGTGTGTCGACGTGTGTCAACGATCGCGTAATGTGCCTACAACTTATGGCCAGCATATGGGACGTGTGTCATACGCCGAGTACGTCGAAAAATTTTCAACATGCTGAAAATTTTCGACTTACTCGGCGTACTACGACGTATGCCAGCGTACTACGACATATGTCAGCTACTACGACGTATGCCAGCGTGCTCTTAACGTATACAAACTTATCCAAAACGTATTCGACGTGTGCCAGCTTGGTTCGGCAAATTTTTAATAGTCGGCATAGCTGGCTAAAACGTCAAGGTGTGAGTGGCTTCACACTTCGATGTCTAGTGCGGTTATGATTTGAATCGTCGAGCCGCAGCTCTGATTAGCCTCGCCACGTGATCGTTGGCATACGTGCCGCGCGCTATGCATAAGTTAGACTATCGTTGGCATAGGTTGTGAACGCTGACAAACGCTCAGCATTCGTTGGAATAAGTTATCTATATGTGATGAAACGTTCTGTGTACGTTCTATCTATACGTATGCGTACGTCCAACACGTTATTATACGCCCAAAACTTTTAAAAAAAACATCAATAGTTCGGCGTACGCCAGCGTTTTACATACATTTTGATACCTTGCCATACGCTGGCTAAAACATCAAGGTGTGACAGCCCTTAAGTTAAAACATTAGTATTGTGTTGTTTAAAAATGAATATGAACTTGTTTTGTTTGTATTATTTGAGGTCTGAAAACACTGAATCTTTGTTGTTATTTTGACCAGTTGTCATTTTGTGCAAATAAATCTTCTATGACAATATTTTTATTCAGAATTTGGGAGAAATGTTGTCAGTAGTTTATAGAATAAAACAAAAATGTTCATTTTACTCAAACACATACCTATAAATAGTAAAACAAGAAATATACCATCAGAGATGGGGAATCCCCACCATTGAAAAATAATTGAAATCAGATAAGGGTTTTCCATTTATTACAAAAAACTTTTTTTCAAGATGGCCGCCCCAGTCGGCCATCTATTCCGGCCATGCCCAAAATCAATAGGGTTCTTCTTTTCAGTTGTACATGTGTGACCCAAATTTCAAATCGATATGGCGAACAAACATTTTTTTCAAGATGGCCGCCCCAGTCGGCCATATTGGTCCGGCACGCCCAAATCAATAGGTTCTTCCTTTTCAGGTGTTACATGTGTGACCCAAATTTCAAATCGATATGGCGAACAGTTTATGAGTTATCGCACTCACAGCTATAAATGTTGACGCCCAGCCAGCCGGACGGACGGGCGGACGGACGACCCGGGTGACAACAATATCCTCTCTCTGCCAGCGCGGGGGATAAAATATAATTTTGCAGTGGTCTCTTAATTTTTCGCAGAGCTGTATATATTATGTTTATTGGGGGATTTTCCAGGACGGGGTTTCTCAGCAGGGGTTTGAGAGGTTTCATAGTTGGGGTTTAATCGAGACTGGACTCGGAATCCCAATGTCTTGGGTGTCTTTTCTTCCATGTTAAACATGTACTCACAGTTTGTGGATGTGGAAGGGAGCGAATGAGATTAAATCAAACACACTTTAAATGACACCGGTTTATGTTTCATTGCATTTGCGGCTGAACTTTTTTTTTCATGTTTACACATAGCCAAGAGGGTGGCCGCACACTATCTGATGCAACACAATAAGATTGTTGGCGACAGCTTAGTTGGCAATTTTTTTTGAGAATCGGGTAATGTGTGGCAGTTAACGATCATCATCAATTAGTTTTTCAGGGGCATCGGTGACAATCGTAAACATTGAAAATGTTCAACTTTTACGATGTGTAACAAGCGACAATCATGCATCATTGTGTAATGCAGCAGTCTTCACTCTGCTACCGCTCAGTCATTCAATAACTTCTGCAAATCCTCTTTCACACCTGCCAATATCCTGGGAGAGACCTTCCTTGCACTCTGACTGACCTGCTGTTGCAGGACACTGCTCCATAACGATTTGTCCCAAACCATGCACTGGCCAACAGTCCCCTCAGTGCTGTCATGGTGAGGCCTTGATGTTGGACGATCCGATTGTATTCCCCATGCCTACTCTTTAATCTACATTCAGTATTAAATGCCCAAAATGCTCATGACCTGCTCACATTCCTCAATTCTATAGCAGTTCCTCTTTTGCCTCTCACCTTTCACCTCTGACTTCTCCACCCACGATTCCTGTCTTTCATTAAGGTTTTGTTGGGGACCCCCCCCTTTTGTGTCCCATGATGGTATTTCCAAGCTTTCACCTTCACTCATATTTACCAAAGTAATGGCACAGTCAATGTCCATTCAATCATTGCAAGAAGACTGTGCCCCAGCCCACAGGCCTGTATAATAAACATGGTGGCTCCTATAAGAAGTGACATTTATAAAAGCTCAAAAGATTGGCCGTAAATATTTGGCAGCAAAGAGGAGAGTAGAGGAATTCCTTAGAGCAGTTCTGCATCCTGGATAATTTCTGACAAACATGTTGATGTTTTATTGGTGATAATGCAAGACATTTCTGTATAGGTGGTCAAAATTGATGTTACCCAAACCATTGTTGAAATATTCATATGTATGAATAAAAGTTTCATTTCATTAAATTTGGCAGGATGAATGCACTGTCATCTTGTCGCGAGGCTTCATCATAGCTTGACCCTAGCTTAATGTTTTTATAGCTTTTCAAAAGCGAAACACAAATGCCATCAATTAACATTTATTTGCCATTTTTGAAAACAATCATATGCTGTATGTCTGTCACATTTATAGGTGAAGAGACAAGAAATTAAAACACTTTTCGACTAAATATTGTCATTATCCACTTTCAGACATCTGTCTTTTGAAGAAAAAACAATAAGACTTGGAAGCAAATGTGCATCCTTCAAACCCATAAACTATTGCAATCAACAGCAAATATCTTTACGCCTCAGCAAATTTCCCTTTTGTAGGCTGGTACAGAGGCCAAGAAAACCAATAAGGCAAAAATCATGCCATATCCAATCAATCTTGTTTCATTGAAAGGCAAATTCAGCTTGTTTGCCTTGAGAGTAAGGCAAAAGCACAAAGTTGCAATCAGTGCAAGATAAGCCAAAGAACAAGAAGACCAAGTGGCATATTCTCCAGAACATTCAACCACAATTGAACCAAAACGAACTTCTGAATCATGTGTGGGATGAGATTTCCAGATTACTGACCATGCAATGCAGAAAGCAATCTGGGGAAATGCAAGAAGCACCACCATTGCTTTTGGTTTAACGAGTGACAGAGGGATGGATTTGTGTAATGTAATAACTGCAACAAAAAGTACAAAAAAACAATATATTATTTATGAACAATTTAGAATGAAAAGCCTTCGATGCATGGACCCCTGCTCCAACAATGTACCCCGTTCATTGTAAAACCACAACACAAGGTAGTTACTTGATTATCTGGATACAGTTGCTATGGTTTTGGTAGTAGATGGAATGATTTAATAAGGAAGTCTAGCATTGTGTCGAGTTGCTTGGTCCATGGACAAGTAGAAGCATCTCAATGTAACTAAGTTAGGGAATCTGTGAGCTTAAGTGTTAGGTGCCATCACACGAGGGGTGTTGGGGTGTTAATTAGCCTTGGGAGTAAAAATAAGTCCCCCAGTACATGATTGTCCTCTGTGATTTTTCCCTATGATTTTTGATATTGCCAACAAGGCAGTAAAGCTGGGAAACGCATCCCTGAAACAACAACACAAAGGAAGCCCCGCTTTCCCAGGTTTGGGGCCGTGGAGGCTGAGGTGATAGAGCACCAGGAGGAGAGGGGAGTGATTGAAGGTGCATTGCATGGGTGAAGGCACAGGAGAGGCTGGTGCATGACACAGGGGGATTGTGGAAGGCTCCCGTCTGGTTCGGCAGAACACACAAACGAGGTTGGTTTGAGGACCGCATGAGGCAGGTGGCACCTTTGAGATGAGAAAGGCTGGAACATTTGGAGCCTTCATGTGGAGAAGCTACTAGAGAAGCGCCATTTTGTGTGCATGTGCCCAGCTATGAGTGACTGTGACATTTTGCCTGCATATGCACGTGCTGGTGCAGGGCCTCCATTCCGGGTTCAACATGGATCAGCTCTGACCCAAGCTGAGTACCAGTGTACTTACAAAAAGGGTGTTGTTTCTTTTCATTTTGTCACCCTTTGTCTGTATTTGTGTCCATGTGCGAGGCCTCGATCATAGGAGTTATTTATTTTTTATTAGTATTATTATTCCCTTTTACCTCATCGTCTTGTAAATATTTGTGAATGTTCATTAAATGTATTCTTTTTGAAGAAATTGTATTTGTGTAATTGTCGTGGGTTCATGGATAAATCCCCTTATGTAACCTTCTCCATAATCCTCCTTCCGTCCTCCAGTCCGAGTACTCCTTTGCCATTCACCATTGCCCTCCGCCATACCAATTGAGCATGTGTTGAGACTTATGTCGATCAATGTGTCCGCCTCCTAGTAATAATAAACCACTTGGCTGTCCCATGAGGTTGGTCAGTGTTAACAGTTTGGTTCCAATAAATTTGGGTCGGGGGGTTAACTTGGGCCGGCCACCTCCGTCACACAGTGAAAGCACCGTAGCTTGCAAATCACCAGCTCATCTGCATCAAAAGCTGTCTCTATTTGAAGCAAAATATCTAACATTTGAGGATATCTATGGGAAAAGCATTTTCAATAAGTATAAGGACTGGATTAGAAAGGATTTTTCAAACATCTTCCCAGTCAATTTGAAAAAATGGCAATTTGAGTATTTGGGAGGCTCATTTTAGGATTTTTTATTATTATTTAATTATAATATCATATTTAAAGTAAGTGTTTAAATAATATACAATCTTGCAATGCAAGTTTACCCAACAAAGTTCTTACCAGGGGGGTTGAAGTTTTAGTTATTCATGCCTGTGTAATATGCACACCTCTGAATGTACATCTATGAAATCAAATCACGCATTTAACAAACTCTTTAACATGTGTTCAATTCCTGACCAGACTATAAGCTATCTCCAGCTGTTTTCACAGACAGGTTGGTGGCCTCAGTGTCCACTGTCACATATTATCTGATGTTGCTCCTTCATTTTGTTCCCTCTGCCCTTTGACAATTACACCAGTTACCATGTTTTGATTCACGCACTCATTATTAATTTTCCCAAGGCAAGTATTTCTGCTTTCATGTACCTTCCTAAACTATAATCTTCTTTCTATACTAATAAAAGGCAATGAGTGTGTGTGTGTGTGTGTGTGTGTGTGTGTGTGTGTGTGTCAGTGTTTCTCCTCCATAACTCCAAAACGATAAAACCTATCAGCCTGAAACTTTGCATACATACAAAGAAAACTCCAAGGAAGTGCAAGTGCGAAAGTTTGGTGTTTGGCTTAACTAAAACACCCCTTTTGAAGATAATTAACGGCCTTATTTAATGATATCCTTCATTAGGCAATCCTCGGCCACCTTGCAGTCTGGGGTCTTAAGGCATTTCATGGGTAACCTCGCTGGGGTCAGAAGCCGCCATGTTTTTTTGGCCTGCTCAACCATGCTTTGATTTGCAACAGGCCACAATGATTTCTGAACGATAAATATATGTAAGCTCAAGATTCGAAAATATCAGCAGTTCCGACTGAAAAAAGTGTTGATCTGTTCAATTTGGATATTGCACGGGCGTTTCCGGGTGTATCGTTGTCTCGACAGCAATTGGTGATCGCTTGCCAAGCCAGGCGTTCTGTTAGAGTGCTTGAGTGCGGAAGCCACTTACGGAACTGCACAGCACAGTTCGTGCCTTGATTGGGATGTGCAGTCGACAGTAACTACAAGGTAAAGGTACGTATACAGCACACATGGACGTGGTACATATGGGTAGATTTGGATCTGCACAGACTCTCCGCCGGTGTGTGGACATGCCATGCCTGTTACGGGCACAGTGGTGGCAAAGATTCATCTCGTAACTTATGGAGGTTCCAACAGGTTTTCCTTTGTCCTCATGCATGTTTCTAAAACATTTAGTTATCGGATTTGCTTTGCAAAGGTAAAATCTTTGTCTTTGTGAGTTTCAAAGCAAAATATATTTGATAACGCATGATTTCTGAGCCGTTTTCTGTTATCGTATTTTCCAAATTACCGAGCCAATATTTTTCCACCCATCACATGCAGCTGTTTATAAAGAACTAGATGACCCGTGAACCTGTTGTGACAGCGGTTGATGGAAAAAATCATTTCAAGAAAAAAAAAAGATAGCTCCAGAGAACTATACCACTGAGGTTGTTTGCATTGATCAAATACTCCCAAAGAGTACTTGACTGAATCGGGAATTGATTTTTTAATATTTTTTATTGTTGCCCGATTTGAACGAAACTTGATATTGGGCGTCAATGTGAAAAAAATGGTGAAAAGAAAGTCGAAGAAATTATTGTGCGTAATCTTCTAAACACAATTTTATTTATTAATGAACACGGAAGTATTAGGTCAAAATGGCATGTTTATTTTATGCTTAAAAATAAATTATTCTTTGTCTATACTAAATGTTTAAGATTTTTAAATAAATCATTTCAAGAAAAAAAAAGATAGGTCCAGCGAACTATACTGCTGAGGTTGTTTGCATTGATCAAATACTCCTGAAGAGTCCTTAACTGAATCGGGAATTAAATTTTTAATAATTTTTTCGTTGCCCGATTTGAACGAAACATGAAAATGCACACTGCAGGAGAATGGTGAGTAATGTGGCACTAAAATGTTTGCGCTATCGTGTATCGTTTTGACTGTATTTCAGGAAAATACATACATACATACAATATGAGAGTTTTACTAATATAATAGACGACCCATGAACCCGTTGGGTTCCCGTTGTGACAGCGGTTGATAAAAAAATCATTAAAAAAAACAAACAAAAGAAACGAAAAAATAAAGATAGCTCCAGCAAACTATACTGCTGAGGTTGTTTGCATTGATCAAATATTCCCGAGTACTTGACTGAATCGGGAATTGATTTTTTAAATAATTGTATTCGTTGTCCGATTTGAACGAAACTTGATACTGCACACCGCAGGAGAATGGTGAGTAAGGTGGGCCAAAAAAATTTGCGGCGTCATTGTACCGTGCTTCTGACACATTATCTACAAATTATAAAGATGTTTTAGTAATATATAGAAGATAGATAATGTTTGTGAACATCTCACTGAAACATCTGTATAAATGGCACGTTGATTTTTGGTGAAAGCACCTCAAGGTTTCTGGGTTGTATGCATTACATAATGTAGTCGGTAATCACAATAATTTCAACCTGCCGATTCCCGAAAAATTGTTGATATCGGCCAAGTGTGTGGTGTTGTGTGTTGTGTGTGTGTGTGTGTGTGTGTGTCGTTGATTAGTATCTGCATATGCGGGCTTCAGATCTGAAATGGAATCCTTCCAGGGCAAGTTCAAAGCGTCTACCTTAATTTTTGGTAAGGGGTCACGATACATGGACCAAGCTGTAAGTTTTCTGTTCTCAAAGTTTTGTGCCGTGGGCTCTCTTCGAGATTGTCACTGAACCCTGGACAGTTTCCAACTGTAGTTTGTTGAATAATATTCCCAGGGATGGTTTTTCGCACACCCGTAAAGTAGTTCCCGGTGCTTATGGGATGGTGTGTCGTCCGTCAGTCCGGCTCCACCAAGAATTGCAACTTCTCAGAAACTACACATATGATTTCAATGAAATTTGACCTGCGACCTTCATCACCCGTAATGGTATAAAAAAACAGGAGGTCTGATGGGGGTCTACAGAGGGAGTTTGGGTGGGGGGGGGGGGGAGTGAATTTCCTCCCAAAATATGTATTTGCTTTTTTCTCAAACGACACACACAATTCTGATGAAACTTCACGACAACCTTCATCACCCATGACCTACCAATGTTTGCTCATGACATAGAAAATCTGGCTCTAAGGGGATTTAATGGGGTTGCCCCCCCAAAAATATGTATTTTCTTTCTTCTCCAAAACTACACATACGATTCCGATGAAACTTGACCACCATATTCAACATCAGTGATGCACAAAAGTTTGTTCACGACATTAAAAAAAATTGGGGTCTAGGATGGTCTATGGGGAGAGGGGGGTTGTCCCCGAAAATATGCATTTGCTTTCTTGTCAGAAACTACACACACAATTCTGATTAATCTTGACCACCATCTTCACCAACCGTGATGTCCCAAAGTTTGTTCATAACATTTAAAAAAGGATTGGGGTCTTAGGGGTTATACAGGTGGGGGGTTGCCCCACAAAATCTATATTTACTTTCTTTTCTGAAACCACACACACAATTTCGATGAATCTTGACCACAACCTTTATCACCCATGATGTACCATGGTTTGTTCATGGCATTAAAAAAAAACATCCAGAGGTATTTCATTCCTTCTCCATTATATATTTTGTGGGTCATCCTTGCCTAC
>CM068953.1:102673696-102693366 GCA_035128595.1 Eptatretus atami
CTGGTTATCTTATCCAGCCACTACCAGGTGAGCACCCAGTGGTATTGCCCCTGTGTTTAATATCTCTGTGAGGCTCTTTGTCATCAATCCTGTAGGTCCAGCTATCACTGGTACAACTTTGCCATTCTTCAGTTTCCAGGATTTCTCACTTCATTCATGAGGTCTTTGTATTTGGTCATTTTCTTGATTTCTGCATCGTTTTGTCCAAAATCACTGGTATTACCACCTCTTTCAGCAATGCCTTCTCATTTTTTGTACCTCAGTAGAATATGTGGTTACAACGCTTTGTTTTCGATGTTCTCGCTCGATGGGATCATTAGGTCATACATGAGCGGTAGGTACTTCCATGTTTTGAGTGATTACTTTTGGTGCATTTTCCCACAAATTTTCTGGAATTGGGACATCAACGTTTCTGCATATGTGCCAGCAGGTTACTTTTGCAAACTCTGTTGTGTTGTGTGTGCAGCTGTTCTGACATGAGTTTGTTTTTGTGTGTGTGTGTTCAGTCAATAAGCATCACATATCATTCTCTTTACTAACCCCACCTCCAACCCTCACCTTTTCTCTTCTTTTTTTTTCATACCTCTCTCTCTCTCTCTCTCTCTCCTCTCTCTCTCTCTCTCCTCTCTCTCTCTCTCTCTCTCTCACCACATCCTCGCATCCCTACCTCCCGCAGTAAAGCAACATTTGGTGAGGCATAGCTCTACCCACCAACCCCCTTCCTACTCTTACCCCTCCCCTCCTCTCTTCCTCTCCTTCCTGCCTCTTCTCTCTCCCTCCTCTCTCCTCGCTTCCTTTCTCTCCCTCCTCTCCTCCACTCAGCGCCCCTCCTTAATACCCTGTCAGCGAAGCAGCAGGTTGTATTTGCTAGTCTATAAATCTAAAAGCCTTTTGTATTATTTTTCTGTCAAAGAGGAAGTGACGTCACATTTGTTGATGAAAGGGAGCTCCACACACACAAACACACACACACACACACACACACACACACACACACACACACACACACAATACACACACACGGCCGATATGGGTAATTTTGGGGAAATTGGCAGATTGGAGTCAGAGTGATTACCGACTACAGTACATACTGTATACAACCCAAAAACCTCGAGTAGCTTTCACTGAAAAAAACGTTTCATTTATGTAGACATTTCAAGGAGATGTGCAAAACATTTAGCTTTATAAACAGCCGTGTGTGACGGGTGGAAAAAAATTTGGCCCCGGTAATTTAGAAAAAATGTCAATTTGGCAAACGGCTCAGAAATCAGGTGTGATCAAATGTCTTTTGCTTTGAAACTCGCAAAGAGAAACATATGACCTTTGTAAAGCACACCCAATAACCAAATGCTTTAGAAACAGTCGTGAGGACAAAGGAAAACTTGATAAAGCCTTCATAAGATACGAGATCAAATTTTGCCACAACAGCACCCGTAACAGGCATGGCAGCATGCCCACACTTCCACAAAGAGTCCCTACAGATCCAAGTCTACCCATATGTACCACGTCCATGTGCGCTGTATACGTGCCTCTCCCTTGTAGTAACTTTTGACTGTACATCCCGATCGGGACACAAACTGTACCGTTATCGACTGTGAGGTGCTTGGCAAGTGGCTTAAGCACTCAGGAAAGCACTCCAATTAAATAGTTGATAAGGATCGGCTGGCTTGGCATGCAATATCAAGCTGATGGGTCATGGCACATACCTGCAAAAAATTAAACATCGCTGATTTCTTGACATTTTCGGATTTCACTCCAGATTTTGAGTTATTTAGTCCACATTATCCAATCCACTAAACTCAAAATATATTTCTGTTATGCACTTGAATTAGTCCGTGAGAGTAGATCAGAGAAAAATCACATCATATAATGTGTGAAATCACTCCAAGCTCCTAAGTGGAAAACTGTAGCATTTAAAAAAGTGATGTATACAGCAATTCATAGGTATGAGGATCAGGCATTCGATCATATCAGTGAGGAAAATAATAAGTAAAAGAATTGAGTGCTTTATCATTAATTAACCATTGCAGGCTACTCCAACTCACGCGTCGAATGTTAATAAACCATCAAACAAAATTGCGAATTAAGTTCCCAGCGAGGTGTAACCGAGGAGTGCCTTAAGACCCCATTGAGAGTAAGGTGGCCGAGGGTGCACCTGATTAAGGATATAATTTTAAAAGGCCGTTAATTATCTTCAAAAGGGGTGTTTTATTCAACCCAAACAGCCAATTTTCACTCATGCACTCCTGTGGAGTTCCCTTAGGCCGCATGTAAAGTTTTAGGCTGCTAGGTTTCATGGTTTTGGAGTTATTGAGGAGACACACACATACACACATTGACTGACTGACTGACACACACTCACATTTATTATCATAGATGCAGTTGTAGTTGTTGTTTTGAAGATCACATCTGTTGAGGCAATGTGTGTCACGAAAGCCTGATGTTGACTTTATGGTTAAGGTGATTGGCTTAAGTTCTGAGGGTCTCGAGTTTGAGCTGATAAATAAAATAAAACCAGGGAGGTTGATTCAGCCTGTCAACCTTCTGAGGTCGGCAAAATAAGTACCAGTTTAGTGTAGAGAGGGGGCACTGCATCAGCAGCAGAGCTGTGCTCCCAGCAATGATGCAAACAGGAGCTATATAGGCTGCATACGAAATATAATAATGTGTGTATCATTTGCTGCTATATCCACATGTGGCTGTATTTCAGGGGATGGAACGGAGACTTACCAGGTCTCAAAGTATACACCCATGTATTTGCGTGTGTGTGTATATGTGCAAGTTGCTGCTGTTGGCCACTATATCGATACATGGGTGGGTTTCAAGAGGTGGAAGCAACAAGACATTGAGCAAAATAACCTTTTCCTTTTCTTGGTTACTCTTACAGTAAAATATCAGTGGGTCCTACATTAATACGGTTTTAAAAAATCATTCCACAATTATTTTTGAATCATTCCATCATAAACGTTCAACCAAAGTAAAGAAATAAAACATTCAATTATCAAGATGGTCTCATCACTGCTTGAAAAATGTTTATGAAAGAAAAAAAAGTCATGAATGTGTCAGGATTTTGTTTCTTCCTGCAGTGATCGAAGACTCAGGGAAGAGGTTGTACATATCTTCAATGCCAGTCAAGGACATTCAAAGACATTATTGTAATTTTAAATGAACTACAAGGATATTAACAGATAATGAACAAATCAACACAGTGTTGTGGAACTTGAACCTGTGCTGTGCTGTGAACTCAAATGAAACCAGCAAAAAGGCCAATAAAAAATATTTCTCACCTTGATTTTCAATTATTATCAGCACAATCCGAGACAGCAGACATACAGTGGAAATTGTAAGCCAAGAGACAACAATTGGTTCCCTTAATTGGCATACCATTGTTGTTGGTTCTCCAATAAACAAAACGCTGCTCCCTAAACATCCTGATAAAGCCACTAACAATAAGGCCATGAGAGAAGGGTTTGACATTCTCACAACAGAAAGGTCACGGTACATTATGAACACCAATAATATAATTACTGTTATTACAACACCCAGCATAGCAAAGGCAATCAAAGCGATTGCCACAGGATCAAAGAAAGAGAGGAATTCCCTTTTAATGTGCACACAGCCATTGTTTTGCTCATTTGACCACATATTTTGTGGACATTTGTAACAATCTTCAGAATCTGCAAGAACAGTTCATCATCATGTACTGAATGCAATGTTATATTTTTTTTCATTAAATTTTCACAAATTTATCAAGTCGTTTCTGCAAAGAACATCTTTCTTGCGACAATGCACATTGTCTGAACTTGATATTTTACCTAAAAAGTGCAAGTTTGTGGTTTAAACCTTGATTGCTTGTCAACCCCATCTCCAAGGGTTCAAAATGAAATCAACTTGATGACAAAGCCTGACCCAAACACTAAACACAACACATTTATTACTCTTCATCCTTACTCGAACCTAAAATGTAGCAAGTCTTTAGCTTCCTTACAATGGTAGGCTATAATTTCTGATGATTTTAGTTGCTCTTCTCTAATTGTCAGACTTTGGCATTACTTATGAGAAGTCAATTGTCTTGTGTATAACTACATCGATGGTGGGTGTTAATGATCCGCACCATACCTTCAGAAATAAATGGTCATTTTGTGCTAGTTCTCAGAATACATTCGAAATTATTACACTGAATAATGCTGGGAAGGCAAATGGTAAACCATCCATTGCATTTTCTACCAAGAAAAGACATCACCACCATTGATGTTCTGGTCTTGGAGTTTGTTAATTTGATAGATGAATGATTAGTCTGATGAGTCACTATCAAATTGGATTTAATCTCATGATTCAACTCCTTTCAATGCCAATCCTTTCAGAGTCGTGGATTTCGATCCTGTTTGAAAAATATGATGAATAAGTTTGTCCCTTTTGTCATCGAATTAAGTTATATTGAAATATAATTATGATTGCCATTTGGTCTTTAACAATTTGACTGTTTAAAACATTGGAAACAAGGAAAAGAGCAAGCAGAGATTGCAGACCCTCACCAGGACTTGTTTTGTGTGGTGTTTGTGAAGTTTTCTGTGGTGTATTTTGTGTGGTGTTTGTATAATGTTGTTATGTAATTAATAATAGACATAATTAGAACTGCCACTTTATAATTGCTGGCAGTGATGATCGGGTACCAAGACTTCCCGCTTTGATGCAACCCCGCTTTTATTGGATACTTCTCCCTCACCCATGACGCTTATTGTTATTCAACTGAATTCAGAATGGTATTAAAATGAATTCAATTCAAATCAAATGGAAGACCAAATAGGTACAGGACTACAATGGAGTAATTAGAAGGAACCCTAACAAGCAAAAACAAAAATGAAGTCATTAGGAGGAGCTTAGATAGGATTCGGGTTTCACTGGCTACTCCTCCACCCTCAAACTCATCTGCAGGCAAGTGAGCCTTATTCAAAAAATATATATAAAAATAAAAAATAACTAAGATAAAAATTAATAATAATTCAGGCTGCCAGACCAGACTAAAACTGATGTACAGTATAGCACAATATCTCAAGAATTTGTGGACAGATTCAGCTGAAACTTAGTAGACAGGTTGGGGTGTGACAAGGAAGAATTGATTCAATTTTGGTGAAGATCTCAATCTGAGTCAGGATCCGATAATGTTTTTTAATGCGATTCTTCACCATCAAGTGATGGGGATAAAACCAATGTATAGCATGATATCTCAAAAAGTTCTGGACGGCTTTAACTGAATTATATATGTATATATATATATATATATATATATAATATATATTATATATATATATATATATATATATATTACACAACACATATATTCACTACCAGTCTAGAGTTTTAGAACACCCCTTTTTTTCCAGTTTTTACTGAAATTTACCTGAAAGCATGGATGCTCGCACATGCAGCGATCTATGCACTCTCCCGGTCGGCTCAATCCAAATTGGATTCATACATGCCACACACTGGGGAAGCGGTTTTAAACTAAAAACGAAACCGTTAGTCCTTAACAGTCAGGTCTTAAAAGAGGAGGAGGGGTGGGAGAGAGAGAGAGAGAGAGAGAGAGAGAGAGAGAGAGAGAGAGAGAGAGAGAGAGAGAGAGAGAGAGAGAGAGAGAGAGAGAGAGAGAGAGAGAGAGAGAGAGAGGAAGTGGGGGAGAGAGAGAGAGAGAGAGAGAGAGAGAGAGAGAGAGAGATGACTTGTATGTCCTTTTATGACAAAAATACAAAAATTGATTGCCTCACATGCAGAGGCTTACACAGTTGCACACAATTTTACATCATAAGCAAACAACAAGAAGTTTAGACAGAGGGTATACAGTAACTAACTAATAAGTGAATTTTAACTGACCCTCAGATACTTTACAGAAGGCATTGTTTATACACTATTGGGTCTCAAACACCTGTACCTGAGAACAACACCAGAACTCCAGTTTGATTATTGAAACACAAAGTGCTTTAAACACTTCTAAGCTATCTGTTGTATACAAATCATCGCACATTTTTTATTTTCTTGTCATATATATAGCAAGATTAGCTTGTGAAAGGAAAAAATGAATTAGCATTGCTGTTGGGGAGTTGAAGAGCATACTCGGGCCAGAAATGAAGGTTGGAAAATCGAAATTACTAGAGAGACATGCCAAAAGCATCTTCAGGAAAACAAATAAAGGGGTTAAATGGTTACAGCATATATACGCGTGAGGTAGTGTTTCGGTTTGTCCACAGAAGGGACATTGCTCACTTTTTGTTTGTGAAAACCAGTGAATTGGAGAATTTGTTGGCAATAGTACCACTGTCTATAGTACCAATTCCAAATAGGATAAAGGGGAGGGTTTTTGGTAAGACTGTGACCCATCTACAGGATACGGGGGAGGACAAAGAGGGAAAAAGGACTTTAGGCATTGTATGTTGTGTTTTTCGATTATTCCCAGAAAAGGATCGAGATTGGCCAAAATCAATAGGTTCTAGACTAGTAGAGCCAGATAGATAAAGGTTTGGGAAAGGTGGGGAAAAGTCAGAGGTGGGTATGGGAGGGGTTTTTTTCCCAAACTTTTTGGAGGCAACAGTAGGTGTTAGTACCGATTTTAGCACGCTTCCCTTTGGACATGACTAATGCCAACCTCTGACGCAGAGCAATGGCACTTAGCCAACTATCATTGGGTGAATTCTTCAAGTGGCAGCACTTTCATTATTGCAGTGTTTATGAACTGGCTGAATGAAGCATTTTCACCATTCATGCCTTCAAATAAACTGGTGTGAAACAGTGGCTCGTTGAGAACATGGTCAGTGTGGTCGAGGGGTCAGTCGGCAGCCGAAAGCTGCCATGCATTGAGTTAGGGCTTTCGGTGAAAAAGCAGGTAACCCACAAATCTATCTTGGTTGAGTCCTCAAGACACTTTGGCAAATTTCAAATTTTCCAGCTGTCGGAAGATGCAACTGTGAGTTGTCTCCAGAACAAAACGGGTTCATACAAGAAGCGCCATACTGGTTTCGCTCAGCCGGAAAGCCAATGATGCGGCGACTTGACATTCACAAGTCTTTGGCCACCTTCAAGCCACTGGTAAAAGTTCAGGAATTCCGGTCGCAGCCATGCTTCGCAGACAGAAGAAACGAGTGATGACATTTTTTTATATTGTCCACGATGTCTGTAAGTGGCTGTAGGGCAAGAACCTTGTACCATAAGTTTGAGGTGACCACGACTGTTGATGACTAGTACCTGCCTTGGTAGGAACAGTTGGCAGAGTAACTCTTCCTTTAGTAAAATTAGTTCCATGCGTGCCAACAAACCTTCCCAGTATGCTCACAAAAATCGCCGGGACCAAGAACACCTCCCCATGACTTTATCCTGTCCACTTTCCAAGAAAATATTGCCAGGGAGATGAGGAGGGAGAGGAAAGGGGGAGGTGGATAGGGATAGGTAGAGGGTTGGAGCCACAGTGCTTCTGTTTAGCCAATTTATTCTGGCTGAATGATGCTTTTACTAAAAGAGATCCAAAGGTACTTCATCTATGACAGTTTACAAATGACGTCTCTGCATGATGTTAGCAGACAAGATGTCATCTGCAATAGGCGATGCTTTTTTTACGGTATTAGTTCCTACGTGACACCGAGATAAGGATTTACGAAGGTGTTTAAGAAGGGTTCAAGAGAAAGAGTAATACAATTCGAAGAGGCACCTGCCTTTATACCGCTCTCCAACCCAAAAGGGGGTACAAGTTATTGTTTATTTTTAAAACTGGCCATTATGTTTGCAATAACATAACTGTATATGTGATAGAAAGAGGCGGCGCCAAAACCAAAAAGATTTAAAACTTCAAAAACGGATGTGTGAGAAACACAGTCAATGCCTTTCTCCTGGTCCAAGAAGACAGGCAACTCCATGATTATCTCACAACGATCATATTACATCTCGAATAACAGAGATACTATCCTGGATATTACGCCCCGGGGACAAGTGGGTTGTTAATGTGTATATATCCTTAGTACGAGGTGAAATACGTAGGCCACACTTTCTTGAGAGGATTTTATAGTCTGTACACAGCAAGGGGAACGGCCTCCACACTGTGAGAGAGCAAGGGATTTCACTTTTTTAGAATAAAGTAAAGCACAGCTCTTCTGCAACTTAGTGGGGTTCATTCTTCTCCCAGGCTCTCTACGGAAGACCAAATAATTCAGGTCCAATCAGGTTCCCAATTCTTTTGAAAGAACCGTGCTGGAAGACCATCCAGCCCCAGGTGATTCCCTCCAATTTCAGTGCTCTTAAGGGCACATGAAAGTTCTTCGGAGTGTGAGTGGTGATTCTAAATCACAATTTTTGCTGGGGGATAGAACACTGATACCATCCCCATTATTGGAAGACAGTTCTAATCACATTTTTGCCTGGTAAAGTTTAGAGAAGAAAATTGTTTTGCTCGTTCTTCTGACTCCCGGCTTCTCCCAATTAATTTTAGGCTGGCCAATGAGAACAACCTGGGCTGGTGACGCGGATCTCAATTTGGTGAGACCGAGTTATCAGGGGAGTTTTAAAGCAGTGGATAGGGAATGAGGTGGATTTTGGATTCAGTCTGTCGAAAAAAACCCGAGTTGGGTTTGATAATTCTAGAGGATGAAGGTGTTGAAAAAGCGTAATCTCGTTACGCTCCTTGGGTTGGTTGGTCATTATATACATTGGAGAAGAGACATTTTTCTCTGCAGTCTTGTTTTTGTGGGGGGCAGGGTGGGTTTTTTAGGTGCTTTGAATTTGTAAGAATTTCTTTTCTCGCAGTTCAGCTTTTATTCTGCGTTTCTACTTGTGTATTAAAGAGAGAAATATTGACAAGAAATTCGAAGTTGGACCTTATGTTGTCCACATAACCGCTGGTCCATTAATTGGGGACTTACGCACTACTAAATTGGACCATACCATTTGAAGGCACTTAAAAGAGGGTTATCTAATTGGAGATGTAAGTTTCAAAAAGTGGCGGATTTGGAGACGACCTCTATTCGGTCAGCACTGGTTGATAAGGTGATGGGTCTGAGAAACCCGATGGAAGAAATTCTCGTGGTAAAAAAAAGGTGGGGAGGTTTAAATAAGGGGTGAGTTGATGTAAAATCTATCCAGCCAGGCGAGGGCCACCTGATTGTTGGCAACTTTACTCCAAGAAACTGATGGGTGTTTGGATTTTGTTATCCGCCATATGTCCTGAGACTAAAATCCCTATTATGTCAAAGACAGCAGTCTGGCTGATTCGGGGGTGAGGTTCTGCACCATTCGATCATGTGGTGGGTGAAGGGTGGGCAATTGAAGTCACCTCCCATTACGATGACCTTTTGCAAATCGAATTGCCTCAATTGGAGTTAGTACTTTTGAAGAAACTTCAGGGTCCTGTGGCCCTTGGGAAAGGAGCAAAGGGCATTTATTAAAAGTAAATCAATATTATTGTCAAAAAATCAGGAAGCAAGGTAACTGGGATTAATTTCCTGAAAATAGTTGTAGAGGGCAAAAGTGGTGGACGAAGCAGAAAAGCAACTCCCCTGCTGTGCGAGAAGTTGGATATCGCATAAAGTAGCCGGTCTTTTTCATCATTCTATTCGCAAACACTGTGCGATGCTGGTGTAGAGTGGATTTCTTGTAAAAAAGGCTACATCTAAATTTTGTTGTTTAATGAGGTTGACTACTTGGAGCATCTGGAACTGGCTTTGCTCCACCATTTATGGTTTAAGGCTGCCAAGGATCGCCCATAGGTGATGAAGAGGTGGCAAGAAAAGAAAGCACACGCAGGTTCATCATTTCATTTCCATTTTCGCTTTAACAATGTGCTTTTTAAGCCTACTGCACTGTGGTTCGGTGAAATGGTAATCATCATTAGGTCGACAATGATAACTTTTTGCTGGTTTTCAATAAAACCATGTAAGTTCAGAAAAGTATTTCCTTTATACTATATGTTTTTCCTAAAAGGTATAGATTTAGGAATTTAAGGATTTGGCATGGTGCAGATAGGGTATCGTTGAGGGAATCCTTCGATTGTTATCTGGTTCTCTTCTGACATTCAGAAGCATATCTAGAAAATTTTTCAATTTTATTTCAAAACTGTGTTTATACTCTGTAGTATAGCAGGTATAAGGTTGTTCTGTTTTTTGCTGGAGGGGAGGGGTGAGGGAGCTTTGATTCCCACTAGTAATGTTAGAGTGGGGGGGGGGAGGGGGAAGGGGGAGTGAGTGAGGATGGAGGGTGGGTAGGGGGGGTGATGGAGTAGGAGTGTAATCAGGTCTGCCATAAAGGTTTTTTCAGGATGCGGTTTTTTTTCGAGCTTGTAAAACTCAGGATGTTAGGGGTTTCGATGGAGCAATTTCCACCATGAGGAGTCTATGGTGGTTAACTCGTGCAACGATGGGGGGTTCGAGAGCATTTTTATATTCTTTTGGTAAGATATTACATGTTAATTCCTTTATCAGAAGAGGGGATCTTGACTGTGTTTTCATAATTTTCTCTGGAGTAATCCTCTACCTTGATCTACCACAAGGGTCCATTTCATCATTTGAAGAGTGACTCATAAGGATTTTCCATTGACCCGTTGTCCACATAAGCCAGGAGTTGTTTCACTCACAGCAAAAACCACTTTTAAATAACTTTAAACGTCTTTTTCTCTGAACGGCAGAAACAGATCCAGGCGACTCCAACACTATGACCGCCTCCTCCCTGACGAATAAAAAGTTCTCACCCCTTTTGGAGGTACGACGCAACGTTTTGGAGCTTGCATAGTGGATTGAAGGAAAATATTAATTAATGTTTACTCTGGAACTACTGCATCAATAAATGTGAAACATCACTTTAATAGTGGAACAGTCATGCGGAATGAAGGTTGAAATTTAATCGGATCCGGCCTCAGGGTTTGGGAGCCATGTTGGTTTGAAGAAAAATATTAAATAATGTTTTCTCGGAACCGCTTAACCTGGCGAAGCGAAAATTTGCAACTTTCTCTACAATCGTGTTTGTACACTGGTGAAAATTATGACGTCACAAGTCACATGGTTTTGGCCGCCATCTTGGATTGAGGATAAATATTATTAATGTTTTACTCCTGGAACGCTGCTTCTGTATATAAGAAAATTCAAATTTGTAATTTAGCCGACTGTGAAACAAAAGTTTAAAATTTCAACTGATCGGTCACTCGGTTTTGGCAGCCAGACTTATTAATTAATTTGAATCTGTTCGCCAGTAATAAGGAATTGAAACGCTTTGTGCTGCCAACCGGTTTCGTAACCGTGTCTGTTCGCGCCGTCTCACAAGCAGGCCTGTGTTTGTATCCCATTAAATAATGTTTTTTCTCTGGCACGCTTATCCTCATGAATGCGAAACTTTGCGACTAATGATTAATCTCATGTCGTATCAAAGCGGACACTTGTGGGTACCCGGTCATCACTGCCAGCAGTTATAAAAAGTGGCAGTTCTAGTATTATTATTACGCATTATTATTATTCTTTTTCCGCCGGCATTTTGCACCCTTTTTTCGCTTTAAAAATCATTTTCTCTGGGAGCACTAAGTCGATCGACAGGAAATTTTCACCATAGTATGTATCTTTTTTGATAGCACAATGACGTATAATTATGACGTCAATTGATCACGTGGTGCGGTCGGCCATCTTGAAAAAAGCGATAAACTTTGGACATCGTATCCTCGGAAACCGTGCATGGAAAATTTTTTCACTTTGATACATTTTATTAAGCTCCCTATGGGGAACACGTGTGATTTTTCGTCGACGTCATAGGTGAAGCGATATACCCGTGAAAATTCGTCAAGTAGAACGCCGTATAGGAAAAATTGTAAAAAATTCTGAGCGTCAATCACAGCCAAATTCATCGTCCCAAAATGTTTTTTTTGACGTCATAGATGACGTAATTCGGCCGCCATCTTTGTTTTTTAGGTGTTTTTTAAAAAATCTTCTCTCCAGAAGGCTGACAAGATTGAGGTCGAACTTTACAGGTACTTCCCCAAGAGGTCCTCTTTCAAGTTTGTTAATTCTTCTTGATTGGTCACATGGTTATTGGCGGCCAATCTTGAAAAAACCCTAAAAACATTCAAACCTCTTCTTCTCCAGAAGCGCTGGTCCAATGAAGGCGTGATTTCACAACTATATTCGAGACCAGATGTATCGATGTAAGTTTGTTAATTTCGAATTGAAGGTCACATGGTTTGGCCGCCATGTTGGTTTTAAGAAGAAAAAATATTAAATAATGTTTCTCTGGAAATTCCTTAAGCCATCGAAGCGAAAATTGCAACTGCCTCTCTCACACAATCTGCATAGAAGGCAAAAATATTTTACCTCAAAGTCACATGTTTGGTGGCCATCTTGGATAGAAAATCGACCTTATCCGATTTTACACGAAACTTCACACACTTGTTTAAGGTCGACGATAGAAAGCAGAATTTAAATTTTTGATAGTCATGTCACATGGTTCGGCAGCCATCTTGGATTGAAAATGAATAAATTTAAAAATCTTCTCCTCCAGAACGGAAAGACAGAATGGAGACGAAACTTACACAATTATTCAGCATTGAGGTCCTTTTCAAGTTGGTTAATTTCTTCTTGCATCGGTCCACATGGTTTGGCGCCATCTTGAAATATACCCTAAAAACTTCAAACATCTTCTTCTCGCAGAACAGCTGACTGATCAAGGGGACATTCACACAACCTATTGCACAGAGTGGGAATACAAGTTGTAAATTTCCTAATTGATAGGTCCATGGTTTGGCAGCCTTGTTGAATTTTAGAAAAATATTAAATAATGTTCTCTGAAACTGCTTAACCTACGGAAGCCAAATTTTGCAACTGTCATCCTCTCAGTGATGTTCTGCATACATGGTAAAATTATTGACGTCACAAGTTACATGGTTTGGCCGCCATCTTATTGATTTACCCTAAACCTTCAACACAATCTTCTCTCAGAACGGCTGAATCTGATCAGGGGAAAACTTCACACAACTATTGCACATGAGCAGCGAAACAAAGTTTGTTAATTTTCTAATTGATAAGGTCACAATGGTTTGGCAGCCATCTTTGGTATTAAAAGAAAGAATATTAAATAAATGTTTTTCTCAGGAAATGCTTAACCTGAAGCGAAAATTTGGAATTATCATCACCTTCGTGTGTGCATACGTGGTAAAAATTATGACATCACAAGTCCATGGTTGGCCGCCAATCTTGGATTGAAAGGATAAATATTATTAATGTTACTCTGGAACGCTGCTTCTATATATGCGAAACTTCAAATTTGTAATTTAGGCAACATGTGAAAACAAAAGTTTTAAAATTTCAACCTATCGGTCACGCGGTTTGGCAGCCAGAATTTATTTAAATTATTTGAATCTGGTAGCCAGGCATCAACGAAATTGAACGCTTGTGCTGCCCGGTTCGTAACTCGTCTGTTCCGCTCCGTCTCAAAGCAGGCCTGTGTTTGTGTCACTATTAAATATGTTTCTCTGGCAAACCGCTTATCTATCAATGCAAAAACTTGCGACTATGATATTAAGGTCGCCCCCTCATGTTCTATCAGTTGTTCAAAGGCGGATACATCTGGGTACCCGGTCATCACTGGCCAGCAGTTAATAAAAGTGGCAGTTGTAGTTGTTTTTTGTTGCACTCCATGAAGTTCCACTTTCTGCACATTCCATCGATGGCAGGTGACCCATATTTCACAGGTTTGACCGTTTTCCTTCTGAAAACCCGAAGACCCTTGTTGTGTGGTCAAACCCGTACTGGAATGGAAATTCGATCATAATAAATCCTAATGTTTCCCTTTCCATTTGCACTTACAAGAGATTGACACCAGGACTGATAGCCTGTAGTGACCTGCAGTCGATATGCAAAGGTATCACCTGGTGTGTATTCATTTGGCTGTGTGAACGTCCATGAGCTTTCCCTCAATCGAAGGCCATGTCCGACGTCCTCCAAGCATTCTGCGTGCAGTACACCCCACTTCTGATAACATCCATCATATTGCCCATCACCATGAAATCATTCGACCGTGCTTTCAAATTCGCCTCCTTCCCTTCTTGATGATACATTTGTCAGTCCTTTCGAGTATTTTAAATGGTTTTTCATTCATACAAAGAGTCTACAAATTTCCAAATTAAAACTAGTAAAAAATAATGGAAATAGGATCCATGATACCATCGAATGACAAAGACCTACTGAGCTCACAGGCCTTGAGTGCAGCGTAGTATCCAGTCATATTTCATTGGATGGAGGGAGTATTCCGTTTTATTGATGTTTATTCCAGTTCGAATTTGGAAAAGGGTAATTTGTGGCATGAAATATCGTTTAAAAGTTGTTTTATTATGTCCGCCTGTGGCCTGCCTGGTTGCATCATTTTTCTGGAAGCGTGATTTGTGCCGCTATGCAGTGCCCCCGTTTTCCAGTAAGCTTGTACTCGTTTTGCCGACCTCGATGTTACTGACCACGGAAGGATGACAGGAATGAGTCACCCACCTGGGGGTAATTTCAACGGAACGACAAGGGCTCAAAACTCAAGATCCTCAGCACCATAGTCCAGCCACCTTCACCGTTAAACCAACACAGCTTGTATTGTGATGAGAATGGCAGACGAGGAGCCACGATTTGGCCTTCTGTTTGCAGTGGTTCAGCAAGCACACTTGTCCTGCCATCACAGTAATGCGAAGAGGAAGTACCTTCCTCACAAGTTCGCAGAACAAGATCGATTGCCGAGGGTGCTTTTGCCAAATGAGGTCACCTGCTCTCCTCACAATGCAAAACCAACTCCTTCTGCAAAAACCCTGGTCATAAGTTTTGATCCACAAGATATCTCATCAGAAAGACCCAGACAAGCAGTAGGCGACATGGGTGGTCGCTTAGACTAAGGCAAATTTGAAATAACTGTGCGGGCCCGTACGTGCAAACAAACCAAACAAAAACAAAAAACCAATTGTGACGTCTTTTCGTGAAGTCATAGCACCGTGTCTGTCATTGGTTGGCAAAATAAATGGCGTAACTTGGGAACTCGCTATTGTCCGAATTAATATCAAACCTTAAAAAGGCACATCCCACAGGTCCCCAGCAATATTCTGGCAAGTTTCAATTAGCATCCGGACCAGGGGTTGTCGAGAAACAGTGGTTCGCAGACACACGATAGACAGACACCACACACAGAGATTGCTGGAATTTATAAGATAGTGTGATAGAGAACACATCAGATGGCATTTTTTGCCATTCGTTGTTCCATATAGGAACATGAGCGAGCAACTGTCCATTCATCATTTGTGTTCGATTCCCTAACCTACGTTAGGGAAATCCAACGCGAACGTTGGGGTGAACAGCATATAGTAATTAATTGCATACTAGTCATACAGTTTTTGATGGATCGGCTGAAATTTTTTGACAGAAGGTTGATTATAGTGCGCATAAAAGCGCGGAAGCCGATTTTTGAATTTTCGAAAAAAAAATTTTTTTCGGATTTTTTCAAAATTTCAAAGTCCCTTTGCTAGAACGGTGGCGGTCCATACAACGGTGCTCAAAAGGGTAAACTACATCCTGGTAATGAACCTACCAGTCAAGTTTCAATCAAAATCGGTTGACTCCTCTGGCCTCACAGAGCTTCCATTACATAACAAACAAACAGGCAAAGCCGGTAGGCGACATGGGTGGTTCGCTATACTAATTGCAAATACTAGTCATCAGTTTTTGACGCGGATCGGGCTGAAATTTTTGACAAAGAGGTTGATTATAGGTGGCATAAAGGCGAAGCCCGATTTTTTGATTTTCGAAAAAAAATAATTTTTTTCGGATTTTTTTTAAAATTTCAAATCCCGTTGCTAGGCAACGGTGGCGTCCCATAGCAACGGTGCTCAAAAAGCATACAACTAGATCATGGTATTGAACCTACCAGTCAAGTTTCATCAAATCGGTTGACTCCTCTGGCCTCCAGAGCTGTCCAATTACAATACATACGACAGAACGGAAAACCTGAGACTAAGGGTAGTCGAGCGCCACCAAACACAGCCTGTGGTGAATAAATGCAGAGCACTGCAGTCACATGAAGTGATTCGTCCGTTAGGTTTTGGCCATATCAGTTTGAATGATCTCTGCTCGATCGTTCGAATGCGTCACGATCGTTGAGATGAGTCATACTTAGATGAAAACGTTAAGTAAGCATTGGAGATGAGTTCTGACATCTGTAAGACACCTCGTAAATAAACGATTAATCAGAAGTACTCTGGTGTATTTTGTATCACTGACAACATCTAAGAATGGGCGTTTTTACCACGTTTGGTAAAAAATAAATAAATGAAATAAAAACTCGCTTTGGGATTCCTACAATCCGTTTTTCTCACCTCCACATGCATGTTTGCATTCCTTCAGCTTTTTCTTCACTCAATTAATTGTCCCGAACAGTAGAAAGTTAAGTTTAATGCTTTCCTTAAAGAAATACACTTAGCTATAAAAAAAATTGGTATTTATTAAAATTTTCAAGATTTCACTCCAGCTTCAATACTTATTTATTCCACGAGATCCATTCCAATCTGATAAAAAAATAATTTGATAATATACTTTACCTATCTGTGAGTAGTCGTGTTTCCAAAGCAAAGCATGATTAAAATTAGGAGAATTCAAAATGGCGGCTAAGACCCCCTGCGAGCCGAAATTGCGCCTGAACCAAGGAGTTTCATGGAGTAAGCCGTCAATTATCTCAAAAGGGGTGTTTAAATTTACCCAAACACCCAATTTTTCATTCATGCCTTCCTTGGAGATCCTTTAGTGCGCATGCAAGTCCCCCCCAACACACACACACACACACACACACACCAACACACACACACACACACACACACACACCACACTATGACATTTATTCGTAATAGATAGAGAGACTCTCGCCCCCAATCTGGGTGGTCGAGTTTGCACATCACTTGCCTGAAAAAGTAATGGTCTGTGTTTTGCAAGAAGACTGGGATGTTTTGTGATGTGCACTTAAAAGGTTCTGAATCTAGATGGTCTAAGACTATGTATGCCTCCAATAGTAGTTAGTGTTTTAAGGGGTTCGAAATGATCTAACCTCTCAGACATGTAAAAGGGTATAAAAAGGTCCAGTGGTCTGAAGCTCAAAATGGTCAAGGGTCCAGCTGTCTAATCTCTTCTGAATGGGTGCAAGGGGTAATAACGGTGTTTAAGGGTCGAAGGGTCTAAAGGGACTTAAGGGTTAAAAGTCGAAATGTTCTAGGGGTCTTTTGGGTTTTGAGGGTCTTCTTTTGTCTAAAGGATCTTCAATGGTTTAAAAGGGCTGAGGGGCCTTTTAGGATATTAAAGGCTCTTAGGGGTCTTTTGAGCTCGAGGGTCTTAGAGATATTTTGGTGCCTTAAAAATCTTTCAGGGTCCTTAAAGTACTGGGTTTCTAAGGGGGTCGTCAAAGGTCTAAAGGTGTCCTTCACAGTCGAAAGGGTCAAAAAGTTTTTAAAAAGGTACATTCCAATAGAACGTAATGAAAAGACGTAATGTAGTCAGGGTGCCAACTAACGTTCAAACAGTACGTAATTAACATATCGTCACACGGCTTGAAAAAAACAGACAGCTTCATGGATGGACAGTATCTACAGGGTCTTCAGGGTCTTCGAGTTTAAAATATTTTTTGAGGTCTATGGGTCTTTGTGTCTTTGGGGTGTGAAGTTAGTTTTGGGGGTCCTTCATAGTTCTTAAGGGTCTTAGGAGTCTTTTTGGGGTCTAAATGTCGTGAGGGTCTTTGGGGTCTTTAAAGGGTGAGGTGGTGGATTGAAATACCCTGGGACAAATCCCCGGTCGGACTTGATTGTGTGCCAAATGTGGTGGTTGTTGCTCAGTGTCTTTGCAAAAAACGCGAAACATACATACATACAAACAAGAGATGACAACTTTAATTTATTAGATGTAATATATAATGTTCCTTTCATTTACAGTTTGTGAAAGAACAAGTTTGAAATAGCTTGAATATTTAAGTCCAGTTAATAAACGATAAAATGGTGACTTCAACTAAGAAGAAGAAAGCAAAACCAATTACAAAGACCAACCCATGAGTCGTTTAAAATTTTTTCTTACTAACACCACACTGTTGTCCTTTGGAGAAATCAAAAAAAAAATAGATCTAATGTAAAACCTATATTGTAAATGTAAAACCTATTATGTAAATGTATGTAAATTACATTTAAATGTATTATGTAAAACCATGCTGTAATATTATACTGTTTTCAAATTGGGAATACTCTTCCAGGGAGTGCAAGTAATGCAATCAAAGCAACAGACTGGCTTCTCCTCTTTGAGGAAACGTTCGTGTTCGCCATTGGGCAAGTATCACTAACAAACCTGAAACGTGGACTGAAAAACAGGTACAGATGAAGATGTAGGAAAGAAGCACAGTCCACACACAAAACCGCAACCTGTTCGAACTTAACATTAATAAGTGTAATTTGAAACTGGAGCTGGATGCATATATAATTTTGATGTTTAATTCTGCAGTAGATTTAAAGATAAATATTAAGTAATTCCCATCCATCCCATCCATTGGGACCATACTCTGTGCAGAGCATTGGTGCTGCCTAGCAGTTTCCTTGGCGATTGGGCACTATCCTGGAACAGGTTACCACTCAAACACAGGAATAACCAGCAAGCTTGCCAACTCATTTTGCCAACCGCAGAAGGATGACAGGCAGGTTAACCCACTTGGTTATTAATTCCAACAGCCAAGTGGGATTTCAACTCAGGATCCGCAGGCTCCCAAGCCCACCACCCCTTACCATTAAGCAAACACCAGACATACTATCTCATAAAGGGCAGAGTAACAAGCGTTGGATGAGTGTAGTTATGCCTCCACCAAGCACCTTGCAGCAAATGCTGTTGTTGGCAAAGGAGTGGTTCATGGTCCACTATTCCCAAGTTAATAGTGCTGGTTGCATATACTATCAGCTTCATCACCAGTGAGGAAGTTGGACCCATGGCTGATGAAATTTAATGATACCCAATGTTGATTGTATGACCTTTTGATTCTGTCCACATAGACTGGGATGTATGTGTTTATTTGACCATGTGTTGGGCCTTTAAGGCCAAATTGCATCATATATTAGTTTTCACAAGCTAAGTGGACTATTTACACTACATATGTATTAAAGTCCATATGTATGTACATATGTACAAACTATATGTATTAAGTGACTATATGGTATGTAAATGTATGTATGTATGTATGTATGTATGTATGTATAATATATATTATATATATATATATATATATATATATATATCTATATATATTATAATATATTAATATATATATATATATATATACATAAACACATAATACCTGGTGGTTGGCGCAGTGGTTAGGGCAGCAGCTTGGGATTCAAAAAGGGCCTGAGTTCAAGCCCGGTTGGGGCACTGAATTAATACACGAGGGGGTTTGACTCAGCCTGTCATACTCCAGAGGTCGGCGAAATGAGTACCCAGTATACTGGCGGTGGTAATACCCGTTAAATAGGTTGTAATCATATCCCTGTGGCGACCAGGGTTGCATCAGGAAGGGCATCCGGCGTAAAACATGTGCCAATCACTATGCGGATCATACGGATGATCCCGCTGTGGCGACCCCTAGCGGGAGCCAGCCGAAAGAAGAAGAAGAAGAAGAAGAAGAAA
>CM068953.1:102695333-102718603 GCA_035128595.1 Eptatretus atami
ACCATGTAAGTCAGAAAAGTATTCCTTTATATCTATATGTCTTTTCCTAAAAGTATGATTTTGGAATTTAAGGATTTGCGATGGTGCGACATTAGGAGTACTACTTGTAGGGAATTCTTCGATGTTATCTGGTTCTCCTTCTGACATATCAGAAGCACTATCTAGAAAATTTTCAATTTCTGATTCACAAACTGTGTTTATACTCTGTAGTATACAGGTATCAGTTGTTCTGTTTTTGACATGGAGGGGAGGGGTGAGGGAGGCTTGATTCCCCTTGAGTAATGTAGAGGAGGGGAGGTGAGATGGAGTGAGGGGGGAGGTAGTAGTATCAGCGCTGCCTCAGGTTTTTCAGGATGCGGTTTTTTCAGAGCTTTGTCACAACACTCAGGTATGACTTTAGGGGTATTCGATGGAGCAATTTCCACCATTGAGGAGTCCTTGGTGGTTAACTCGTGGCACAATTGGGGGGTTCTGGAGACAGTTTTTAGTTATTTTTCGGTAAGATCATTACATGGTTCAATTTCCTTTTCAGAAGTAGGGATCTTGACTGTGGTTTTCTTAATTTTCTCTGGGAGTAAATCCTCTCCACCTTGATCTACCAACAGGGGGTCCATTTCATCATTTGAGAGTGACTCATAACGATTTTCCATTGACACTGTGTCACATAAGCCAGGAGTTGTTTCACTCACAGCAAAAACCCACTTTTAAATAACTTTAAACGTCTTTTTCTCTGAAACGGCAGAACAGATCCAGGCGAAACTCCACCACTATGACCGCCTCTCCATGACGAATAAAAAGTTCTCACCCCTTTGAGGTACGACGCAACGTTTGGCTGCCATAGTGGATTGAAGGAAAAATATTAATTAATGTTTACTCTGGAACTACTGCATCAATAAATGTGAAACATCACCTTTATAGTGGAACAGTCATGCGAATGAGGGTTTGAAATTTCAATCGATCCGGCCCAGGGTTTGGCAGCCATGTTGGTTTGAAGAAAAATATTAAATAATGTTTTCTCTGGAACCGCTTAACCTGGCGAAGCGAAAATTTGCACTTATCTTCTACCATCGTGTTTGTACACGTGGTGAAAATTATGACGTCACAAGTCACATGGTTTGGCCGCCATCTTGGATTGAAGGATAAATATTAATTAATGTTTACTCTGGAACCGCTGCTTCTGTATATAAGAAAATTCAAATTTGTAATTTAGCCGACATGTGAAACAAAAGTTTAAAATTTCAACCTGATCGGTCACTCGTTTGGCAGCCGAATTATTTAATTATTTGAATCTGTTCGCCAGTAATAAGGAAATTGAACGCTTGTGGCTGCCAACCGGTTCGTAACTCGTCTGTTCCGCGCCGTCTCAAAGCAGGCCGTGTTTGTATCACCATTAAATAATGTTTTCTCTGGCACCGCTTATCCTATGAATGCGAAACTTTGCGACTATGATTTAAGTCTCATGTCGTATCAAAGGCGGACACTTGTGGGTACCCGGTCATCACTGCCAGCAGTTATAAAGTGGCAGTTCTAGTTATTATTATTACGCATTATTATTATTCTTTTTCCGCCGGCATTTTGCACCCTTTTTCGCTTTAAAAATCATTTTCTCTGGGACACTAAGTCCGATCGACAGGAAATTTTCACCATAGTATGTATCTTTTTTGATAGCACAATGACGTTATAATTATGACGTCATTGATCACGGTGGTCGTCGCCATCTTGAAAAAGCGATAAACTTTGGACATCTGATCTCGGAAACCGTGCAATGGAAAATTTTTTCACTTGATACATTTTATTAAGCTCCCTATGGGGAACACGTGTGATTTTTCGTGACGTCATAGGTGAAGCGATATACCGGTGAAAATTCGTCAAGTGAAACGCCGTATAGGAAAAATCTGAAAAATTCTGAGCGTCATCACAGCCAAAATTCATCGTCAAAAATGTTTTTTTTGACGTCATAGATGACGTAATTCGGCCGCCATCTTGTTTTTTAGTGTTTTTAAAAAAAAATCTTCTTCTCCAGAAGGGCTGAACAGATTGAGGCGAAACTTTACAGGTACATTCCCCAAGAGGTCCTCTTCAAGTTTGTTAATTTCTTCTGATTGGTCACATGGTTGGCGGCCATCTTGAAAAAAACCCTAAAACCTTCAAACATCTTCTTCTCCAGAAGCGCTGGTCCAATGAAGGCGTGATTTCACAACTATATTCGAGACATGTATGCGATGTAAGTTTGTTAATTCGAATTGATAGGTCACATGGTTTGGCCGCCATGTTGGTTTTAAGAAAAATATTAAATAATGTTTTCTCTGGAATTCCTTAAGCCATCGAAGCGAAAATTTGCAACTGCCTTCTCACATCAAGTCTCATAGAAGGCAAAAATATTTTACCTCAGAAGTCACATGTTTGGTGGCCATCTTGGATAGAAATCGACCTTATCCGATTTACACGAAACTTCACACACTTGTTAAGGTCGACGATAGAAAGCAGAATTTAAATTTTGATGTCATAGGTCACATGGTTCGGCAGCCATCTTGGATTGAAAATGAATAAATTTTAAAAATCTTCTTCTCCAGAACGGAAAGACAGATGGAGACGAAACTTTACACATATATTCAGCATGAGGTCCTTTCTCAAGTTTGTTAATTTCTTCTTGATCGGTCACATGGTTTGGCGGCCATCTTGAATATACCCTAAAAACTTCAAACATCTTCTTCTCCAGAACAGCTGACCTGATCAAGGGGAAACTTCACACACCTATTGCACATGAGTCGGGAATACAAGTTTGTAAATTTCTAATTGATAGGTCACATGGTTTGGCAGCCTTTTTGGATTTTAGAAAAATATTAAATAATGTTTTCTCTGGAACTGCTTAACCTATCGAAGCCAAAATTTGCAACTGTCATCCTCCATGATGTCTGCATACATGGTAAAAATTATGACGTCACAAGTTACATGGTTTGGCCGCCATCTTGGATTTACCCTAAAACCTTCAAACATCTTCTTCTCCAGAACGGCTGATCTGATCAAGGGGAAACTTCACACAACTATTGCACATGAGCAGCGAATACAAGTTTGTTAATTTCTAATTGATAGGTCACATGGTTTGGCAGCCATCTTGGATTAAAGAAAGAATATTAAATAATGTTTTCTCAGGAAATGCTTAACCTGTCGAAGCGAAAATTTGGAATTATCATCTACCTTCGTGTGTGCATACGTGGTAAAATTATGACATCACAAGTCACATGGTTTGGCCGCCATCTTGGATTGAAGGATAAATATTAATTAATGTTTACTCTGGAACCGCTGCTTCTATATATGCGAAACTTCAAATTTGTAATTTAGGCAACATGTGAAACAAAAGTTTAAAATTTCAACCTGATCGGTCACGCGGTTTGGCAGCCAGAATTATTTAATTATTTGAATCTGGTAGCCAGTCATCACGAAATTGAACGCTTTGTGCTGCCCGGTTCGTAACTCGTCTGTTCCGCTCCGTCTCAAAGCAGGCCTTGTTTGTGTCACTATTAAATAATGTTTTCTCTGGCACCGCTTATCCTATCAATGCAAAACTTTGCGATATGATTTAAGTCTCATGTTCTATCAGTTGTGTCAAAGGCGATACATCTGGGTACCCGGTCATCACTGCCAGCAGTTATAAAGTGGCAGTTGTAGTTGTTTTTGTTGCACTCCATGAAGTTCCACTTTCTGCACATTCCCATCGATGGCAGGTGACCCATATTTCACAGGTTTGACCCGTTTTCTTTCTGAAAACCCGAAGACCCTTGTTAGTGTGGTCAAAACCCGTACTGGATGGAAATTACGATCAATAATAAAATCCTAATGTTTCCCTTCCATTGCACTTACAAGGATTGACACAGACTGATAGCCTGTAGTGACCTGCAGTCGATATGCAAGGTATCACTCTGGTGTGTATTCATTTGGCTGTGTGACGTCATGAGCTTTCCCTCATCGAAGGCCATGTCGACGTCCTCCAGCATTCTGCGTGCAGTATCACCCCACTTCTGATCACATCCATCATATTGCCATCACCATGAATCATTCGACCCGTGATTTCAAATTCGCTCTTCCACTTCTTGATGATACATTTGTCAGTTCTTTTCGAGTATTTTAAATGGTTTTCATTTATACAAGGAGTCTACAAATTTCCAAATTAAAACTAGTAAAAAATAATGAAATAGGATCCATGATACCATCGAATGTCAAAGACCTACTGAGCTACAGGCTTGAGTGCAGCGTAGTATCCCATCATATTTCATTGGATGGAGGGGAGTATTCCGTTTAATTGATGTTTATTCCAGTTCGAATTTGGAAGGGTAATTTGTGGCATGAAATATCGTTTATGTTGTTTATTAAGTCGCCTGTGCCTGCTGGTTGCATCATTTTTCTGGAAGCGTGATTGTGCCGCTGATGCAGTGCCCCCGTTTCCAGTAAGCTTGTACTCGTTTTGCCGACCTCGATGTTACTGACCACGGAAGGATGACAGGATGAGTCAACCCACCTGGGGGTATTTCAACGTAACGACAAGGGCTCAAACTCAAGATCCTAAGATCATAAGCCAGCCACCTTCACCGTTAAACCAACACCAGCCTTGTATGGTTGATGAGAATGGCAGACGAGGAGCCACGATTTGGCCTTCTGTTTGCAGTGGTTCAGCACACACTTGTCCTGCCTCACAGTAATGCCGAAGAGGAAAGTACCTTCTCACAAGTTCGCAAGAACAAGATCGATTGCCGAGGGTGCTTGTCAAATGAGGTCACCTGCTCTCCTCACATGCAAAACCAACTCCTTCTGCAAAACCCTGGGTCATAAGTTTGATCCACCAAGATATCTCATCAGAAAGACCAAGACAAGCCGTAGGCGACATGGATGGTCCTAGACTAAGGCGAATTTGAAATATGTCGATAAGAGAACACATCAGATGGCATTTTTGCCGTTCGTTGTTCCATATAGGAACATGACGAGCAACTGTCCATTCATCATTTGTGTTCGATTCCTAACCCTATGTTAGGGAATCCCAACGCGAACGTTGGTGTGAAAGCATATAGTAATATAATTGCATACTAGTCAACAGTTTTTGACGGATCGGGCTGAAAATTTTTTGACAAAGAGGTTGATTATAGTGCGCATAAAAGCGCGGAAGCCAATTTTTGATTTTCGAAAAAATATTTTTCGGATTTTTTCAAAAATTTCAAAGTCCGTTGCTAGGCAACGGTGGCGTCCATAGCAACGGTGCTCAAAAGCATACAACAGATCCTGGTATAGACCTACCATCAAGTTTCATCAAAATCGGTTGACTCCTCTGGCCTCCAGAGCTGTCCATTACATACAAACAAAGACAGACATACAGACAGACGAAAACCTGAGACTAAGGGTAGTCTAGCGACCACCCAACAGCCTGTGGTGATACAATGCAGAGCACTGCAGTCACATGAAGTGATTCGTCCATTAGGTTTTGGCCATATCAGTTTGATTGATCTCTGCTCGATCGTTAGATGCTTCAGATCGTTGAGATGAGTCCATACTTAGACTGAACGTAAGTAAGCATTTGAGATGAGTTCTGAACATCTGTAAGACCACCTCGTAAATAAACGATTATCGAAGTATTCTGGTGTATTTTGTGTCACTGACAACATCGAGAATGGCGTTTTTACCACGTTTGGTAAAAAATAAATAAATGAAATAAAAACTCGCTTTGGATTCCTACCAATCCGTTTTTCTCACCTCCAACATGCCATGTTTGCATTCCTTCAGCTTTTCTTCACTCAATATAATTGTCCGAACAGTAGAAAAAGTTAAGTTTAATGCTTTCCTTAAAAAATACACTTAGCTATAAAAAAAATTGTTATTTATTAAAATTTTCAGATTTCACTCCAGCTTTCAATACTTATTTATCCACGAGATCAATTCCCAAATCTGATAAAATATTTTGATAATATACTTTAACTAGTCTGTGAGAGATCGTGTTTCAAAGCAAAGCATGATTAAATAGGCAGAATCAAAATGGCGGCTAGACCCCTGCGAGGCGAATTTGCCTGACCAAGGAGTTTCATGGAGTAAGCCGTCAATTATCTTCAAAAGGGGTGTTAAATTACCCAAACACCCAATTTTCATTCATGCACTTCTTGGAGATCCTTAGTGCATGCAAAGTCCCCCCCCCACACACACACCACACACACACACACACACACACACACAACACACACACACAACACACACACACACACACACACCTGACATTTATTCAATAGATAGCAGAGTCTCGCCCCCAATCTGGGTGGGTCGAGTTTGCACATCATTGCTGAAAAAGTATGGTCTGTGTTTTCAAAAAGACTGGAGATGTTTGTGTGTGTGGCACTTAAAAGGTTCTAGAATCTAGATGGTCTAAAGACTATGCTCCAATGTAGTTAGTGTTAAGGGGTCGAAATGATCTAACCTCTCAAACATGTAAAAAGGGTATAAAAAGGTCCAAGTGGTCTGAAGCTCAAAATGGTCAAGGGTCCAAGCTGTCTAATCTCTCTGATGGGTGCAAGGGTTAAACGGTGTTAAGGTCGAAGGGGTCTAAAGGGACTTAAGGTTGTAAAAGTCGAAATGTTCTAGGGGTCTTTGGGGTTTTGAGGGTCTTCTTTGGTCTTAAAGGATCTTCATGGTTTAAAAGGGTTGAGGGGCCTTTAGGATATTAAAGGCTCTTAGGGTCTTTTGAGCTCGAGGGTCTTAGAGATATTTTGGTGCCTTAAAAATCTTTCAGGTTCTTAAAAGTACTGGGTTCTTAAGGGGTCGTCAAAGGTCTAAGGTGTCTCAACAGTCGAAAGGGTCAAAAAGTTTTAAAAGGTACATTCCAATAGAACGTAATGAAAGACGTACATGTAGTCAGGGTGCAACTAACGTTCAAACAGTACGTAATTAAATATCGTCACACGGTTTTTACAGACAGCTTCATGGATGGACAGTATTTCAGGGTCTTCAGGGTCTTCGAGGTCTTAAATTTTTTGAGGTCTTATGGGTCTTTGGTGTCTTTGGGGTGTGAAGAGTTTTAGGGGTCTTCATGTTCTTAAAGGGTCTTAGGAGTCTTTTGGGTCTAAATGGTCGTGAGGGTCTTTGGGGTCTTTAAAGGGTGAGGTGGTGGATGAAATACCCCTGGGACAATCGAGTCGGACTTGGATTGTGTGCCAAATGTGGTGGTTGTTAGCTCAGTGCTTTGCAAAAAACGCGAAATACAACATACTAAACAAAGAGATGACAATTTAATTTATTAGATGTAATATATAATGTTCCTTTCATTTACAGTTGTGAAAGAACAAAGTTTGAATAGCTTGAATATTTAAGTCCAGTTAATAAACGATAAAATGGTGACTTCACTAAGAAGAAAGAAAGCAAACCAATTACAAAAGCCAACAATGAGTAGTTTAAAGTTTTTATTACTACACCACACTGTTGTCTTGAGAAATCAAAAAAAAAAAGAAATTTAAATGTAAAACCTATTTGTCCATGTATGTAAATAATTATACCTGTTCCATTGAAATACTCTCCGGGAGTGCAAGTAATGCAATCAAAGCAACAGACTGGCTCTCCTCTTTGAGGAAACTTTCGTGTTCCCATTGGGCAAGTATCACTACAAACTGAACGTGGAACTGAAAAACAGTACAGATGAAAATGAGGAAAGAAGCACAGTCACAAAAAACGCACCTGTTCGAACTTTACATTATAAATGTAATTGAAACTGAGCTGGAATGCAAATATATTTTGATGTTTATTCTGCCAGTAAGAATTTAAAGATAATATTAAACTATCCATCCATCCATCCATTGGGACCATACTCTGTGCAGAGCATTGGTGCTGCCTCAGCAGTTTCCTTGGCGATTGGGCAATATCCTGGACAGGTCACCACTCCAACACAGGATACCAGCAAGCAGCCACTCATTTTGCCAACCTCAGAAGGATGACAGGCAGAGTTATCCACACCTGGTATTAATTCAACAGCCAAGTGGGATTTGAACTCAGGATCCCAGGCTCCCAAGCCCACCACCCTTACCATTAGGCCAACACCAGACATACTAATCTCATAAAGGGCAAGTAAACAGGTTGGATGAGTGGTAGTTTTCCCCCAAGCACCTTGCAGCAAATGCTGTTGTGGCAAAGGAGTGGTTCATGGTCACTATTCCAGTTAATAGGTGCTGGTTGCATATACTATCAGCTCATCACCAGTGAGGAGTTGACCATGCTGATGAAATTTAATGATACCCAAATGTTGATTGTATGACCTTTGATTCTGTCCACATAGACTGGGATGTATGTGTTTATTTGACCATGTGCTTTGGCCTTTAGGCCAAATTGCATGCATATATTAGTTTCACAAGCTTAAGTGGACTATTTACATACATATGTATTAAGTCATATGTATGTACATATGTACAAACTATATGTATTAAGTGGACTATATGTATGTATGTATGTATGTATGTATGTATGTATTATGTATATATAATTATTATATATATATATATTATATATATATATATATATATATATATATATATATATATATATATATATATATATATATATATATACATACACATATATAACCTGGTGTTGGCGCAGTGGTTAGGGCAGCAGCTTGGGATTCAAAAGGCCTGAGTTCAAGCCCCGTTGGGCCACTGAATTAATACACCAGGGGGTTGACTCAGCGCTGTCATCCTTCCGAGGTCGGCGAAATGAGTACCGTATACTGGGCCGGTGTATACCCCGGTTAAAATAGGTGTATCATATCCCTGTGGCGACCAGGGTTGCATCAGGAAGGGCATCCGGCGTAAAACATGTGCCAAATCACATATGCGGATCATACGGATGATCCGCTGTGGCGACCCCTAGCGGGAGCAGCCGAAAGAAGAAGAAGAAGAAGAAGAAGAAGTGGACTATTTACTTTTGCTTTATGTGATTCATTTGGTGCAAGCCAGGTTATTAGTATTTGCAATTGGTTGTCAATTTTCGCCGCCAAAATAAAGGGATGAGTGATTTGTATAATAAATGAAGGTTTTGTAGTAACATCAACAAAACACCGACTGCAGGCAACAATTGCAGAATCACATGAAACAGTAATAATTCCCATTATTACAACACAGCCCACTGATGGTCCTTCCAATTTGACATTCAATAAAACAAAAAAGTTGTAATAGAGAAGTGCTTTGACATAAAAATGATACATTTTTTTTTGCAATCAATGCTGCAACGGGTTGTATAGTTACATATAAACATGTCCACACACACACACACACACACACACACACACACACACACACACACACACACACACACACACACACACACACACACAATATATAGTTGCAATCTGGAAGCCATGAGCACAAGACATTCAGGTTCCTATAGCTTAGTTATTTCGATAAGTATGTGTTTTATAGATAGCTTCCATCCCCTCTCTAATGGGTGAATAAATGTAAATGCGCTGTGAAGTTATTTTAATAGTCAGGTTTTCTTTTATTTAACAACAACAACGATAAACAACCCATCTTCACTTCCATCTTGATGCCATGACGCTCGCGGAATTCTTGCACCTCACCAGCAGGCCGCGCGTGGGTGGAGTCTAGAATCTAGATCTCTTGGAGAGAATTGCAAAAGTAATGTGAAGTGCACGTATTGGAGTCACCCACAAACCGCTACGTACGATCTGGGTGTTTAACCAAATTGAAAGATGTAATAGCGGATAGTGAAAAGTCAGGTGTGGTAGAGAGCACTGAGTGCAAGACTGTTGGGAGCGTATATCAGAGAAACGGGGAGAAACCTCCATACACGGCTGGATGAGCACAAAAGGGTGATGCGATTGGGTAACACAGATATGAGTCAACAATTGCACAGCACCACATACAAACGGGGCTTCAACTGGACCTAGGAGGAGCCTGGTACTGGATGTCACGCCCAACAAACACCGACGATAATGCTCAAAGCCTGGCATGTTAAAAAACAGAGAGGTGGTCTAACAAATAAGCCATTGATCTCCCTTTACAATACAAACCATTCTTAAAGCATCCATAAGAGGTTGTGCAAAAGCGAGGATTCAGGTAGGTTCAACAATTGCTTTGGAATGCATACACCCCAAAAAATCATCACCCACTGCAATGCACTGCTCAAACATGCTAACACTGCCATCTTGCAAAAACACACACTCACACCTTTCACACGTACATGCATAATAGTGCAGAAACTGAATCCACCCACACTACACTATATCATATACAAATAATTATATATATATATATATATATATATATATATATATATATATATATATATATATATATATATATATATATATATATATATATATGAGAAGGCGATGCTCACCTTAACACTCACTGCTATTCAAAGTGGACGCAAGTCATCGACTGCGGTCGCGCGAGTTTTCCATTTCACATTATCATAATATATAACATGTAATGTATAAAATAAAATGTATAAATCTTGAAAATAATATATTTAAGCCGACAAATTCAAAATACGAGAGAGAGAGAAGTCTGTCAACGTTGGAAGTTATACCAAAACCGAACGTGAAGGTAATATAATGTGAATTTCAGCGGAGTTGCCAGTGGTGCTCTTTCGTTTTGCCAAAAGTGTGTAATTATAATTTACAGTGTCATGAAAGTTTTAAAATATTCGTATTGTTTCTTTATATATAGAAAAACTGCTTAAAACAAACTCCTAATACCAACAGTAGTTAAGTATTCATTGTGTTAGGTTCTAGGAACCGTAAGCATCCAAACATACAGTTGTCCCAAAGTCAGTTATTGCCATTAAGTATATGTGTAGACAGATCCCTTCCTGTGTTTAGTGGGAAAATTAAAGGGTGTGTGTCGATGTTAGTTATGGTAATAAATCTTTATATCCCATCCCCCATCACATCCACTGCCACCTGCGTCTCTGGAGCCTCTGTTTCGAGGCAAAATTTGCAGCAGTTCCAGTTCCTCGGCTTCCCCAAACGTTCCAATTTCTTCTTGGCTGTACCACCGTTCACCTTTCTCAAACACTTGTGAGTCGCGGGCTTTCCCGGCCTGGCCGAGATTCCGCCCAGAAAGGGGGACCCATGAAGGACCTGTCCGATCGGACTCTTGGTATTTCATTTATAATCGCCGCATGACTGTGGACTCAGGTAAAGGTTGGAAAATAACATAGGTTTAATGGAATATATTTTTGAAGCATTATCACTAGAGGTTGTTTAATTATCTTTTGTTAGAATTTTATTGTATTGTTCATTTTTATATTCTATTTGCACTGATTCTACTTATACAGTTCAATATTAGCTCAATATTACAAATAAGCATTACAGTCCTATACAGGTAGAATATATTAATTATTTTTATCTCTAATTTACAGAGTGAAGCGAGGCCCAATGGACATGTTATCAAGCCGAGAATCCGTGCTGACCACACAAGTAATTCTGAATCAGATGACGGCGATGTAAATGAAGCTGAAGTATTGCCGCAAAAAATATCTACTAGCTTTACTCGGAAATATGACTCCTCATACATTCAATTCGGTTTTGGAGCCACGAATGATGGGGGAGTGCCAAAACCGCAGTGGTTATTTTGTGAGATGTGTTGGCTAACGACTCAATGAAGCCTCAAACCTCAAGAGGCATTAAATACAAAACATAAGAAATGATTCAAAGTCGAAAGAGTTCTTTGAAAGAAAGCATGTTGATTTAAAAGACCATCAGAAACAGATCTTTGAAGCGTCAACATAAATACTTGTGCTTTGCGGCTTCTTAAAAAGTAGCACTTCGAGTTGCTAAGGCTAAAAAGCCATACACAATCGGTGAGAGCAGTGATAGGCTGTATTAAAATTCTGCATGGAAATGCTGGGTGAGGCGGCTGCAAGGAAAGTGGCTCAGGTGCCACTTTCAAATGAACTATAGCTCGAGAATTCACGATCTGGCTCAGGATATGGAAGATCAACTCATAGGACAGATTAAGTTAGCAAAGTACTTTTCTTTGCAGCTTGATGAATGTGCAGACATTGCTAATATGGCATTTCTGATGGTGTATGTGCGCTTGAACATGAGGGTGATTTGAAGGAAGAGTTTTTTTTTCTCTGCTTCACTACAACAAAAACAACTAGTTCTGAAGTGTTCAAGACTGTGAGCGACACATCGTTAACAAATGTGGGTTGGATATGAAGTTTTGCATAGGCGTATGTTCTGATGGCGCTGCCGCAATGATAAGATGGCATCAGGAGTGGTTACCCAGATCAAGGCGCTGCCCCAGATGCAAGCAATCACTGCTTCCTTCACCGAGAAAGTCTTGCAACAAAAAAATGTCAACAGAACTAAACAGTGTGCTCAGCGAGGTGTAAAAATTGTGAATCATGTAAAGGCAAATGCTCTAAATTCGAGACTATTCGCTGCATTATGTGATTATATGGGAGCTGATCATAACAGCTCCTATTGCATGCCGATGTAGTTTGTTATCAAGGGGAAAGTCTCTGTCAAGAGTATTTGAACTACGAAACGAACTGGCCGAGTTTCTTCAGGACAAAAACAAACTGGTCACAATTGTTCTGAGATGTGAATTGGCTAGCCAAGCTGGCTTATTTGGCTGATATCTTTGTCATCTTTAATGATCTCAACACCTCCATGCAGGGAAGGATGGCTTCGTGTTTTACAATGGCAGACAAGATCGAGGACAAAAACGAAAGCAAGCATGGAAGAGTCGAGTGTCAAGAGATTGTTATGACATGTTTTACCAATTAGCGGCAGTCATCCTGATGCAGAAGACCTAAATGTTACATCTCTACGAAATGTCATCAGAGAACACTTGACGAATTTGGCAGAACGTTTTCAGCATTACTTTCCAGAAGAAGAAGATCCACGGAAAGGGAATGAATGGATCCGAAATCCGTTATGCCATTGAGAGATGACTTAGGTGTCACTATGGGGATAAATTGTTGGAGCTGTCTGTGACGAAGGATTGAAGAGGAGTTTCGAAACTACAACAGCATTTACTTCTTTTTAGATAAAAGTGAAAGCAGAATATCCTGAGCTTACTGAAATTGCTCTGAAAACTCTTCTCCCATTTCCTTCAACCTACCTCTGCGAGACTGGCTTTCAACCATGAGCATCATTAAGACAAAGTACAGGAATAGTGTGGATATTCATTCTCCATTGCGTGTGGCACTGTCCTCAATTGAACCACGATTGGATAAGCTGACAAAGAAGAAGAGGCTCACCTTTCGCATTAGTAAAAGTTAAGGATTAACATGCCTATATCATCAATTTATATTTTAACATTACGACATTTTCAAAGTTGTCTTCAATGTAATGTTACTATTTCCTTTCAATCTTTCTTTTAATGTCTTTATTCACTGGAGTTTAAGATAACTAAAATAATATATTTTTTCAACCTACCTTATTCTATTAAGTTTTTCATTTTATTACTTATATACCGATACATATGTTTATAATAACTATGTTTGAAGGCTTTGCTAGTTTGATTTTTTATATATTTTTAAATATTGTTAATACTGTATTACTCGTTACAAAATATATATAAAAAAATGTGTCAACTTTTATTATATTATTATATTTTTATATTATTCCAGTATAATATTATTACTACAGATGTTCAAACAATATTTTCTTGGATCATAAACAAATAATAATATGGACAAATATGGTACCGCCCTGGCACATTGGAAAAAAACCTGCCGGTCCACCACATCAATAGTTTGGGAAGCACTGCCTTAACAGACAGAGAGTGCTGCAATGGATAAAGGACGAATGTGGTCATCATTGGTTAGATATTTATCGGTAACATCCTGATGAGATCAAAAAGCCCAAAAATCTGGATCTGTGGTTCCGTTTGATGTTTAACTGATGATGATCATAAAATCTTTGTCTCTTTGACAGAGTCACTGGGTCGAAGCCTCTGTTTTGGAGGTGACTCTTTGGTGTGGATTGTTGTCCAATGTGGATCAGCAGAGTGCTGTCACATTCCTCATGTTTTGATATATATTCAAGTTTGGAAGACGTATTATGTATTACTAAGACCATCAGTCACATTTGCTCTACGGCGAGGATAAGGCGCCGTATGCCTCTGAATTGACAGAAACGTGCGGCGCCGCAGAGAAACTGAGGTGGCCTCAGGGTGGCCCTACGCCGTTTGGCTATCTTTTACAGGCCGTAGGGTCGCCGTGGAATGAAATCGCGGAGTTATAACTTTTTGTCATTTCTACGCTCGCGTAGCAATTAGACAAGCCAAGCTATGACGTAGATGTGTTCCACGTCGACCGTACGTAGGCGTACGGTGGGCTTGCGTTTTCCATGCGGCTGCCGTAAGCTCTTCTCAATGAAAAATGAATTTTCCCAACTCCCAAAAAATTACGGCGGTCGCACTATTTACACTGTCGCCGTACGGTGGCCTTGCGGTCTGTGTGACTACCTGTGGGCAACGCAAGGTCGACGCACGGTTCCCCTATGCCCGCCGTGCTCCTACGCAGTCTGCGTCGACCGTGCGTCCACCGTGCGCTACCGCTAGAGATCGGAGTATAGTTGTTTGCCTATACACAGTGGTGCCCCAGAATCCGAATTTAATTCGTTCCAGGAGGCTGTTCGGATTGCAAAAAGTTCGGATTCAAAAAATATTTCCCATAAGAAATAATGCAAAGTGAATTAATCCGTTTGTGGACCCAAAGAAAACCCACTTTCAAGACACTTTAAATGAAATTCCCATGTTTAAGGTAAAATAAGATGAGTATATGACCTTCGGTGGCGGTGTATTGTATGTAACTGGTACAATCGCCACATCCAAAGGTCCACACAGGCTCGAGCTCCGGCCTGGGTTTCGATCGCTCGCGCACTGCGAGAACGCTGCCCCAGGGCAACTCATCAAACATGATGCCCCCAGAACCACAATCACTTTCATCAAACGCATCGGGCTGACGTAATCATGGATATTAAAAATTACAATAGGTTTTGCTGTGAATTCAATCCTTGCCCGAAAGTCCGTCACACCACGTGATCGGATTGCTTTTTTTGTTAATAATTAAAACACAAGATGATGAAAAAAAAAATGAAGGTGAAAACACGAGGTAAGGCCTAAGTCACATTTGCTCGGCGCCCGGAGGGTCTACAAAATGTACGGACACTCGCAATTATAAGCGGCCGCAGTATTTCCACGGTCACACAATGTAGCAGTCACACATGTTTTTATTTTTCGGGTAGCCGCACGGCGTGTTTATAAATTGTGGAGACCGAAAACGTGGGGTGCCGTAATTTTTTGGGTTGGGAAAATTCATTTTTCATTAAGAAGAGCTTATGGCAGCCGCACGGAAAACGCAAGCCCACCGTACGCCCTACGTACGGTCGACGTGGAACACATCTACGTCATAGCTTGGCTTTGTCGAATTGCTACGGTGAGCGTAGAAATGAAAAAAGTTATAACTCCGCAGTTATAATTCCACGGCGACCCTACGGCCTGTAAAATTAGCCAAACGGCGTAGGGCCACCCTAAGGCCACCTCAGTTTCTCTGCGGCCGCCGCACGTTTCTGTCAATTCAGAGGGCGTACGGCCGCCTTATCCTCGCCGTAGAGCAAATGTGACTGAGTACTTCCACCGACGAACTGAATGAACAAAGCGCGAAGATGCGGCTCGAACAGGTGGGGGAGACACGTGAACAAACATGAACGCTACGTTGTGTTCGGTTTTTTAAAAATGTATTGGGTTTTAGGGCCAAACTTTCTCGAAAAAATTGTTCGGATTCCAATTTGTTCAAACAGCTTGGCCGTTCGGATTCTGGGGGACCACGGTATATTATAGTTATAGTATATTCAGTTATATATACTGGTGTATTTTATTTCAGTAAAAAAAGGACTAGTATATATACCCACTCGTTACCGTCCGTCTGGCCGCACGTTCGCCTTAGGCCCCCCTGCGGTCGCCTTGCGGGCACCTTGAGGTCCCTTGCGTCTGCCTTGAAATTATATTGCCGCCCAGGGAAGCCTAAGGTCACCGTGCGACATAAATCAAAGACCGTACGGCACCCCCACGTTTTCGGTCTCCACAATTTATAAACACGCCGTGCGGCTACCCGAAAATAAAAACATATGTGACTGCTACATTGTGTGACCGTGGAAAAGCTGCGGCCGCCGTAGAATTGCTAGTGGCCGCAGATTTTGGAGACCCCACGGCGCCGTGGCAAATGTGACCTAGGCCTAAGTAGAAATATAAAATCAATGTAGTCACATTCATTAGTAGAATGTACTTACTTCTTTTTGTTGGCCTTTTCCAAAATGACGGCGTTGTTGTCGATGAAAAACTCTTTACTTTGAGATCGAGATGATTTAAAATATCCAACAACATGAACATCCATGTGATTATCTTCATTCAATTGCCAGTTGAGAATTTCTAAATTGACGGGAAGATCACCATTTTCATCAAAATAGAATAATGTAGCCATACTTGTTGTGAACGTCACCTTTTGTAAGTAAAATAGAAGCTAAAAATGGTGAAAAAACATCATTTAGTGTTGGGCTTATCTACAGAACATGATCTTTGATTGAAAAGTTTTTGGATCACAAGAAAATGTATCAGAAAACAGGATGGAGCAATGATGGTGTTACCAAAAATATAATAAATCGCATTCTGTTCTCACACCATTGTTTCTCCTGCATGCAATCCTGTAGGGTACAAACGGGAACTGAAATTGGCTCATTAGACCATCACCTCTTGTTTTTCTTCCTCCATTTTTGGCTCAAAGAGAGATCCGAGGGACAAGCAGATTGGGTCTTGATATAGTATTTTGAGACAGATTCTGTGATGGCTCACAATTGCAGTATTGAGATAGCCAACAGATTCACAGCACCCAGATATTATGAGGATCCTGAGACAGACTGGACTAACTTCAAATATGATGTCAGTTCTTTCACAAAAATATTGTTTTAAAAATCTCGCTGTGCAAAGAAAACCTGGATTTCTGAGTTTACCCTCACTCCAAATGAAGAAAGATAGTTAGCCAGATTAAATGTTGATACATTTGAAACCAGAAGGCTGCCAAAAGTATGAGACTATGCACTCCATTAAGATATCACAAACGTTTGGGACAAAAAGCTACATCATAGCTGCTGCAGCTACTTCACATGACAAACACACCATCTATAAAGAACTCCTTTCCTGCCATATCCACACTAAGGATCGGTCCATTAGAATGACAATGGATCAAAACTCACGAACACAGAGGAATTTTGAACAGATGGCAGCAGCACGTCTCCCATCTCCAAACCAGCCCACCTGCTGAAGATGACCCCATGCTCTATGCCTCTTCCAGTAAAACCTAGAGTGATCCAACCTGCAACTTACTCCTTGTGACCCCCTCTGAAGTCCAGGCTGCCCTCCAGAAACTAAATAATTGGGAGACGCCTTGGATTTGTGTAATCATGGCATTATGGAGCTGCCATGGTCAAATGGCTACCTACATGGTCATTGCAGTTTGGATCGCAAAGTCCATATCCACAGACTGAGGAAGAGGAATAATACTTCCATTCTAGATTATTCCTCTTCTCTCGTCTGTGGGTATGGAATTAAGCAGCAATCACCATTGAATCACAGTCCTTTATATTCCTGTCAAAGTGTTTGCACAACTTTTCCTCTCTCAAAGTTGACCTGTGCTACAGAACTCTCCACGTCCTCAGAAAGCAGGATTTTGCCATGCTAGAAGTACAACTCAGCAGATTTTTATGATTTGACAACTGGTTGAGAGAGCAATGGAATTAAATCCGAGTGCTGACATTGCCTTTATTGATTTCAAAAGCAAAACTCGTATGGATGTGCATCAACTGCACAAAGACAAAATTGATAGCTGCAACTCCTAACAACACTAACCAACCCCATATTGACATCTTCAGCCATGCTGTGCAGTTTGTTGATCAGTTGATTATCTCATATCAGTCATTGACAAGTCTCACATTAAAAGCAGTGGTTTCTGGAAATCACCTGTGTGGTCCGTTGACTCAAGTGTCACATTCAAAACTCTATAAAGATTAAGATATACCATGCTCTAATGATTTTTCTTCCACTGTATGGAAAGGAAACATGGACCACTGCCACTGCTGATCTCCATCGACTGGACACATTTTATATTGATTGTCTTCAACGCCTAGGAACTCCCAGATGGTTCCAGCACATCACCAGTCTTCAGATCCGGCAAAGCACCAAACAGCCACTTGCATCCTCTCTTCCACACCAATGACATTTGTGGATGTATGGATATCCCAAATACATGCCGCTTCATCTGCCATCCCACTACGTATACAGTTTTACCCAACCATAGCTTGATGGCGTACCCTCAGGGAAGCACCTGGATGATGTAGATGGACTCAATTAGACAAAATTAAAATGCCACAAACATAAACGCAATTGTGGCTCCCCACCATGTGAAGAACCAGAAGAGATGGCACAATATTATCCATGGAGTGCCAACGCTGGACTTCAAGATAGGCCCTTCAGTCAAGTCCTCCACCAGTTTTTACGTTTTTGTTCCATTCTAGTTTTATCGACAGCTTTTCCTTCCTTTTCTTTCAGCCCCCTTCTTGCTGTGTTTGAGCTTGTATCCAGCTTGTTCACTCTCTGTGTCCTCCACCCCCTTCCTTTGCTCTCTCCTTCTTCCTTTCAGACATTCTTCTTCCAGGTCATTGTTCCTTCCCTCTCCACTGCAAATGCTATGTCTTCCTCCTTTCCATTATATTATTTATGTTCTTACTGTGTTTTCTATCTCGCCTTGGTGAAGAAAAAAAGAACAATCAGCTTTGTCTCATGGGAATGGTCAATTAGGTACTACATCTTGGTGGCAAGGAGGTTTTTTGTGATACATTTTTCTTCAGAATGACTATTTGCAGAACACAACACACCAAAAATGACATCATCAATGACATCAAATTGAGATGATTCTATGGAAGGAATAATCAGAAGTTAGAAAACCTCAAAATAGACTGAAATCAATGTTCATGGGGAATTTACAATATCCTAATTAAAGTGCAGGTATAAACAAACACACGAGGAAGCAATATGCACACTGAAAACCATATTATTGACGCCCTCATCAAAATACTACGAAAAATTCAAGATTTTTCTTGAGATGAAAATGTTTCCAAAGCAAGTAAGTGTTTATAACTTTGGAGAAGAATAGTGTTGGAGAAGGAAAACATGGGGAAAGAACAGGCAATGGGGAACCAGTGAGGTAAGAGGCCAACATGGCAAGAACTGCAAAGAGAATTCTGAATGTCGATTAGAACATCACAACAAATTTGGGAGTTGGATATACCTAAAAGATGAAGGGTGCAATTAGCATAGTAACAAACCTGCCAAGTCTTTAAATTGTTAATTTTGGAGCAAGATCCATTTTCAAAAGGCCCTTTAGAAGGTATGCAAGTGTGAAGGTCATCCAATGCATGAGCGACTGTTAATACAGCCAAGTATACCGTATAAGTCAGTTTTGGACGAGATACATCAGTAAACTGCATTTCCGCTTCATCCAAACTCTTCTGACAGGGACAGTCTTTTTCAGAATAGTCACTCATAACCCAGCAACAGTTACAATGGCTTTTCCAAAATTCATTCAAGAACCCCTTCAGTGAATGGTCATTCAAGTTAATAGATCTTTCTTTCTTGTGTTCCTGGAAAATGTGAATTACCGGATAAAGACACAGTACTTACATTAATACATTCTCTCAGAATTGAAAACAAAAACAAATTTAATTCTCTCAGAATTGCTAACTTTGTAAGATTTTTGTCATTTTGCAACTTATTGACTTTTTAGGCAATTAAATTCTTCACAATTTAAACCACATCAAAATACTTCAAATTAAATCTAAATGCAACACGTAATGTTTCTACATCCACAAAAGTTCCACGAAACCTTCATCCATGTTTTTCCTCAATATTCTTAGAAATGCGTAAATTGAACAAAGGGTGATCAAAAGGTTCTGTCAACGAGATACTCAGACCAAACAAGCCTAAAATATTCAATATATATATATATATATATATATATATATATATATATATATATATAAGTGTATAAAATTCTTCATAAATTTGTCATGTGGGAGGAATGATGGGAAGATCTTGAAATAAATGAGTGTTAGCTGAAGAAATGAAGAAAGAGGTGAAGATGGAGTAGAGAGGCTACACGGGCCATGGCAGTGCAATGTGAAGCAGACCTGGCCCATGCTGCACTGCTGATATGATGTCGGCATAGCACGCTTGCAAAGTGTAGACATGCAGCTTCATACGGATCTCACCACATGGAGCCGAATGTGAGAGAGGCACACGCTGTTTGTATTAACAAGCTGTGTGGCCTTGAAAGACACCGCGAGGTTACTATCTTGGTTGGGACGATGAACGGTACCGCACACCGAACATTCTGGGGCAGATTACGTCATTTTGAAAGTCCAATTTTACCAAAGAATACCTATGTAGAATGAGGCTAATGTTGAAAACATACCTCTCCCTAATAATCAAAATCAAAGCCATAAACCAGCTTGCAGTGCCAGTGTTTCAATACAGCTGTGGAATATTAAATTGGCTACAATTGGAAATTTGAAAACGAGATATCAAAACAAAGAAACTTCTCACTATCAACAAAATGTTCTTTAAAAACCAGAGCATCTTGAGAATGTACCTGCCAAGAAAAGAAGCAGGTGGTGGCCTGATGGAACTCAATCAAGTTCACAGAGCAACAACTGTAGGATTAGCAGAGTACGTGAAAAGTTGAACAAACTACAGAATACAATTTGTATACCAGCATGATGACAACAAAACAAAAAATGGTATCCCTCCTAAAGCTTCCAAAAAAAGGTGTGAAAAGAAGATGTCAAACACAGAACAGAAACAGTAACAAATACAGCCCCTTCAATTCAAAAAAAGATAAAAGAAAAATATATTAAGGTGAAATATCAAGAGATATATAGCGACAATTGGGAGAAAAACAAAAGAGCAGAAATATTCAAAAAAGAGTTGGACAAATTGCATATAGACAAATAAGGTTCACTGGAATGGCTAAGAAGAGGTCACTCAATTGGGATAGAGAACGAATCATTATAAATGCCCAAGACCAAGGATACTGCACTAACAGCTTTAAAAAGATGGTGGGACTGAGCCAATCAGACAAGTGTAGATTTTGCAAGGTAGAAGCAGAAAGCATGAGTCAACTATCTCAATGTAAAAAAAAATGGCTGAACAGCTGTACACACAAAGGAACAAGAGTATGTGGATTAATCCACTGGCACATCTGCAAAAATTAAATATCCCAGTCCCAGAAAACTCATGGAAACGCGAACAAAAAGCAATCATTGAAAACGAGGCGATAATGCTCACGTATGACCTCATGCTCCCATCAAGCATGAACAAAGAAAAAAAGCACTGACCAGACAGAATACTCATATACAAAAAAGGAATTGAAGGCATTGCTGATTGACGTTTCAGTACCCAGTGATAATTGTCGAAACAACCGTTATTGTTAACCTGAGGCGGTCCCTTGGGGTGGGGTGGACCCATAAATCAAGAAAATGACCAAATATCAATGTCTCAAGAATGAAGTCAAAAGTTCTTGGGAGCTGAAAGAGTGCCAAAATTGTACCAGTGATAATTGGAGCAATGGGAATGATAGACTAAATCCATACAAATATCTTACAAACCATCACTGGGAGTATTACCACAAATTAACTACAGCTGCAAGCTGTCCAGGGCTCAGTGACGATCCTGAAAAAGAGCCCTCAGAACAAATCTCTGAGAACAACACAACCTCATAATTTAGTCCTTCAATTGAGGGCCTTCACTGAGAACACTTCAATTCCTGCATCACTACAGGTTTGGAGCATAAAAGAGCATGGTTCGTCATTGTTGGTTTTGGTTATTGTGGCCGAAGTTTTCGTCATTGTCAAAATAATCGTTGGTGGTGCTCATCACGGTCATAGTCATTGAAGTTGTCAGTATCAGAGTCGTTTTTAGTGGTGTTCTTCATTATCAAAGTTGTTAATGTTGGTCGTCATCGAGGTCATCGGTGAAGAGAGAGTCATGTATGAGTTGAGTCAAAGCTAGTGCAGAAGCAGAGCGCCTGGTGTTTTGGTCTGTATGACAATGCATGCCATGAGTTGTATATTTTGCTAACATTTCCAGACTGAGACTGGCCAGAATTAATGCTGTGAGGGAATTACAATTTCCAAAGTGTATACATCACCTCTACCCTGGCATTTTAAAGTGACCCCCTTAGACTTGGTGGTTTTGCTTCCCAAAGTTGATTCAGACTAATTTGCCAGTGACATCCTTCATCCCCTTGTGCTGTATGTCTGTCTTATTGCCTCGACTTTCCACCTGAGGATAATTTAAAAGCAAATATTGATAAGTAATGTTACTTGGTCATCCTGTCAGGTTTTTGTGGCCTTTGATTTCAGTTGTGATTGTTTGTGTTTGTAATTTCTCATTGTAAGAAACTTACCTTTGGCATTTCTTATTGCATTGAAAAATGTGGGTGAAACTTCCTGACTTGGATGAATGTGTGCAGAGGTTAAATAAATAAATAAATATTCTGTCAGAGTTTGTCTCGCAACCAGACATAGAACTCAGATACCAATGGCATCCCAGCTTGCCTTCCATGCTCCCACATCCACCAATCTATGTTTGGTTGGTGGACACATGACTTTTGTCATGACATCATTTTTAGCTCACCTCGATTTCAGGTCATGTCAGATTAGATCTGTGACTTGCTATTGTCAAAACAGGCCAGGTTATATCTGTGACTTGCTCCAGGTACCACTTAAACCTGCACTGACCTGTTTAATGGTTGGGTTGTCAGCTACTGAATCGTCTCCCCCACCAGGTTTCCTGGTGAGGAGGGTGTATGGATATGGACACCCAGCAGGATTAAAAACAAAACCTATCAAAGAGTGGAGTTGCTTCTTCTGAGCCAACAGCCATCCATATCTAGTGACCACCTGTGTCTGCGGATGTCCTCCTGCAGTTGGGTCACTTTCTTAGGAGGTTGGTGGCAGGATTTGCACTCCAGTCACCATAAAACCCTTCACTCTGAAAATACAAGAAAAACACCAAGAAAACTGAAAACCCACTCTGTGTGAGTACCTCCTGTGCAGCTGCCCTTCACAGGGCTTGGTATACCCTTCACGGGGCAGCTCTCCGGATGACGGGATTGGGGCAAGGCCTTCGTGACCCCCACTCTTTGATGATAGGAGGAAAAAC
>CM068953.1:102725627-102736209 GCA_035128595.1 Eptatretus atami
ATCATGAAGAATGGAAAATGTAAGAGCTTCATCCATGTGGGAAGATTTCAGCCACTCCCTGTGGTGTACATTGAAGTCTCCGAGGTGGAGAAATTCTGCTTGAGGGTGTTCAGAAGTCATGGCCTCATAGCAAGAGTTAAGACAGTGAAATAAAGCCATAAAGTTTGTGGAATTGGGAGAGGAATAAGTTAAACAGAGAAAGATAGTGATGGTTGAGAGACAAATCTTAAGCCAGATGACATCAAAGTTTAGATATTCGAGGTCCACAAGGTGTACAGCAGGTGTGTTGATGTTGGAGTAGACACAGACTCCTCCTTTGAAGCAGAATCGTGAGTGAAGATTGTCATTCGAAATGTTATAAGAATTAACAAGAAATCAAGTGATAATTGGGTCTCTGAGAGCAGCAAATTATTAGGAGAGTAGCTTGCTAGAAGATGTTCAACAGAGGAAAGATTTGAAGAAAGACCACAGATGTTGGTGAAATGAATTTAAAAAGAGTGCTGGTTCAAAAGGCAAGGACCTTTGGAGGCACCGATACTACTATGGCCTGAGCTCCCTTTCTCTTTGGCAGCAGAGATTGGCAGGTCACCGGAGATTCTTCGCATCCCATAATGCTAGGAACTAGGAGCCATTAACTTTTCGGACTTTATCATATTTAATTGGAGGCTGTCTGAGGGAAATGAGAGGAAGGAAAAATAAAAGAGAGAATGTGAAGTGAGGAGTGAAAATGAGTGAGTAAGAAAAGTGGATGATGAAAAGAGTGTGATGTTTGTTTGCAAGAAAGAGAGATTAAAGCTAGCCCAGTAGCTATATTTTGAGTGAGACAGAAAGCTCTGAATTCGGAGCTCACCAGCAATCCTGACACAGAGAGTGTAAGATGGTTCCACGCACTACTTTAATGCTCCTAAGTCAGAACGGTATTACTACCCTCAGTGATTGCTGTCTACAACCTACTACCTAAAAAACCAGTCTAACTGGAAGAATGTTATTTTGGACACACCATCTCCTTACTGGATGGCTTTTGGCTCCCTGAAGGAGCTCATCTACCCTTTGGCAGGTATTGTTGTTAGTCATGCAGGGTGTCACAGTCACCCTCCCCACTGGCAAGCCAGTGAGCATAGTCGGTTTAGTCGCCGACTGCCTGACGATGAGGCAGGTAGCACTGGGTTACATGTTACCAGTGGCAGTCAAGAAACCTGACTGACCTGACTGAAGATTGCCTGCCATATATGGCAGGTCCAAACACGTTGTTATGTTTGGGGGCTTGCGCATATAAATGGCCCTATGGAATACACTTGACGATATACTGGAAGGTTCTGGCTGGACTGCCGCCATCACAGAGATGGAAGCGGCAACGTATGGCCTAGCAGATTCATTTTTGAAGGCGGTGCATTTAACTAAGACCAAGCTTGGTCATCAAGTTACACTTTTGAAACTATCTCCAGAAAAAGGCTTTTCTGATTACTGAAGGACCTAAAGATCCTGAAAGTGTAGCTGCATGGAGGAATAGCTGCGTGGAGGAATGGCATGGAGAATGAGAATCCCACATTTATGCACTGGACCCAGATAATGAGGTATGAATAAGATGCTTGTACTCTATTCATCAGGGCTCATAGGGAGAAGAATTTTACCTTCTATGTGGAAGTTCTTGAGGAACTAACACATCTCGTCTTTGCCCAGGACCATGTTAACTACTCACAAGAGATGCCGGTTCACATCAGAGAAAAGAAGTCCTTACCCAAGTAAATCAATGACAGGTTTCAAAAGCAGTTCCACTGGGATGTTCCTAAGACTTGCAACGATTTTTCTATCATCCCAATCGACCAAGCCCATGAGCAGGAGAATAACATCGTAAAAGGTTCAGGAAGTTGCATTGGATTGACAGATAATCATACTGCTTTCAGATGTTGTATGGACTCATGGCCATAGCTGTCCTGACTTCTCAAACAGTTTGAGTTTGGGGAATATCTTCCTGATGAGGATCCTGAGAACCACAACAACTTCAAACATCATGATAAGGGTCGATTAACACAGAAAATGTTTCAGATGTAGGTTGACAGCCTTTTGAAGACCTTTAGAAGCATGGGAAACCTCTTCTCGGATGACTTTCCAGGGCTAGTAACTCTTGGCAGTTGAAAACGTATGCATGAATCAGTCGTTGATGCACTATGCAACCTGGATGATATTGTCAAGAAGCAATACCAGGACTATGTAAAAAAATAACTGTCCATGAATCGATCAAAAAAAGTTCTCTTTCTCTGTTCAAGAATCCCCAATCAAAGGTAACTTCTAAGCCAGGGGAGAAGATCAAAGAGCTTGGAGATAATGTTTAACTCTTTGGCTAGCTGCATATCTCGATACAGAACTGGGATGGAGATCGAGAGGATTTTTTTTCCCATGAGATACAATCATATCCACCTTAGCTTTCAGACTTTGGAAAGCTTAATTTACCATCAACAATGTCTCAATTACTGCAGTGTGTCAAGCATAACGGGCAACTGGAGGCACCTGTGACTATTTCGGAGTTGAGCAAGGGCTTTTAGTGGAAATCCAAAGAGGATTGGGGAATGTGAAGAAACAGATAGATAAGCTTAGATATGATAAAGCTCTGGGGTCAGATAACATGCATCCAAGAGGATTGAGGAGGTGGCAGAGCAGATAAGCATTTTAACAGTTCAATGGAGTCGATACAGGTATCAGAGTATTGGACAGTATCAAATGTAACACCAATTTTAAGAAAGGATCCACAGAATAATTTGGGAATTGTAGACCACGAAGTTTGACAATTTGTGGGGAAGGTGATTTTGAAATATCTCTTTTGCCCCTATCTCTCAATGGTGAAGAATCACTTTAAAAATTAAAAAAAATTCTCGTAACCGCATCTGGAATCGGATCTTCACGAAAATCGAATCAATTTGTCTTTGTCACACGCCCAATGTGTCCACCAAGTTTCGTCCAAATCCGTCCACAACTTTTTGAGATATCGTGTTATATATCGTTTTATCTCTATCTCTCAATGGAAAAGAATCACTTAAAAAAAATTATCGGATCCGGATTCGGATCTTCACTAAAATTAAACCAATTAATCCTGATCACACACCCAACGTTTCTACCAAATTTCATCCGAATTCGTCGACAACGTTTTGAGATATCATGCTATATATCATTTTAGCACAATCTCTCAATGGTAAAGATTCACTTAAAAATTTTGTAGCCGGATCCAGATCTGGATCTTCGCCAAAATCTCATCAATTAATCTGTGTCACTTACCCACCCTGCCCACCAAATTTCGTCCGAGTCCATCTCTAACTTTTTGAGATATCCTGCACAAAAAAAAACAGACAAACAAACAGACAGACAGGGGTGAAAACATAACCTCCTTTCACCTTCTGTGACAGAGGTAATTAAAGAGGTGGTTTACAGTTGACAAATAGAGTAAAGTTATTCCTAGCTAGAGCTCATGCAAACACATTCCTCATCTCCCTTGTGCTTTTCACATTGCCCTGAGAATCATTCTCTCCTCACTCCACAGGACACTTGGGCAGCTCGACACAGCCACGATGTCAATCACTTCCACGCCAAACTTACTGATGTATAATGTGAACGATGCACCAAACACGTACTCCGTGTAAAGCCTCGATGGCACAGCCTGGATTTAAAAAATCCGTTTACATTCGAAGTGTGCTAGAGGCAGAAAACAGCATGCGCAGGCAACATCAGGAGCTTTAAAAACCCTAGGCAGTGAAAAATGTGAATAGGTGGGCTTCAGTTTCAAGCTCTTTCTAACCACTGACTGACTCACACACTGACTCCTTGACTGATATTATAGATCTGGACCTTCTCTGGGTGATGTAGGAAGCTGAAATTTTGCGTGCTGATGGACATCGAAGCCAGACCACCAGAACAATTCACAGAATCGTAGGATAACATCCATAAATGAAAACATAAATAAATGAATAAAAATAAATGAAAAACAATAGATGAAAAAAATGCAGGTGTTTGACCCAAGACAATGGGGAAGCACGGTTCGTATGCTTACACAATGTGTAAGCACACCCTGCTAGTGTGTATATATATTATATATATATGACTAAATACAACTGTGCTCTATTCTTGAGGTGCCTCGATTGCCACTGCCACCCTACTCACACACCTGGTCTTTAACACAGTTAAAATCCAACCAAATATTAGTACTTAAAAATCAACTTAACTTTTACATATAACATCTCACTTTTAGCATTAAACAAAATACTCCCCAATCCCCCCCCCCCCCCACACTTTCCCACTTCTGCAGGTGTGGGGAGCTACACGATTTTAGTCTGTACGGCTGAGCCAATATCTGAAAATTTTGCATTTTTTTTTTTTTTACCCAAAGGGAATGGGTATTACTATTATCCTAAAATATGCGAAATAACAGTTTACCAACACTTTGAAGTGTGTCTTTCTGGTAGTTTTGTTGCAAAAGTGACTGATAAGCAATGTAAACACTCAACGTTTCTGCTTCCGATACAAACAAGGCCAACAGATTTCTACAATAATCATCATCCACTGCCAAAGTCCCCACATATATCCAATGAAAAGTATCCATTAAGTGAGCCATGGCAGCTGCCTGGTAAACGTCATTTGGTACAGTTCGTAAGAAGAAAGGATACTGCCTTTTGTCACTCAAACAGTCACAAGTAGATCCATAGCTTATCTGCATGAAAATAAAACATTGACAAGTGTTAAACTTTAAATGACTCAAAAAACTTTGAGATTCCATTGATGTGTTGCATAGCATGAGCAACAAAAAGTCGACTGTAATGGACATCAAAATGGCAATTTTACCAGCGGGACTGAAAAGAGTTCCAAGAGACCGGTCAAAAATCTCGAAAGTTCCGTCGTCAATGGCCCAACAACAACTCGTGGTGTACGAAACTCAAAAGATTCTGAACCAGAATAGATTGTGTTTTCTAAAAAATTCAAGGATTGCTCAGCAATCTTGACAATCTGAAAACATGAATCATGAATCAAATACCCTAATGTGATATTGGGAATGAGTAAGTTATTTTTGTTTATCTCTTCAATTGCGAATACCATGGTCAAGGCCCAACGTAATGCTTGTGGTTCGAAACTGCAAATTAAGTATGTATATATATATATGATTAATAATAACGGCAATTTAACTTTAAAATATTTTTTTTCATTTTACATCGACAATTTACCAGCTGCATAATTTTTGACAATGAAATGCAACACAAGTAATTATTTAGCAAGAAGGCATAGTGAATTGTAAAGATAAAAATATTTGGTTATAAGAAAACACAGCAAAACTCACGTAACACAAACTTTTGCTGAGGGTCGATTTTTCAGTGACGTGCGATCTTTCACAACATTGCTGTGGATGGGGAAAAAACCTGCGATAATTAAATCACCAGGTGATGAAATGCTGCTCGATGCACTCGCAATGCATTGTCTGTTGTCATGCAATGAAAGATGACCGACACAAATCACCAGGGCGAGGCAATCGATCCACATTTTTGGGGTTATCGTTGGACTTATTTGTTCTTTGCTGTTTTTTTATGAAACAAATCCATATTTATTGCACAATCATGTAAAACCTGTGAGGCAATGCTATATGTTTTCTTTGTAATTGCTCACTTTCATTTTGAATGAAACAGCAATGCTTGTTAATTGCTGACTCGAAAGGTCAAAAAAACATCTGGGAAAATAGATTATAAACCTAAAATTCGCTTTCCTTCTGAGAGTAATAATTTCCCCTCGTTTCAATTGATTATATTATTTAACGCTCAATGCAAAATGATGCTTTTCGCCTGAACACAATCAAAATTAATAATCATAATATATTTTTGTACATGAATCAAATTTAAACACTGGCATAATTGCAAAATGGCTGAGTTCATTTAACTTTGAAACTCAAAATGTTTACATTTTGTATTCTTATTCACAGTAAATAAAAATATAAAGAAAGAGAAGTCTTCATAAAGATGAGAATTAATTTTTCACTGCCATGTTATTTTGTTCTACTTTCCGATCAATAGATCTCAAAAGAAGAATCAGTGATATAAGTATTTTAGAGTGAGCAAATGGATGGGAAAGTAAATTAAACAGATGAGTGACTTGGATCGATATTCACAGTTGTGGAGGAAATAGGGGTTCGAAGCCACCTTCGAAGGGCTCGAAGCCACCTGCTCGGAGGGCTCCAGAGCTCTGGGAATGCTCCCAGACCCATACCTTTTGAGATGAATATAGGCGTATTGAGGTAATAGAGGTCTGACTTGAACCACCAAGATTTCCATTTAGATGTTGGTATTTTCCTTAGTATACCCATTTTACATGGCTACCATGGAAGAGCATAGCACAGCAGCAATGGAAGAGCATAGCACAGCAGCAGCAAGGGAAGACCTTCAATGGCCAAAGAGTGAAGACTTCAACCGCCAGAGAGGTGCCTTTAGCGAAGCGCAACAGCCAACCAAGTGGCGAGACCTGCCCCTCGGGGTATACAGGATCAGGGAGATGAAAACTATTGAGACATGTATTGGGCCTAGCATGATTCTAGTTCTTGAGAACCAGGAGATGGGGCACGCCTGAGTGTGGATGCCCCAACGTCTACGAGAGGAGCTGCTAAGGGCTCCAGGGGCTAACTTTATCAAAAACGAAGGGCTAGTACACAGCAAAAAAATGCAAGTCGCTGGTACTACAGCTTTTAGCTCTTGTAGCTTCACAAAAAGCAAAGCAAAAAGTAGTATCTGCTGCAGTTGAATGTGTACCATATGTACCTTGTTGAACCAAAAGGGGTTCTGGTTGTAAGATCACCCGCTGCCTTTTTTGCTTTGTTGCTTTGCTTTAGTGAAGCAAAAATGTAGTATCCGGCACAGTTGAATGTGCACCATATGTAGTAAAAGGGGTTCTGGCTCTGAGAACCATCCCCTACCTTCTATAGAGAGGTGATACAAAGATACTATGTCTAAGCCAACGCTGCATCAAAAGCTCAACAAACAGGTCATCTACGAAGTACGCCAAGGGATTAGTGAATGCAAGAATAAGAAAAGGAACCTTCTTCGCACCTTTCAGGCGGTAGATGCTGAAATTGCGTAGATCCAAAAGCGGTGTCCCCACCCCAGATGGGATACACAGTGGGTCACTGTGGAGGATTCAACTTGGGTCGCCGAGAGGGCGCCGTAGGAATACTGCACGGAATGTGGATATACGTCTTGCTTAGCAAGCAGGGCGATGACATTCCCCAGATTAACCTGCTTCTTATCTAGTAGGCCGGCAAGTTTTAATTGTTTTCACTATCAGACATATCTGGATTTTCACTATCAGACATGTCTAACAAAATTTCATCCATTTCACTATCAGACATATCGGCAGTGGCACTCAAAATTTCATCCATTTCATCATGCAAACTTTTGAAGCTATTGTATGAATGTAAGCTCACAGTATCCTCACAAGACAAATCTCTCGCAGGATAATTGGATGTCTTGTTATTGCAATCCATTACAAATGATGGAGAACTATTGCAATCCATTGCAGTATTTACTTAGCAATTTTCTTTTTTCATGACATAGACTTCTTGCAGTAAATTACTTGCTTAATACCACCGAGATTTCTCATTTAGACATTGGCACTTTCCTTAATATTGCCCATGAAACATGGTTACCATGGATGATTACATCAAATTAGTGCTTGAAGAGATGCAAATACAGGAGCCTCCCCCAAGGTGCTGTACAGAACATTTTGGATGAGCCCATTCCAGAAGCAGTGACAAAGCACCTGCTTAAACCACTGCTTTCAATGAAATACCGACCTTCTGATCCACCTCAAAAGAGGAAGGAGAGAAAGCGGAAGGCCATTCTGGGAAACTTTTATCCCATACCTCCCCAGAAAACCCAGACAGTAGATAGCTACCAAAAAGACATTCTCGTGATGTTCAAACATGAGGAACAAAAAAAAGGTGGCCTCACATTCGAAAAGACCCCCTGGGCCATTGGACATTTTCTGCGAGGATGACAGATGGATGTTCCAAAGTTTCACCGACGAGAGGCTGACCCTAAATCCTTCCTGGAAGGTGTGCACCCCAAGATTCACCAGAAACTTGTGGAAGAGACCCTTGCCTTGAAGAGGGTTAAAGTTCAGCTTGCTTTGAAGGTTCTGTTCTGGAAGGGAAAGATTGACAAGGAGTGGAAGGAGTGGGTGTATTTGCCTGCAGTTTTCTGGCACAATGAGGAGGCCATCTTTCAGGCCTATGAGATCGATGTTGAACTTGGCACGGCTTTCCCATAAATCCTGGAGACACTTGAATAGTGGACCGGTCATGGCTCTGGCTGGGAGGTTGCCAGAGTGGAACTTCTGTGGCTGGACGTCGCTTGCTACCAGCCTCTGAGGGGCGGCTCATATATCCCACTGTCAGCAGCTCTCAGAAACAAACAAGCCATTGTCAATGTAAAGAACAAAGATGACCATTGCCTCAGGTAGGCCCTCCTGTCTGCCCTGTTCCCAGTGGACTATAGGGAGCATGCATATAGACTCACTAAATACCCCACAGAGGATGGCCTCAACTTCATGGGGGTTGATGCTCCCACGCCGCTATCACAGATCAAGCAGGAAGAAAGGCAGAATAACATGGCTTTGAAGGTATTTAGCTGAGACAAGGGGGAGATTGTCCACAGGCTTAGCAAGTAACATGAAGTCATCTCCAGAATCAACCTGCTGATTACTGAGAAGGACGGTAAGTCACACTATGCCTGGGTTAAAGACCTGAACGCCTACTTCACCGTCAGAGTAAGTACAAGGGGTGCAAACACTTCTGTGAAAGGTGGCTACATGGGTACTCTTGAGAGGAACTGCTGGAGGCGCATAGACCACAATGTAAGGGCACAGGGCAAACCGCTATGAGGGTAAGGATGCCAGAGAAGGGGAAAAACATGATCTTCTTTCAGAACAGGCACAAGCAGCAACCAGCTCCATTCATCATTTATGCTGACTTTGAGGCCCTTACCACCAAGATTGATGGGCCAGAGCTCAACCCTAACCGGAGCAACACACAGAAGATGCAACAGCATGAGGCTTGTGGCTATGGCTACATCGTGGTAAGGTGTCATGGTAAAACAGAGCCTCCAGTGGTCTACCGGGGTCCAAATGCAGCGGAACACTTCCTCAATGCTATTCAGAAGGAGGGGAGACACATTAAGGATTTCCTAAGCTTCTGAGAATGACACCCCAAAACTAGAAGATATACGACACCAGCATCAACTGTCACATATGTGATAAGCCTCTGATAGTTACAGGGGGGCAACGTGACTCAGTCCTCGATTGCTGTCATATCACCAGAAAGTTTTGAGTGGAAGCCCACAGAAATTGCAACATAATGCTGAGGATAAAACAAATAACTAATCACCCCTGTGGTCTTTCACAACCTGAGGGGCTATGACTCACATCTTCTGATGCAGGCTATCAGCAAGTTGAAATGTACTTTCACCTGTTTCCCAAACAACATGGGAAAGTACATTTCATTCTCTCTCAAGCATGATGTAATAAAGGAGGGGAGTCAAGAAGGTGAAAAAATTAACACCCCTTCGTTTGAATTCCAGTTCATTGACAGTGCCCAGTTCCTCCTGGCTTCCCTAGAAAAGCTTGTCTGTGGTACGATTGGGGCATCTGAAGAGTGCACAACCTGTAAACAGGAAGAGCAAGGAGCCGTCAACAAGGACTGGCAGACTCAAAACTGGCAGATTCAAAAACCATAGCGGGTCTCATTCCAACAGAAGAACCAGCAATATTATATCTTGTCAAACAGAAAGTATTGATATTCAATGATAAATTGGCATTCCTAAGCTCTGCTCAATCAAATGTTAAATTAACTCCAAGATTAATGTTTCTTCGAACAAAAGATGGGTATCACGATTAAACTTATTTTGCTGAACCGTTGCATTCGAAAAATGAGGATGACGGAGTATACATTGATTTACTGGAGTCACTTGGCTATAGGGTTTATGTTGCTGGGAGAACAAAGAATAATGAGAAGGAAAAACATATTATTGATGCTTTAGTAAGCTTGGTTCAGGTTCAGATGTTAGCTTTCTTCCAAATGATCCAGAACAGCTAGTTAATAGACTGCTATTACTATTAGGTAGTAAGATGGCTGGAAATAAAACAACAATTGCTTTAATGAGGCTTCAGCCATTTTAGACCTGCTGATGAATATGAAAATAATTAATAAAGGCCAATACATAGATATGTTATCCCATATACAATGAGAAGCACGATCTTAAGCTTTAACTTCACAACTAGTGATCGCATGGCTTTGTTCTCATACCCACTACAACTTCACCTTAAACAAGCTCGAATGAGCTAAGATCCTCGTCCTCTTAATGATGACGTCATAAAAACGAATATGACGTCATTGTGATGTATCAGGTTTGCGATAAATTATCTGTGCTAATGCCCGGCTTGATTGCCGCAAAAAAAATTCAAATAGCTTGCCTAGTTTCGGAGATAATGGTATAGGCCATATCCATTAGCGGCGATATTATGACGTCAACTTTTTTTCTCGGAAGAATTTCCAAAATCGGAGATGGTT
>CM068953.1:102738160-102767174 GCA_035128595.1 Eptatretus atami
AACATAATACAAAGATAATAAAATAGAATATAAATAAATAAACTGGTTTTATAAATTGTATTTACTTTGGAGATGAGACGACTTCGGCTTACGGAAGATTCTGGTGGAGGTGGCCGTGGAGGTGGCGGTGAAGGTAGCGGCAGTTGTGGAGGTGGTGGTGGAGGAGATCAATTTGCAAGTCTCCATATAACAACTTTATCGCTAAAATGTTACATATGATACAATTATATTATACTATATATTTTTTATAATTCACTTTATCGCTAAACTTAATTGCTACAATTTTTTTTACATTTTATTTTTTTATTCCCTTTGCCGTTACACTTAATTGCTACAATTAGTGTTAACGACCATTAATTGTAATAATGCTTAACGACCCTACTCAATGAGATAACCAAGAAAACTGAACAGTGTGAGTCGGGAGATGCGTGAAAAGGCGGGAATGCGTGAAAGGCGAATGCGGGTTTCGCTTGCTTGGCTGCGGCGTGCTCAAAGCTCGCTCCACTCGTAACTCGGATCTAACTCGTAACACAAAGCAAAAAATCTCGCAAGCAACGGCTCGTAACTCGGAATACTCGTAAGTTAGGCATTCGTATGTCAAGAGTACTATATCTATATATATATATATATATATATATATATATATATATAATATATTATATATATATATATATATATTGCCTACTGTAGGAATCCTATGAGCTGAAAATCTATCACAATTATTGAGGAAGAAGTAGTTGGACTTTGGGCTTCTGATGCACCCAAAAATTTACATGTAAGTGAATGGGAAAAGGAAAAAGTTATTGAATGACACAAAATCCTCCAGATTTCCTCTCTTTTTCTTCTTTCTTCCAAAGTTTCCCAAAATATTCCTCCTTTTTTCAGGTTCTAAGGCACTTACAAAAATTTACATGACTGACACCAAACTCATCATAGTTCCAACAAATATTTGTTCATTGTTACTCATCACTGTCGATGTGAACCAGTAAAAAAGCGGCGGTAGCTCGTTAAAACCCCCAATGCATATTATATTTTATTATATGTATATATATTATATATATACACATATTTATATATACATATTTATATATACATATACATATGTGTGATATATTATATATTATATATATATATATATATATATATTATATATACTATATACAAATATATATATCCATGGAGGCTGCCGATCGCATTTTCTAAAACAAACTTCTTATCATCAAAAGCCCCCAATGCTTTCTTACTTACCTCCTCTGTATATAAATGATGTTTATAAATTCTTATTTTATTCATTTTTCTACACTCTTCTTTCTTAAAGGCTAAACAGTTGTAATTATCTTCAAAATTTATTGTTTTTTTATTCCATTTTTCTTTACCCACTTTAGCTTGCCTAGTTGTTTATCTTTATATTTTATTTATATAGACTACTTTTATCACTCTTTTCAATTTTATTATCAACATATTTTAGGCATAAGCCTTTGCTCTCAATCCCACAAACTCATTATCTTTTCACCCAACTCATCTTTAAACTTTCCAATCACCTTTTTATTCTTTGAAGAGAATAGTTTGTTATCTGATTTATAATTGCATGTATTATAAATACCTACATCTTGAGACATATCATTATAAATATCTTACGAATTGATTTTCAAAATAAAACTCTCTGTATCCATATTAAGTAGATTAACGCCTTCCACATACTTTTTTATTTAACGTTGTTGAAGAAGTAGTCATACATTAACAACTTTGACAAGTCAAGATTCAAATGAAGAGCATAAAAGTTCTCTGAAAACACCTCAGCTCTTTGAAAACTTGGTTTATTAATTTATTTGGATGCTTGTTTCCAAGATGAAGCAATTCTTATGTTTTGTCCATTCCTAACATTTTCCATAGTTTTTCCAAATACAGCATTATTCATTAATTTATCAAAGTTCTTCTCAAAACCATTTGAAGCAAGTGTTCTCTTTTCTGTGTTAAAATCAATATACTTTTTTAACCAATGACTTTGTTTAAATTTCAAAATCCTATGAATTTTCTTTGCTCTTAACCCAGCAGATAAATATTGTCTTAAATTCCTTTGATGGAAAACATAATTCCATTTATCATATAATGTAGTAAGTAATTTTTCTGATAAGATGATAAGAGACTGAAGAAGATGATAAGTGCTAAATTGAGGTTGTGACTTGAGGTTGGTGTTCCACCATTGGCAGAGCCCTCAAAAAGCTTTGAAACTCTGATGATGTCATTAAGACTGAAGAGCTTTTGTCTGATGAATTGCATAAACCAATAATCACAAAGTTTAATAGAAGGAAGGTTTATCCCAAAGAGGTAGATTACATTTGGTCCGCTGACTTGATTGAAATTAATACTGATAGGGGATATAAGTGTGCTTTAACCATTATTGATTTGAGGAGTAGATAGGCGTGGGCTGTTCCTTTGAAGAATAAAAGAGGAAATACTCTAATGTTGGCTTTCAATGGGATATTTAGTAAAAGCAAAAGGAAACCAAAGAAGTTATGGACTGATGAGGGCACAGAGTTCTACAATAGAATATTTATGGATTTTCTGAAGGCTGATGAATTACATTGTACAGTACCTTTAATGAAGGAAAGGCTGTTGCCATTGAGTGTTTTAATCGCATCAAATCACTTTGAAGGAGAGATTGTATAAAAAGTTTACTCACCTCAGCCATATGAAAGGGGTTTCTATCATACAATATGTTGATGATTCTTACAATGACACAGTTCACTCGAGAACAAAATCAAAACCATCAGAAACATTCGCAAAATTAGAATATGAACAATAAATTAATTTGAGGAAACCAAAGTTTAGAGTTGGCGAGATCGTACGAATACACCGATGGAAATCACATTTTAAGAAGGGGTATCCTAAGAGATGGACTGATGAGTTATTTAAAATTGTTGACACAGTACACTGGACTTAGAAATTATATGATCTGTATGGCGAAGAAATCTTGAGTTCGTTTTATGCCCAATAATTACAAAAAATAAACTTTGAAATGGAGTATGATCCATTCTCTGCTTTCAACAACCATGAGAATTAGAGTGGTCGGTGCCGCTGGGCTTTTACCCAGAGTTGCTGTGCTTTCGCCTGGTGCCACAGGGCCTTTTCCCAGCTCGTGGCAGTCCACTCTATCTCAGGAAGCTCCAAACAAATTTTTCCCACTCCCTGTTGCATTTTTCGAGGGTAGCCTGTCCCTGCATGTGTATGTAGGAGAGGACCCGCCGGAGCTCCTTCCCTTCTACTGACGATGGGCCAGTATCTTCGGAAAGAATTGCATTAAGGTACTTGAACATGTTGTAATGGCCATAACGATGGTTCATCCGCCCGGTGGGTTGAATTCGGTCCCAAATGTAGGTCTTCCGTGAAAATAGTTTTTTGCCCAATGACAGATCAATTCAGGAAGCTGCGGGGGACCAATACCCATGAGACGTCACATAATATTAGGGGAGTTTTTATTCAGATCTGTTCACCCAATTTCTTTCAGTATTGCTCGGATGTCATCAACTGTGAGTAGGCGATGGTTTTTCTCATCATGCTGAATGTTTTGCCGGAGTTGCTCTTGGAGTTTTTCTCCAAAAGTATTATCGGGGTCATTTTTACCTCCGAGCTCCTACTCCAGCTCTCGGGTTAAGATGCAGTCCATCATGCGCCGGAGCAGCGCGTCTCGATGTCCACTTTCTGCCGCTACTCCAGGGGCCTCTGTCTGGCCACCCCCCAGGCAGATGGCTGGACAATCACCATCTCCTTGAGATGCTATCCAACCTGCTGCACCCATGAGGCATGTGGTCAGCCCATTGGCCTCGTCCATTCACGAGACCCCCTCGCTGACAGAATCTGGTGAGCAGGATCAGCATCAAGAAAATGAGCCACATGTCCATACAGCCGGAAATGAGGCTCACGGACTATATAGGTAACAAATCTCATCTGAGTCTCTCTCAGCAACCACTCGTTGAACACAAATTCTGACTAGCGATAGCCAATGATTCTCTGAAGAGACCTACTACCGAAGGAGATAAGTCTCCATCTCAGATCCCTGATCAGAGTCCAAGTCTCACATCCGTAGAGCAAGACTGAAAGCACTAAGACCTGAAGACTCGGACTTTTTTCCTCTTGCGTAGGTACCGACAGCGCCACACCCCATAATCCAGTGAATCCAAGACTCTCCAGGCCAGACACAGACGTCTAATGAGCTCTGGCTCACAGGCAGCAGAGACAGGAATATTACTGCCAAGGTAAGTGAGTCTCTCTGTGATCTCAACATCCTCACCACAAACAGGTACAGACAAGATAGCAGCTTCTAAGATATCATTGAAAGCCTGGAACTTATTTCTCACCCAGGATACCCATAATCCCAGCAGCTCTGACTCCACATACAGTGCCTCAAAGGCCCCCAAAAGGATATCCAGAGTCTCCGCAAAGACGACTGCATCGTCTGTGAAATCAAGGCCAGGGATCTTGACACTCCTAAATGCTGCACTGCAGCTTGATCTCTCTGACATTCTCCCCAGAAATCAGTCCATACAAATGCTGAAAAGTGTGGGAGCCAGCAGACACCCCTGAAAATCTCCAGTAACAACTGGAAATAATTCAGAGATGAAACCACCACAACTCACAGCACTCTCAGTACCAGAGTATAGTTCAGACATCAAATTGATCAGTTTTGGTGGTACCCCACAAAGACCAAAAATCCTCCAATGGGCATCCGGATTTTCTTCCAATAATGCCACATTTAGTTGAATTATGAATTATGTAGATACAACTTTTCCAAATGAACTTTTTTTTATTAGTAACTAAAGATGAGCCTTTGCCTGCTTAATTCATTTTGTGGCACTCAATGAAGTTATATGTTGGGAAAAACAGGAGATAAATAGAACAGTACAAAAAGTGGTTTATTGCTTGAGCAATGTCAAAATTTCTTGTGGAAATATGAAGAAGGAGGTTGCACAACATTGCTTTAAGCTTATAAGAAATGCACTTCATTATAAGAATAAATAATTTCTTTAGATTTTCATATTTTGACATTTGGATCTTCAGTGTCTTCTGGGTCCTCGGTGACTTTGGGATCTTCAGGGTGTTCAGGGTCTTTGGGATATTTTGGTCCTTTTGTTTCTTCGGGTACTTTTGAGTCCTTGGCGATCTTTGGTCTTCTGTCTTTATCGGTATTCAATGTCTTTGGGCGTTGATGATTTTGGGTCTTTGGGGTCTTTTGTGTCTCCAGGGTCTTCAGGCTTTGGGATTTTGAGTCTTCTGGGTCTTTGGGTCCTCAGGGACTTTGGGTCTTCAAGATATTTGGTGCTTGTGTGTTGTTGTGTTTGTGTGTTGTGTGGTGCTGTTGTGGTATATACATATATATATATATATATATATATATATATATATATATATATATAATATTATATATATACTGAACGCAAAGAACTTACCACCTTTTAAACCTTCAAATATCAACAATAACACTGCGTGTAGTAAATTGTGTAACTTATTTGTGACAATCGTGTCCTCACTGTCAGACAAACGGTCAGGATGTCACTTGAACCTTCAATGGTCACTCATAGCACAGCTGTTGAACAGCCGTTTTGACTGTCAGTGATTAGCCAAGGGTACAGGATATTTTAATGAGCTGCACTGATGTCTTGATATTGGCTTTAAAAAGGCCAGTGCAAATGGGCATTTCATCACAATGCCACGATTGTCAAGGGATCAACGGCAGTGTGCCTTGGGCATACTGCAAGGCGGATTGAGTCCGTAGGTGCACAGTCGCCTTTGTGTCACACCAGACATATCGGCCCTGGTGGACAGAGCCTCCACAACTCTGCAGATGACAGACCTCATCAGGGAGCCAAGATCACCATATGCAAGCAGGACAGGCAGATGTCCTAAGTCAGATGCTTCAGATATTGGACTGAGTGACAGAATCCAGCGCAATCATCAAAGGCTGGTAGGCAGTATGCGCCGACGATGCACTGCCTGTATCCAAAACAAGAGTGGCCACACACGCTATTGAAAGGGACTGACATTGCACCCTGTGCTGTTCTGTACTGTAGAACAAACTTATGAGATGGGGTATCTTGGTAAAATTGACATGTCTCAATAAAATGCCAGTTTCAATTAGCAATTGTTGGTTTGTTTTATTTTGAACTGTTACAATTTTATTACATTTCAAAAAGTGTAAGTTCTTTTCATTTCAGTATATATATATTATTATATATATTTATATAATATATATATATATATATATATATATATATATATATATATATTGTTACGGTTGTGGAAATTCGCATTACACCATAAAGGGCCCGCAGGTGAGATATCTCTGTAAGTACATGTGTAGTTAGCCCAAACCCGTTGTATAGAGGGAATTATGTGATTCATCGGGCTGCGACGCTTTGAGTTAGCCATTTTTCTTTTCTGTCGTTATTTTAACCAACCACGTCTCAACCGCCATCACACAACAACCACCTTAACCACCACGCCAGCCATTCACCAACTACACCATGCTCCAACCCTCAGACAACAACCACACGCAACCCTCACCACAAAACCCCTCACCACCTCGCCTTTACCTTCACACCTTCATCCCACATCATCGCTTCTACGCCATTCCCAAACACCACCAGTAAACACCAACTTCGTGGTCCCGAGCCGTTCGGCAGTAAAGGCCGAACGCGTCGATCCGCGGACAGGAATGCTAACCCACTTCTCCTCCGTCCAATGGGCGACGCGAGTGGCTTGGCCCGCCTCCAAGCGTGTGTATGTGAAGTCCCGTATATGCAAATTTTAGGATCAGGGGAGGTTCACGCCATTTTTGCCCCCAATGGCTGACCGGGGGGCGCGTGGCCTCGCCTCCAATCGCGTTCTAATGCCTGGAATTTGCATTTGGCTTCTCTCCGCTATAAAGGCGCGAGAATTACCAGGTTGAAGAGTGTCGCGGGAGTTGCTTTTTGGACAAGGAGAGTGTGAATTGGAAGCTAAGCGTGATCTGGTGAAGAGTCGGAGGCAAGCTGAGGAACTAAGAGGGGGAGTCGAGCTTGGAGAGAAGCTCGAGGAGTTGCAGGGAGCGGCGACGGCACGAGTCCGTGGCGGGTCGTCGACTCGTCGCGAGATCCAGGCCGAGCAGCATACCCCTCTCCTGAGCATCAACGAGCCCCCCCCCATTCGCGCTGAGATAGTGCCGAAGGCCCCGTTCCCCCCCCCTAAACGTGTCCAACGGACGCTCACGCGGAGCACGCGAGAGGACTCGCGCCGACCCACGCCAGCACGGAGTCGGGCGGCAGCTGCGCGAACATTGCAGCTTGCCCGACAACGCGTCATTGAGGACACGGGTAAACCTCCCCGGTCTCGCGACCTGCCGCTCCTCCAGCCCCGCGCACATTTGGCCTACGGCCTGTCTGCCTCCTTGTCTGTGAGGGTGCTTCTTTCTTTGCTTTGTGTAAATGTGTGTTGCGCCGTCTGTGAAGTAAAACTGTGTAAGTGTTGCCATGTGTACGCGTGTAGTCGGTTTTAACCCTTCCTTTGCTTTCTATGTGCATTTGATATATTGTGACTAAATAGGGCCTTCCGTGCTTGTCTGCGTGTGCGTTGAATAAAATGCTTCTGTTGAACTGTTCCTGCTCTGCTGCGTCCTTCCCTTTATTTACTCTCCATCCTGCATCACGTAAGGGGTTCGTAGTGGTGTGCAACATCCCGGTATTAATCGGAACCGTCAAGCCGACAATACACCGCTCGTTATCACTGTACACGGAACGGACCGCATAAGCGTTCGTGTCTGAGTCGGCCTGTGGCTGGTACGATCGCCCGGTCGACCATTCGCGCAGTACTTAGGAGATCGAATTGCGAGCAACACTATCCTGCACGGTGGGCAATTGGCACGATCTTGTGAGGTAAACCCCCACCCGTACTAGCTCCCGGCGTTTTCGAGAGGTCACGACTGAATTGTCCTCCGCGTGGCGACGTGTCGCGATTCGATCCTGCCGTTCGCATGCCGCGGCGCGAATTCGCAACAATATATATATTATATACACACACACACACACACACACACAATATATATTTAAATTTGAATTATTTATATGCTCAGTGTTCTGCTTCTTTCTTTACATTATATATATATATATATATATATATTATATATATAATAATATATATATATATATTAATATATAATAATAAAATAAAATATAATAAAATAAATAATTAATTGATTAGCAATAAAATAATTCAAATTTAAATAAATATATTGTATGTGTGTACCGGCATAGTGGCGTTCGCCTGTAATCCGGCTACTCGGAGGCTTGGGTTGAGGATCGCTTTAGACGGGGCTCTGGCTGGCCGTGCTATGAGAGGTGTAGGCAGCCTGGAATCATGACGAAACCCAATCCTTATCCCTGTGTCGTAAGAGGTGATCAGGTTGCGTCAGGAAGGGCATCCGGCGTAAAACCTATGCCAAATCAGTATGCGGATCATAACGGATGATCCGCTTTGGCGACCCCTAACGGGAGCGCCGAAAGACGAAAACAACAACAACAATATTGTATGTGTGTGTGTGTTTGTATATATAATATAATGTATATATATACATATACATTAGCCTTGTTGGCATAGTGGTTAGGTAGCGCTTGGGATCCAAAGGTCCTGAGTTCAGCCCCGTTTGCCGCTTGGATTAATACACACCAGGAGGTTGACTCAGCCTTTCATCCTTCCGCGTCGCGAAGTGATGCCAGTGTACTGGGCCGGTGTATGCCCCCGTTAAAATAGGTGTACCATATCCCTGTGTCGAAAGGCGACCAGTGGTTGCTCAGGAAGGGCATCCGCATAAAACCTGTGCCAAATCACTATCGGATCATACAGATGATCCGCTTGGCGACCCCACTGCCATGCTCCTAGCCTTACTCCCCATCCACTTGTACAATATAATATATATAAACAATAATATACATATATATATATTACATATATACATATATACATATATATATCTTCTTCTTCTCTTTCTTCTTTAGGCAATCCCGTTAGGGCGCCACAGCGGATCAACCGTCTCCATTTCGCTCTATCCTCCACATCTTCCATTGACACTCCAACCACCCACATGTCCCCCTCACCGTATCATGAACCTCTTCTTTGCCTTCCTCTTCTCCTCCTGCGCGGCTCCATCTTCAACATCCTTCTCCGCCGATATACTCCGCTTCCTCCTGTGCACATGTCCAACCATCTCAATCTCGCCTCTCTCACTTTGTCTCCAACACCCTACCTCGCTGTCCCTCTATATACTCATTTCTTATCCTATCTCCTCGTCACTCCCAACGAGAATCGCAGCATCTTTAACTCTGCCACCTCAGCTCCGCTTCTCTTTTGTGTAGTGCCACCGCCTCAAACCATACAAATAGCTGGTCTCACTACCTTTATATACTTTCCCCTTCACTCTTGCAGCTACCCTATCTTCACAATCACTCTGACTCTTCTCCAACCACTCATCCTGCGTGCACTCTCTCTTTTCACTTCTCTCCCACATCTCCATTACTCTTGGACAGTTGATCCCAAGTATTTAAACCATCCACCTCCCACCTCACCTCCTTGCAACCGCACCATACCACCACCTCTCTCTCATTTACGCACATGTACTCCGTCTTACTCTCGACTGACTATTTCATTCCCTTCTCTCCAGTGCGTTCCTCCACCTCTCGAGGCTCGCCTCAGCCTGCTCCCTACTCTCCCTACAGATCATGATGTCATCCGCGAACATCATAGTCCATGGAGACTCCAGTCTTATCTCGCCGTCAACCTTCAATCACCATTGCAAACAGGAAAGGCTCAGAGTCGATCCTTGGTGCAATCCCACTTTACCTTAAACCGGTACGTCATTCCTACCGCACAGCTCACCTGTCACACTGTCCTCATACACATCCTGCACGATCCTCACATACTTCTCCACCACTCCCGACTTCCTCATCAATCACAACTCCTCTCTTGCACCCTATCATAAGCTTTCTCTAAATCCACAAACACACAATGTAACTCTTCTGCCTTCCCTATACTTCCTCATCAACATTCTCAAGCAACATTGATCAGTGGTGCTCTTTCCTGGATAAACCATATTGCTGCTCACAGATCGTCTCCTCTCTCTCAACCTAGCTCCACTACTCTTTCCCACACCTTATGGTGTGCTTAACAACTTTATCCCTCTTAATTTCCACAGCTCTGTACATCACCCTTATTCTTGAAAATCGAACCAGTACACTTATCTCCAATCCTCCGCATTCTCTCACTTTCCAAGACTTTATTAAACAATCTGATTTAACAACCCCACTGCCATCTCTCCTAAGCACTTCCATGCCTCCACTGGTATACCATCTGGCCAACCGCCTTTCCACTTTTCATCTTCTTCCTAGCAGTCCTCACTTCATCCTTACTGATCCACCCCACTTCCCATTCACTATCTCCACCTCTTCCACCTCTCTCTCTCTCTCATTTCTTCATTCATCAGCTCCTCAAATACTCCATCACCTTCAACACACTCTCCCTCGCTCGTCAGCACATTCCCATTTGCGCCTTTATCACCCGAACCTGCAGCACATCCTTCCCAATTCGGTCCTCTGTCTTGCCAATCGTATAAATCCTTTTCCCCTTCTTTTGTATCCAACTTCTCATACAGCTCTATATGCCTTTTCCTTGCCTTTGCCACTCTCTTTTGCCTTTCCCGCCACTCCTTTTGCTCCTGCCTACTTCTTCATCTCTCTGACTATCCCACTTCCTTTTCCAACCCTTCTTCTCTATACTTTCCTGTACTTCCTCGTTCCACCACCAAGTCTCCTTATCTTCCTTCTCTGGCAGATGTCACACCAAGTACCTTCCTAGCTATCTCCCTCAACACTTTGCTGTAGTTGCCCAATCATCCCACCATCTTTACACCATCCAACGCCTGTCTCACCTCTCCCCTAAATTTCACGCAACAGTCTTCTCCTTCAGCTTCCACCATCTGTTCTTGTTCAGCCCTCACTCTCTTCCTCAACCTCACCTCTAAATCATCCTACAGACCACCAATCGATGCTGTCGACTGCATCTCTCCCTGCCACCACCTTACAGTCACTATATCTCTTCAGTTTGCATTCCTGCTTAAAGTGTAATCCACCTGTGTGCACTTTCCTCCACTCTTGTATGTCACCCTGTGTTCTCCTTCTTGAAATACTTATTACCACTGCCATTTCCATTCTTTTTGCAAACTCTACCACCATTTGCATTCCACATTTCTCTGTTGACCGTACCTACCCATCACCTCCTCATCCTCTTTATTCCCTTCCCCAACGTACATAAGTGATATATATCATATAGATATAAATATACACATATACATATAATATATCTATTATCACAAATGTGTCATAAACGTCGTGCATCCACAACTTGGAGAAGGTTCACGTGTTGTGTAAGTTCTTCAAAGCATTGCATCACCAGTTCGACGATGAGCCCCGAGATGGGTGAGCCCATCGGGTTCCTTCATGTTGATGGTAATTGTTATCCGTCAATACAAGTACGTTTACTCAACAACGACGAGAGCTGACCAGCAACAGCCACCTCAGCTCTGTCATCTCATGTCACTCATCAACTTTTCCTCAAATAAATGAACTTTGTATTTGACGGCACCATATAAGATTACGAGACCTGCATGATAAATGTTTCCCAATTTGTAATTCTCAAACAAAACTGTAAACTAAAACCTGGATGACTGGGGCATTGCCAAATTCATTAAGTACAAGTGCGGTTGTATAAAAAAAAAATCCTTCATAACCTTCGATTATACCAAATCCAAATTCAAACAATTTCGAATATAAGCTTAATTTGTTTATTAGACAAGTAAAACAAAATTACCCAAAGAAGATGTCTTCCAGTATAATTCAAATACTAAAAGTAACGTGTCGATAATAATCAATTCATTAATTAACCAAAAGAAACATGAAAATTTGAATATTATCATGAATTGTGATGGAAAAAGACAAGAAATACTGAAAACATTTCTGGTGTAATGACGAGTTTTTAAAAAAAAATTAACTGAATAAGTCCTTCACAAGATAGCTCAATTCCACCAAGTCAATTGATTTTCATTGCTATTTGAAGCCTGGTGTTGGCTTAGTGCAGTGGTTTTCAAACTTTTTTAGTGGCGACCAAATTTCAGAACTCTCTACATCACGCGACCCAAAAATTCAAAACCCATTCATAATATTATAAGATAAGATTTCATATGACACAAGAATTTACTGTTTACTTTATTCATTCGTCATGTTTCATAGACAAGTAAACGAGAATAGCCGACAGTATCAAATAGTACAGTTGAATGTTTCAGAAGTTTAGTCCGAATGACATTTAATATATCAGTGAGAAGGATGACTGTTTTTCAGAACCAACTTCTCTATTCGTGGGAAAGTAGATGACAATGCCAGGATCATATCATGCTCCATTCTAGGCATTTCTGTACTTTGTTTTAATCACCACCATGGTGAGAAAGACTGCTCACAAAAGTATGATGAAGTATGCACTGAGAACCTTATCGCGCCGTGACCGGTCGGGTACGACGGCAGCATTTTGCACCAGAATGTCGACAACGAATTCGTCCGCGCAAGAGCCTGCGCTCCGAATCCTGCTGGAGCTGTACAAGCTCTTCCTGTGCTGTATCATCTTCATCAGCAATCGAGTCCAGTGGAGCCGTGAAGGGTCCCGAACCACAAGAAAAGGACTGCACATCCAGCTCAGGGATAGTGCTCGAACTGTTCAATGACGACCGAATGACGTGCTATCTCCCCAGAAAGACTGTCAGCTCAATACCATCTACTGCAGGTCCTTAGATGCTCCAACACGCGGAAAAGCTGAACGACTTAACAGCTGCTTTGTCTGCCAAACTTTTAGATCGCCAGAAATCCGCTCATTTTGTCGTGAAAATCATGAGTTGGCGTTTTGCCCTGGAGGAGCGTTGAGGACATTTGAAACGTTTTCAAAATGTCAACGAATAGCACAGTTCTGACACCAGAGTCCGACTCAAGCAACGCTACCATCGTTTTCCCTTGTTGTCGTAGGAACTCCTTATTCATCTTTGAGCTCGTAAACGCGCAGAAGAAGGTTTCCACAGATAACCATCTGACTGAGTTGTATATATTCTTATCGGCCGTCCATCTCTGCAGAATAGCCTGAATAACCTAGTGTGAGGCGCTCGATTTGATGTGATTCACCATTTTACGCTCTTAGAGCACGCTCTGCAAGGTCTCTGCAAAGTACGAGAGCAGCGCTTCTCGGTGAATCATGCAGTGCATCGTGAGGTTATGAGAGCCACCTCAAGCATTTAGCCTTGAATCCAGAACGCCATCCCTAACATTGCTGGCCGCGCCGTCTGTTGTAGAACCGAGCAACTTTTAAGTCCAGATCATGGTCACGATAAAACTGCTCTACTTTCCCAAAAATATCCTCGACTTTGTGGTGGCTGCAATGGTTTATGAGCAGAGGCCATCGACAAAGTATCAGCCTTGATGAAGCGGACCCAGAACGATGAGTTCGCGTACGATGCGATATCATGACTCGTCCAACTATATGGTTGCCACGGCATTCCTTGATCTTCTGTACGACCTGAGCGTTACGTCCAGACTCATATCTTCAATTCTGCGTTGATGGTGTTGTCAGAGAGGGTATAACTGCCAGTTTCTTCGCCGCTTCCTCCCCAACCATCAAGAATACATGTCTTTGCACATGCAGCACGAGTTCTTCCGCAATGGAGTCAGGCTTTTAGTCTTGGCAACATGGACGACACTCGATACGAGCTCTAATGCCGAGAATTGTCTGATGCATGTACCCTCTCTCTCAAGATGCGTATTCTGAGTGCAAGAAGTTTCCTCTCAAAGAACGCTCTCTCTTATCCTGATAAGCGCATGTTTGTAGTCAAATCCTCGCAACTTATTTTGTTTCATAGACTCCTAGAAAGCACTTCGAAACAAATCACACACTGAGGCCTCTGTGCCCTTTATCCACCACGTAGTAAAATCCAAGTCCAGAATTTATCCTGTAAGAACGTTCTCGAGATTGTTGGCCGTGCTCATCACAAAATGTCTCGAGTCGTACGTTGAGACTGAATAGACTAATGATAGAGTCAGAGTCTGAGTCTGAGAGGCCGTGGATCAAACCACTAATTTCCTGCCAAAAGAAGCCTTCAGCGAGCCTGCGATCGTCTCGATCCCATTCCAAGCGTCATGTTGCGCCGTTCCAACTTTGAACGAACCGTTTATATTACATCCGTAAAGGCGAACAGATCGAAATAGAACAATTTTTTTCGCTGCAAGGACGCCCGCGACCACGAAATTTGCTCGCGACCCGCTTGGGGTCGCGCCCCGGTTTGAAAAACCAAGCTTAGTGTTAAGGTGGTGGCTTGGATCCTAGGGTCCTGAGTTCAAGCCCCGTTTGCCGCTGAATTAAATACACCAGGAGATTGACTCAGCCTGTCATCCTTCCGAGTCGGCAAAATGACACACAGTGTATTGTAAGGGGACACTGCATCAGCGCAAAGCTGGTCCCAACCAATGATGCAACCAGCAGCCACAGGCTGCACTCGATCGAGAGAGATTTGCTATTTGAACGACCTTTACTGAATCCACTTTATTTTATTACAACAACTGAAGTGGAAGTCTGTGCTATTGTTTGTTCATTCAAAATAGCAAGGCCCTGGTTGGATGACTGAGTCCATAAATAATTAAATCAGTTGTTGTGCACATTGGAAAGCCATAATGTCATATTTTTAATTTATTTTAAACAAAGCATTTTCCCTTCAAATTTATACTCACTTAGGTCACACTAGTCTTCAAAATGGGGAAAAAGGAGAACTGACAAAATTACAGGCCATATTGGTTCACGTCATGAAGTGACCACTATATTCGTTATTTGTGTGTGTCTGTTGGGTAGTCGATCTATCTACCCTTATGTCAGGTTTTCCGTCGTATATGTCTTCGTTTTCTGTTGTTGCCTGTCCAGGCCATACTCCGTTATCGAAGGCCGATTTTGATGAAACTCTGGTGTAGGTTCATACTATGACCTAGTTGTGCGCGTTTGAGAACCGTTGATATGGACCCCTCGTGCCTAGCAACGGCCTTTGAAATTTTAAAAAAAATCTAAAAAATAAAAAAATATCGAAATTCAAAAATCAAACTATGATTGTTGTGGCAACCATTCAGCCTCCTTGACAAAAAAATTCACCTGCTCCCATGAAAACTGTCAGGAAAAATAGACTTTGAATGAACCCTGGTCGAAACAAAAGGAAGTCTCTATATCTCAAGACTATGAGTCAGACATACATGAACTGGTATGGTATTCATGGTATGTCCTAATTATGTGTGAGAAAGAACCGTTGCTATGGACGCTTTGTTGGCTAGTAACGGCTGAAAAACTACTAAATTCGACTTGATCGACTACCCATGTCCGCCTACCGGCTTGTTGGTAGTCGATCTAGTCTACACCTTATTATTGGTAGTCGATAAAGTCGAAAAAAAATTTTTTTTTTTTGATCTACCTTATTATCACTTTTTCCGTCGATATGTTTGTCTGTAGTCTGTCTGTATGTCTGTATGTCTGTATGTCTGTGTTTCAGTCCAGTGCTCCGTTAATACAATGGCGATTTGATAAACTTGGTGGTAGGTTCATACCATGACAGTTGTGTGCAAATGAGAACCGTTGCTATGAGGACACCGTCCTAGTAATGGGACTTTGAAATTTTTGAAAAATCATAAAAAATATTTTTTCGAAAATCAAAAATCGGGCCACGAGCGACTTGTGGCAGTACATTCAGCCATTGTCAAAAATTTCCAGCCGAATCCTATGAAACTGTCGAGAAGATAGACTTTGAATGAACCCTGGTCGAAAACAATAAAAAAAACAAGTTCGTTATATCTCAGAGACTGAGTCAGATATACATGAAACTGGTATGGTAGGTTCATGGTATGTCCTAGTTATGTGTGAGAAAGAAACCGTTGCTATGGACCCTCCGTTGCCTAGCAACGGCCGAAAAACCTCTAAATGTGGGGGTATTTTAACGAAAAAAACATCTGCAGCATTAACCCTTGAAGCTAGAATCATGAATTTTTTGTGCTTAATCCTCAGGTCATTCCCATCGAACGGGCCATCGCGTCAGGTTCTATGGGTAGGCGACTACCATGTCCGCCTACGGCTTGTCAATATTTCAGTCGATATGTTTCTTGTCTGTTGGGTAGTCGATCTTAGTCTACCCTTATATCAGTATTCCTTCATGTTGTGGTAGTCGATCTAGTTCACCCTTATATAGTATTCCGTCGATATGTTTGTCTGTCTGTCTCTATGTTGGGTAGTCGATTAGTCGAAAAAAAAAATTTTTCAAAAAAAATTTTTTGATTGTTCTACCCTTATTATCAGTATTAAAAAGCGATTTCAGTTATACAATGGCATTTCGATGAAACTTGGTTGGTAGGTTCATACCATGACCTAGTTGTGTGCAAATGAGAACCGTTGCTATGGACACCACTGTTGCCTAGCAACGGACTTTGAATTTTAAATATCATAAAAAATTTATTTCGAAAATCAAAATCGCCCCGAGCGACTGTGGGCAGTACATTCACCATATGTCAAAATTTCCAGCCGATCCTATGAAAACTGTCGGAGAAGATAGACTTTGAATGAACCCTGTCGAAAACAATAAAAAAAAACGAAGTTCGTTTTCTCAGAGACTATGAGTCAGACAAGCCGGTAGGCGGACATGGGTAGCGCCTACCCAATTGAACCTGACGCGATGGCCCGTTCGATGGGGAATGACCTGAGGATTAAGCACAAGAAATTCATGATTCTAGCTTCAAGGTTAATGCTGCAGATTGTTTTTTCGTTAAAATACCCCCACATTTAGAGGTTTTTCGGCCGTTGCTAGGCAACGAGAGGTCCATAGCAACGGTTCTTTCTCACACATAACTAGACATACCATAACCTCCATACCAGTTTCATGTATATCTGACTCATAGTCTTTGAATATAACGAACTTCGTTTTTTATTGTTTCGACCAGGGTTCATTCAAAGTCTATCTTCTCCGACAGTTTCATAGGATTCGGCTGGAAATTTTTGACAATATGGCTGAATTACTGCCACAGTCTCCTGGCCCGATTTGATTTTCGAAAAAATAATTTTTTTATGATTTTTAAAAATTTCAAAGTCCTTACTAGCAACGTGTCTCCATAGCAACGTCATTTGCACACAACTAGGTCATGTATGAACACTCACCAAGTTTCATCGAAATCCATTGTATAACGGAGCACTGACCGAACAGACAGGCAGACAGATAGACAGTCAAACATATCGACGGAAAAAACTGATATAAGGGTAAAAAACAAATTTCAAAAAAAAAAAAATTTCGACTGGATCGACTACCAATATACATGAAACTGTGTGATAGTTCATGGTATGTCCTATGTTAGTGGGAGAAAGAACCGTTGCTATGGACCCCTCCGTTGCCTAGCAACGCCGACTACCATGTCCGCCTACCGTTGTCTGTTGTCTGTCTGTTCGGTCCAGTCTCCGTATACAATGCGATTTCGATAAAACTTGGTTGGTAGGTTCATACCATGACCTAGTTGTGTGCAAATGAGAACCGTTGCTATGGACACCACCGTTGCCTAGCAATGGACTTTGAAATTCTTGAAAAATCATAAAAAAATTATTTTTCGAAAATCAAAATCGGCCCACGAGCGACTGTGGGCAGTACATTCAGCATATATGTCAAAAATTTCAGCCGGATCCTATGAAAACTGTCGGAGAAGATAGACTTTGAAGAACCCTGGTCGAAAACAATAAAAAAACGAAGTTCGTTATATTTCAGAACTATGATCAGAATATGCATGAATCGATGGTCGGTTCATGGTATGTCCTATTATGTGGGGAAAGAAACCGTGCTATGACGCTTTTGTTGCTAGTAACGGCTGAAAAAACGACTAAATTCGACTTGATCGACTACCCATGTCGCCTACGGCTTGTCTGTCTGTCTGTCTGTCCCGAGCATAGCTCCGGTTTTGATCCGATCCTGATAAAATTTGGGTGGGAGTTTATATCATGATCTAGTTGTGTTTCCTGAAAATGGGTGTGCGCCCATTATCGTCGAGACCACGCCCAAAAACTTGTGTTTTAGGGTAGCCGATTTCAAGTTACATCTTCTCCGAGGTTTGTCGAATCTTGCAGGGCTTTCGGTATTGTTAGCCCAATAGCACCTGCATAGCCCCACGGAGCTCGATTTTCATTTTATCCCAAGTGAAGTTACAAGTAAAAACTTAGAAAATTGAGAATTTTGACGTAAAAATCAAACGACCGCCAAACTTTAGAGCTAGGATGACAATATTTTTATGCATAATTGAGGTCATTCCCCACTAAAGTCTTGAATCATTTTGCTCTACTCGAACACCTTGCCATGGCGCCTTCAAGTTTGTTTTTACGCTGATTTCATCAAACATGGATAATCCGAGGAGTGCGAAATGCCATATAGCCTATTGACGTTATATTTTCCTGGAATGTTCCAGAGGAATTTTGCACCAAAGGTCATAATCCTTGACCTTTGACCTTTAAAGTTCACAAAGGTCAAATTTCAAAGTGTGGGAATCAAACCTGGTTTTCGACCTTTCTTCACGAATTAACTACAATAAGCTATAGCACGTATCTCCTTTCCTTATTTTAATGTCCACAACATGTTTTTTGTACCTTTAAAGGTTATGCAAAGGTCAAATTTTGAAAGTGTTGAACGAAACCGGTTTTCGACATTTTGCACTAATAACCTGTCACTCGTTCCACATCATTTGATCATTTTATAACTTGGTCAAAAATTATCACATTGTCTCATCCTTGACTTCTGAAACAATCTACATCGTAAAATACCGCTCGCCGAACATTGTCGTCTTCAGACTTGTCAGTTCTTGCAATCTTTTCCAAAATACCGGAGAGAATTGTATTTACACAATTATTTCAAATTCCTTACAAAAAATATCCCAGTCTCAATAATCCATCCCTCATTGGACCGTACTATGGCAGAGCATTGGTGCTGCCGAAGCAGTCTCCTCGGCTATTGGGCACAATCCTGGACAGTCGCCACATCCAACACAGGATACATAAAAGCTGGCACTCATTTGCCGACCTCAGAAGGATGAACCGGCACAGTCAACCCCACCTGGTATTAATTCAACAGCAAGCCAAGGGATTTGAACTCAGGATCCTAAGATCCAAAGCCCACCACCCTAACCATTAAGCCAACACCAGGCATCGTCTCAATATGGATTTCATAAAGGTTACTCAACATCTTTGGCATTAATTGATCTTACCAATGGAACAATTGATGCATTTGAAAAGAATTCTCATGCCATTGGTGTTTTTGTTGACTTATCTAAAGCTTTTGACACGATTAATCATCAAATATTGATATCCAAGTTGTACTACTATGGAATCAGGGGTGTTGCAATTGTTTGGTTTTCTAGCTACCTCAGCAATCATTCTCAATGTATTAGTTATAAATCCTCCTTATCAGAGTTTAAGAGAGTTATGTTTGGTGTTCCCCAAGGTTGTTTACTTGGTCCATTGTTGTTTATTTTGTATGTTAACGCATTCACAAATCTATTGAATTGCCTTTTACCTTGTATGACAACGACACAAATATTTTGTATTGTGATAAAAAAAATTTGATTCTTTATTTAATGTTGTAAATGAGAATCTCTTAAAAGTATGTGATTGGTTTAAAACGAATTCTGCTAATAGGTTGTTTGTTAACTCAAACAAATGTAATTATATTTCTTTAGTAAAAAATTAAAATGTACTGATTTGACTACTGCTCATGTCCATGTTAATTCCCATTCAATTTTGAGAGTTGAAGAGACCAAGTTTCTCAGGGTATATATTGATTCCAAACATTCTTGGAAATATCATAGTTTGGAAATTGCAAACAAAGTCGGAAAAAATATTGGTATAATGTATGGATTGAATTATTTGCTCCCAAATACAATACTTAAAGATTGCTTTATTGTTCACTTGTTCTTCCATATCTGCAATATTGTAATTTAGTCTGGGGAAATACATTTCAATCACATCTAAATAAATTGGTAATATTGCAGAAAAATAAATATTCGAATCATATCCAGTGAACCTCCAAGAACTTGTACAAACCAATTATTTCATTATTTAAATCTGAAATTGTGTGATGTTACATCACATCAGCAAAGCATTTTCATATATAAGTGCATTAATAGAGTACTTCCTTCTAAATTTTGTGATATTTTTGAATTTTACTTATGAAATTCAAAAGCATGACACCAGATTTGCCACTGATATACATTTTCGAAACACAGAACCCTTGCTTTTCAACATAATATTTGTTTCTCTGGTCCTAAACTATGGAATGAATTGCTGGATAGGATTAAAAAATCTCTGTCTTTCAATAATTCCTCATTCAAACTGAAGCAATATTTTCTCTCACGGTATTATACATAGGCTATTTAAGAAATCTATTGAATATTTATCAATTTAATTTTTACACTGGTGCTTGCCATTGAATTATTGATCTACTGATCTACTCTTTCATCCTGTGACATTGCCATTATTTTCCCATGATTTTTTTTCCCCATTCATTTATACATTTGACATGATTATACATGATCAAACATGTAGTTTGATATGATTCCATTGTTTGTTTTTTTTCTGAATTTTATCTGTGTGAGGGCTTTCCCTCTACAAGCTTGCTTTTTAGGATTCAGCCGCCTTCAGCTATTCTTCTTCATATCTGTTGCTTTTCTTGAAGGAAATAAATGTTGTTTTGATTGATTGATTGAAACGTAAACACCACAGCAAATTATGAGTCAAATCAACTTCAGAACTGTAATAAAGTGACGGATGTGAATCAGTGCTTGTATGGATGGAGGTATGGGAGGAGGGTATTGTGTTTGTTAATATGTGGGGATCCCTGCATGGTCAGAGTGAAGAAATTAAGTTTGGTTGGGGTGAGGGTGCTTCTTTGAAGGGTGTGGTGAGATTCGCTGCTGTTCTTGAGAAAGAAATTCGAACATTTTTAGAATAGAAACTGAGGAAGGAGGTGATTGGAGGGTTGGGGGCAGCAGGGGGTGGTATATGGAAGAGAATGGTTGAAGGTGTTGTGCACGAATACCAGGAGCTTGAATGGAAAGATGGAAGAGCTGAAAGTTAGGATAGATGGTGAGGGGTATGACATCATTGATGTAAGTGAGATATGTTTTTGTGAGCAATAGAACTGGACGACAGGAATCCAATGTTACGGGCTTTATATGTGTGATAGGAAAGACAAAATGGGAGGAGTTTTGGCACTCCGGGTGAAAGACAGTATTGTATCGAGAGAAAAGCATGGCATTAAGGTGGGAATTGATTGAGGATTCTATGTTGATAGTGATTATAGATTGGAAGAATAGCAAGATAGTTGGAGGATGCTTTTACAAAGCTCTTGATGTGAGGAAACAGCAGGAAAGAAGGATATGTGAATAATTCAAAAGGGCATGTCATGAGGGAAGAGTATTGATTATGGGGGATTTTAACTTGCATGGGATAGATTGGGTCCAGGAACAGGGAAAGGGCAGAGCAGATGAGAAATTTTTAGACCGAGTCCAGAATTGCTTTAATTTGAACCCAGTTTATGCAAAAGCCCAAGAGGAGGAGTGCTGTGTTGGACTTGTTTTTATGTAACGATTACAATATGGTGGAAGTTGGAGTTGAGGAATTGAAGGAACAGCGAGGAAAATTAAGGCATGGTAAAGCTCGAGGGTCATATAATATGCATGTAAGTTCAGAGGGCAAGTTGATTGGTTTGGTTGTAATATGCAAGAGTGATCTTGTTGACAACTTTAGTTCAAACACACATAGTCATGCTCCATGGCTAGGTTCCTCATGGTCAACTGTTAAACAAATGAAAAGGAAGGAACATTAAAGAAAATGAATGGCACAAAATGGTGAATTCTACAGATAATGGGAATAAATAATAATTCCAGCAATCTCTGTGTGTCTGTTTGTCTGCGACCGCCGTTTCTCGACGACCGCCGGTCCGATCTGATTGGAACTTGCCAGGAATATTGCCGGGAGCCCGGATGTGCCTTTTCGAGGTTGATATCGATCGGACGAGGCGGGTTCCCAAGTTACGGCCATTTTATTGCTTTTTCAGTGTTGAAAAGGTGTATATATGGCAGCTGAATGTCGTTCCACCTTCTCACCTTATCATCGCATTTTTTTTCTCAGAATAATGATAAAGCATATTAATAATAATAATAGCGAACGAAGTGAGCTTCATACTTAACGCGTGCACGTGAGAGAATAGGTAACAACAACAACAACAACCAATACCCCTGGCTATTTCGAATCCGTGTCGTTGGATATGACCTTTTGCTTCCGGTTGTTGTTAAACGCTGTGCGGTGTATAAACACGATTGGGTTTTATTTCTATCTTGTGAATATTAACTTGATGCGTGACATGAGAGAATAGGAAAGAAAAACAACACAATACCTGCCAATTGTGAATCCGTGTCATTGCCTAAGACCATTTTGCTTCGGTTTTTTTTTTGCTTCTGTTTTTTTTTGTTTCCGGTTTTTATCATGGGGAATGATGCATGCCGGGAGATCATGACCGAAGTGTTTATTATTTATTCAATTATTTTTTTCCCAAAGTTAATTTTATCTTCCGAAAGTGATTTTTTTTCATGACAGGAAGTGTTTATTAGTATTTAACATTACGGGAGTGATTTTGAAACTCTTTCTGGAACTTTTAATTTATTTTATTCTTGACCAGAAGTGATCGTTTATTTATTTATTTTTCAATTATTTTTTCCCCAAAGTTAATTTTATAATAAGAAATCTCCCGCATCATCAAAAAATAATTTTTTAATCGTGATTTACATTATTTGATCGCTGATCACGAATCCAGGCCGAAGTAACCGGAAATTGCGTCAAAATCATCAGCTGTGCGGCGCTTACATGTACCACGGATAGTTGGGTCAAGTATACAGTTGTGAACAAGTTTTATGTAAAGTCAGAAGCGAATGTAAGAAGAATTCTACGTTCGCTTCTAGGCTTTGCTATTCCATATTAATAGCGAACGAAGTGAGCTCAATACTTAACGCGTGCACGTGAGAGAATAGGAAATAACAACAGCAACACAACAACAACACAATACCCTGGCTATTTGGAATCCGTGTCGTTAGCTATGACTTTTTTGCTTCCGGTTGTTGTTAAACGCTGTGCGGTGTATAAACACGATTGGGTTTTATTTCTATCTTGTGAATATTACTTAACGCGTGCACATGAGAGAATAGGAAACAACAAAAACAACACAATACCCTGGCAATTGTGAATCCGTGTCGTTGGCCATGACCATTTTGCTTCCGTTTTTTTTTTTGCTTCTGGTTTTTTTTCATGGGGAATGATGCATGCCGGGAGATCATGACCGGAAGTGTTTATTTATTTATTCAATTATTTTTTCCCCAAGTTAATTTTATACTTCCGAAGGTGATTTCTTCATGACAGGAAGTGTTTATTTAGTATTTAACATTACCGGGAGTGATTTTGAAACTCTTTCCGGAACTTTTAATGTCTTTATTCTTGACTAGAAGTGATCGTTTATTTATTTATTTATTCAATTATTTTTTCCCAAAGTTAATTTTAATAAAGATATCTCCCGCATCATCAAAAAATATTTTTTAATCGTGATTTACATTATTTGATCGCTGATCCCGAATCCAGGCCGAAGTAACCGGAAATTGCGTCAAAATCATCAGCTGTGCGGCGCTTACACGTACACGGTATAGTTATAGTTGCAAGATACAGTTGTGAACAAGTTTTATGTAAAGTCAGAAGCGAATGTAAGAAGAATTCTACGTTCGCTTCTAGGCTTTGCCTATTCCATATTAATAGCGAACGAAGTGAGCTCAATACTTAACGCGTGCACGTGAGAGAATAGGAAAAACAAACAACAACAACAACACAATAGCCCTGGCTATTTGGAATCCGTGTCGTTAGCTTGACTTTTTGCTTCCGGTGTTGTTAAACGCTGTGCGGTGTATAAACACGATTGGGTTTTATTCTATCTTGTGAATATTACTTAAGCGTGCACATGAGAGAATAGAAACAACAAAAACAACACAATACCTGGCAATGTGAATCCGTGTCGTTGGCTATGACCATTTTGCTTCCGTTTTTTTTTGCTTCTGGTTTTTTTTGCTTCTGGTTTTTTTCATGGGGAATGATGCATGCCGGGAGATCATGACCGGAAGTGTTATTTATTTATTCAATTATTTTTTTCCCCAAGTTAATTTATACTTCCGAAGTGATTTTCTTCATGACAGAAATGATTTAGTATTTAACATTACCGAGTGTTTGAAACTCTTCCGGAACTTTTAATGTCTTTATTCTTGACTAGAAGTGATCGTTTATTTATTTATTTATTCAATTATTTTTTCCCAAAGTTAATTTTAATAAAGATATCTCCCGCATCATCAAAAAATATTTTTTAATCGTGATTTACATTATTTGATCGCTGATCCGATCCAGGCCGAAGTAACCGGAAATTGCGTCAAAATCATCAGCTGTGCGGCGCTTACACGTACCACGGTATAGTTGGCAAGTATACAGTTGTGAACAAGTTTATGTAAAGTCAGAAGCGAATGTAAGAAGAATCTACGTTCGCTTCTAGGCTTTGCCTATTCCATATATATAGCGAACGAAGTGAGCTCAATACTTAACGCGTGCACGGTGAGAGAATAGGAAATAACAACAACAACAACAACACAATAGCCCTGCTATTTGGAATCCGTGTCGTTAGCTATGACTTTTTGCTTCCGGTGTTGTTAAACGCTGTGCGGTGTATAAACACGATTGGGTTTTATTTCTATCTTTGTGAATATTACTTAACGCGTGCACATGAGAGAATAGGAAACAACAAAAACAACACATACCCTGGCAATTGTGAATCCGTGTCGTTGGCTATGACCATTTTGCTTCCGTTTTTTTTTGCTTCTGGTTTTTTTGTTTCTGGTTTTTTTCATGGGGAATGATGCATGCCGGGAGATCATGACGGAAGTGTTTATTTATTTACAATTATTTTTTCCCCAAGTTAATTTTATACTTCGAAGTGATTTTCTTCATGACAGGAAGTGTTTATTTAGTATTTAACATTACCGGGAGTGATTTTGAAACTCTTTCCGAACTTTTAATGTCTTTTATTCTTGACTAGAAGTGATCGTTTTTTATTTATTTATTCAATTATTTTTTTCCCAAAGTTAATTTTAATAAAGATATCTCCCGCATCATCAAAAAATATTTTTTAATCGTGATTTACATTATTTGATCGCTGATCCGAATCCAGGCCGAAGTAACCGGAAATTGCGTCAAAATCATCAGCTGTGCGGCGCTTACACGTACCACGGTATAGTTGGCAAGTATACAGTTGTGAACAAGTTTTATGTAAAGTCAGAAGCGAATGTAAGAAGAATTCTACGTTCGTTCTTGGCTTTTGCCTATTCATTAATATGGAATATCCATAATATGGAAATAGGGCAAAGCCTAAGAGCGAACGTAGAATTCTTCTTACATTCGCTTCTGACTTTACATAAAACTTGTTCACAACTGTATACTTGCCAACTTAACCGTGGTACGTGTAAGCGCGCACAGCTGATGATTTGACGCAATTCCGGTTACTTCGCGCTGGATTCGGGATCAGCGATCAAATAATGTAAATCACGATTAAAAAATATTTTTTGATGATGCGGGAGATATCTTTATTAAAATTAACTTGGGAAAAAAAATTGAATAAATAAATAAATAAACGATCACTTCTAGTCAAGAATAAAAGAAATTAAAAGTTCCGGAAAGAGTTTCAAAATCACTCCCGGTAATGTTCAATACTAAATAAACACTTCCTGTCATGAAAAAAATCACCTTCGGAGTATAAAATAACTTTGGGAAAAAATATTTGAATAAATAAATAAACACTTCCGGTCATGATCTCCCGGCATGCATCATTCCCCATGACAAAAACCGGAAACAAAAAAAACCAGAAACAAAACAAAACGGAAGCAAAAGGGTCATAGGCAAACGACACGGATTCACAATTGCCAGGGTATTGTGTTGTTTTTGTTGTTTCCTATTCTCTCATGTGCACGCGTTAAGTAATATTCACAAGATAGAAATAAAACCCAATCGTGTTTATACACCGCACAGCGTTTACAACAACCGGAAGCAAACGTCTTCGCTTACGACACGGATTCCAAATAGCCAGGGCTATTGTGTTGTTGTTGTTGTTTTTCCTATTCTCTCACGTGCACGCGTTAAGTATGAAGCTCAGTGCGTTCGTACTAAATAACACTTCCTGTCATGAAAAAAATCACTTTCGGAAGTATAAAATTAACTTTGGGAAAAAATAATTGAATAAATAAATAAACACTTCCGGTCATGATCTCCCGGCATGCATCATTCCCATGACAAAACCGGACAAAAAAAACCAGAAACAAAACAAAACGGAAGCAAAATGGTCATAGCCAACGACACGGATTCACAATTGCCAGGGTATTGTGTTGTTTTTGTTGTTTCCTATTCTCTCATGTGCATGCGTTAAGTAATATTCACAAGATAGAAATAAAACCCAATCGTGTTTATACACCGCACACGCGTTTAACAACAACCGAAGCAAAACGTCTTAGCTAACGACACGGATTCCAATAGCCAGGGCTATTGTGTGTTGTTGTTGTTGTTGTGTTGTTTCCTATTCTCTCACGTGCTCGCGTTAAGTATGAAGCTCAGTGCGTTCGCTACTAAATAAACACTTCCTGTCATGAAAAAATCACTTTCGGAAGTATAAATTAACTTTGGAAAAAAATAATTGAATAAATAAATAAACACTTCGGTCATGATCTCCCGGCATGCATCATTCCCATGACAAAAACCGGAAACAAACAAATCAGAAACAAAACAAAACGGAAGCAAAATGGTCATAGCCAACGACACGGATTCACAATTGCCAGGGTATTGTGTTTTTTTGTTGTTTCCTATTCTCTCATGTGCACGCGTTAAGTAATATTTCACAAGATAGAAATAAAACCCAATCGTGTTTATACACCGCACAGCGTTTAACAACAACCGAAGCAAAACGTCTTAGCTAACGACACGGATTTCAACTGGCAAGGGCTATTGTGTTGTTGTTGTTTTGTTGTTTCCTATTCTCTCACGTGCACGCGTTAAGTATGAAGCTCACTGCGTTCGCTATTAATAGCACAATAATTGGCAGTATAAAAAGAATAACGTGATACAATGACAATGTCTGTCAACCAATAACGACCTATATTTTGTCTGTTCAATAGCCTGGTGTTGGCGGAGTGGTTAGGGTAGCGGCTTGGATCCAAAAGGTCCTGAGTTCAAGCCCCGTTGGCCGCTGTTAATTAATACACACCAGGAGGTTGACTCAGCCTGTCATCCTTCCGAGGTCGGCGAAGTGAGTACCAGTGTACTGGGCCGGTGTATGCCCCGGTTAGAATAGGTGTACCATATCCCTGTGTCGTAAGAGGCGGCCAGGGTTGCGTCAGGAAGGGCATCTGGCGTAGAACCTGTGCCAAATCATTACGCGGATCATAACGGATGATCCGCTGTGGCGACCCCTAACGGGAGCAGCCGAAAGAAAGAAGAAGAAGAGTATTGTTCTGTCAATCAGACAGGACACGGTGCTATGACGTCACGAATGACGTCACAATGCTTCCGTCTTCGGATTGAAACTTGCCAGGAATATTGCCGGGCCCCGCGGATGTGCCTTTTCGAGGTTTGATATCAATTCGGACGAGCGGTTCTCAAGATTACGGCCATTTATCTGTCGACCAATGACAAGACACGGTGCTATGACGTCACGAATGACGTCACAATTAATGTTTATTTATTTATTTATTTAGTTATTTATTATTTATTTAATTTTTTTGCACGATTGACGGTCCGATCTGATGAAACTTGCCAGGATATTGCTGGGGGACTCGCGGATGTGCCTTTTCAAGGTTTGATATTAATCGGATAAAGCAGTTCCCAAGTTACGGCCATTTATCTGTCGACCAATGACAAGACACGGTGCTATGACGTCACGAATGGACGTCACAATTAATGTTTATTTTCCCAAGAGAGGGGGCGTCACAATTCTTCTTCATTTGAATATGACGTCACAATTGACGCTGGGACCTGAGTTGTTTCCCAGGTGTTTCCAGTTATGGCCATTTATGATGACGTTGTCCGATCTAATTGAAATAATGCCCCAATCCAGTCGTCGTTTACGCACCTACGGGCCCGCCCCCTCCCCTATGGGCCCGTACTAGTGGGAATAAACAACACAATGCAAATGTCAAAGTCAAAATAAAAACCGGTGTGCCACTTCGGAAAACACACGTGATGTGCACATGACCTTGTCGCATAAGCCCAAAACCAAACTAGTGAAAATTTAAGTCAAACTTCTTTACATGTCAAACCACTATTATCCCTTCACCCTCTGAATATTTATGAACACTTTGTATATTATTCATTCTCTGTGATACTTTGCTGGAATCTCAATATCACATAGTTGCACGAAGCTTCACAACTCATCAGCATGACAAAGTCAAGTCCTCTTTACCCAGTGGAACTGACATCATCAGAAAACTGCACGACAATAAGCTGAATGCACAAATAAAAGGTTACAAGGCCGAATTAACAATCCATCCCAGAGTTTTGAAGGAGGTGGCAGAGCAGATAACCATGGTGTGAGGTGGCAGAGTAAGGAAGTGAAGAAACATCTAGAAGAAATGAGGCATGGTAAAGTACAACAGCCTACAGGTCAAAACAGTCTTCGAGCAATGCAAAAACATACAGCATGAATTATCCCCAAAACACAGGTGCTTATTACAGGGTAGAAATGATATGCTGTACTGTGAATGTAAATTAAGGTTGAAACCTTAATTCTAATAACTAC
>CM068953.1:102773414-102783935 GCA_035128595.1 Eptatretus atami
AATAAGAAAAAAAGAAATAATAGTCGATATAATTAATATGCTTATTCTGTTTGTTTGTTTCTCTGTCTTTCCAATGATTTTCTCTTAAACTACTCAACCAAGGACCATAAAACTCTTATCATTACCCCACACGCAAAGCTGAAAGCTGGGTTAAGCAAATGGTTCACTTTGTCTGTCTGACTGTACATGTCATAATATGATCGAGGAACTATTTAATTTTTATTTTTTTTTATTTTTTTTTCAACACAATAGAACACGGATCGGAACATGAATCAGAACACGAACCCGTAGTTTAGCAGTACTTTAGCTCGGAATTTGGCAAAACTGTACAAAATATCATCCCAATCACACACGCACAGAGAGGATTGAGGTTATTTTTAACCCGTGGGGTGGAAGACCCCACGGGGTCGAAGCACCGCTCACGTTCTCCCTTTTCTTCTGTACAGTTCATTTGAACGTCTATTTCTCCATCATTCGTGAACAGAATGCGATGAAAATTGAAAGGCATATACTAGACACATATGTGCAGGCAATAACTGAGCCCAAAGTGCGATTGCGGCCCTTCGGGCCGAGGAACAGCCCATTTTGGCCCATTTTCTTAAAATTGTTATTTCTCGGTTATTAGTGAACGGAACCGAACCAAACTTAACAGGTATATTCTAGAGACCATTCTCCAGGCACTAAATGAGCCCAAAGTGAGATTGTGGTTCTTTGGGCCAACAAATGGCTGTCAGCCCATTTTTTACAATTGCTATTTCTCAGTTGTTCGTAAACGGAACCAAACCAAACTTGACAGGTTTATTCTAGAGACCATTCCCCAGGCAGTAACTGAGCCCCAAGTGCGATTCCCACCATTTGGGGTGAGAAACGGCCCTTTCGGCCCATTTTCTTAAAATTGTTATTTCTCGGTTATTGGTGGACGGAACCGAACCAAACTTGACAGGTATATTCTAGAGACCATTCCCCAGGCAGTAACTGAGCCCAAAGTGCGATTCCGGCCCTTTGGGCCAAGAAACGGCCCTTTCGGCCCATTTTCTTAAAATTGTTATTAAAAAAAAAAAATTAAATGCGCTGTGCGATGCTCAACGCAAAATTAAGTCGCAAATGATGATATGAAACTAGCCTCACTCTTATGAGGTGTTCTGGTTTCTTTTTCTGATGCGATGAAAATCTTACCTAATTTCAAAACAAGCTGTCGTCCATGCTATCGCTCACCTGAGAGTTGTACGAATGAACTTCCACGGGGTATGTTCGCAATTCGAACTTGTTTTTTTTTACAATGTCAGCCTGTTCTGGCGGTCAAACAGAATTGAAAATCATTCCAAACAAGAAACTTACTGTTTTAGGGACGTCATAATGACACATACAACAGACATGAAGAACTTATTTAATGTGTTAAATAAGGTGGTGTAAAAGTGCATCAACGGCAGTAAACTTCCTAAAAAAACAGTTGTTTTTTTTCAACAGCCTTTAAAACCTTTATTTTATTTCAATTTAATGATATACTTAAACACTGTAGAACACAAATCATCTTCTTGGCACTTTCAAAAACCTTCGATTTAGCAGTACATGGAAAAATATTTATGCTGTATCACGACTTGAGGCAGAGTAACTGAGAGATTCAGCATTGAGACAAATATGGCGGTATGAATTCAGAGCCATGTTCTAGCGCTTTCTTTATTGCAATTGCATATTGATGTTTGTTTAGTGAAAACACCTGTTGCTGTTTGTTTAGTGCAAAACATAGAGCAATAGTTGAAAAGACCCTTCCCCTTGTTTTTTCTTAAGACTGAGTGGGGTAAGGGTAAGGTAGTTATAAAAGTCTTTTTCCGAGGAGTTCTGGTTGTATATATTTTTTTATATTATGAATAACCATTTAGCTTACTTATCCCCTATTTTTTACTGAATAATTGCGAGACGGCGGAATCTCGTGAGATTGTGAGTAAAATGTTTTTTCAATTTACTTTGAAACATAGTTCTAAACAAATGAGAACAAAAATGTTGTGAAAAACGGAAAGCAAAGGGGTAGAGATTGTGAATTTAATGTTCAGTTGCTATATAATTTTATCATTTTTCTTAATGAATGGGAACAGCAAAAATGCAGGAACAATTCTTGTGCAAATAGTACATCTTGCCGTAATAATATGAATATTTTTTTTACCAACAGTTTGAAGTGTGTCTTTCTGGTAGCTTTGTGGTAGAAGTTCCTGAAAAGCAATGCAAACACCCAATCTTTCCGCTTGTAATATAAACAAGGCCAAAAGATTTCTACTATAATCATCATCCACTGCCAGAGTGCCCACATATACCCAATTGAAATTATCCATTAAGTGAGCCATGGCAGCTGCCTGGTAAACATCACTTGGCACAGTTCGTAAGAAGAAAGGATACTGCGTTTTATCACTCAAACAGTCACAAGAAGAAGCATAGCTTATCTGTGAATAAAACAATAGAAATAATTGTCCTTGCAATGACTTTCACAAACTTTGAGACACCGCAATTGTTCAACATTAAAAACAATGACAGCATATAATCCAGCAGAACAATTGAAATGGGCTTTCAAAAATGAAAGCAATTTTACCAGTGGGACTGAAAAGAGTTCCAAGAGACCAGTCAAAAACCTCGAAAGTGCTGATGTAAATGGCCCGATGACAACTCGTGGTGTGCGAAACTCAAAAGATTCTGAACCAGAATAGATTGTGTTTTCTAAAAAATTCAATGACTGCTCAGCAATCTTGACAATCTCAAAACATGAATCATGAATTAAATATCCTAATGTGATATTAGGAATGAGGAAGTTATTTTTGTTTATTTCTTCAATTGCAAATACCATGGTCAAGGCCCAACGTAATGCTTGTGGTTGCAAACTGCAGAAATAGGTACAAATTAAATATAAAATTTCAATTCGGAAAATGAATTCACAAAAGGCTTTTATCATTTCAGATCAAAGATTTACCAGCTTCTTCATCTCCAACAATTAACTTTCACACAAATAAATCATTCAAAATAAATGATATCAAATATTAAAGAAAAAATATTCAGTTACAAGACACCACAGAAAAACTTACGAAGCACAAACTTTTGCCAAAGGTCGATTTTTCAACAATGTGTGACCTTGCAGAATATTGCTGTGGATGGGGAAAAAACCTGCGAGAATTAAATCACCAAGTGATGAAATGCTGCTCGACGCACTCAGATGCTCAGAATTATTTCCATGAATCTGTATTGATAGATGACTGATGCAAAGTAACAGGATGAACTGAATGAGTCCAATTTCTAAGTCCATCTTGTGACTTAACAAAACGTCTTCATCTATATGCTGAGTTTTGTTGTGACATAAAATATTGCATGAACATGTGTTATATATGAGTTATGTAACTGATTTGTTTTTTTTCCTCATTTTCTTCTCAATTGTAGTGAAAATGTTCATTATTCTCCTCTAAAAGACTAATGACTTCTCACCTCAAAAGATCCAGGAAATATCGCAATAAAGGTGAAAATTGTTCTTTCATGCCCGTTAATTACTTAGTTTTGATTAAAAATAATAACAATAATCGGAACAGTATTAAAATGCAATTGCCTGCCTATGGGGTGCCTACTCGGGGGATCCATTTCTGATGAGATTGAATACATTTGAATAAAACTGTCATTCTGCTAAATTGAAGTGAGTTGTGATTCGACTCATGAGAGCCAAAGCACACCTCAGCATTTCTCTGCAAGTATGTCGACATAAAAGGTTGCATGGTACATATCACAGCATCCTTCTGCAAATATGTAGACATAAATGTTGTATGGTACATACATCATCGCTCTGCAAATATATAGGCATAAAAGGTTGCATGGTATACTTCCATAAGCCTGGTGTTGGCTTAGCAGTTAGGGTGGCTTGCTTGTTATCCTATGGTCCTGAGTTTGAGCCCTGTTGGCTGCTGAATTAACACCATGTGTTGTTGACTCAGCCTGTTATCCTTCTGAGGTCGGCAAAATGAGCACCAATGTACTGGTAATAGGGCACTGCATCAGCAGCACAGCTACATCCCTAACCAATGATGCAATTAGCAGCCTGAAGGCTGCACACAAGAGTATGTGTGTGCATACTTCCATCATGCTTTACTACTTTACTTTGGACTTCCAGTTCAGGGATTTTTCCATGTTTAGGTCAGTTGAATCTGCAGCTGCTGTTATCAATTCATCAGAGATAAGTTTTTCCGAATAAGATCCATTGTGTTTTTCTTCTATATTTTATCCTTGTGTTGCGATTTGTAATTTCTTCCAATTTTCCTTGTTAAATACCTGACCTTATTGTGCAGTATTGTTGAATAAATTTTGGTGTTGCTCAAGGCCTACTCCTAGGATAGCTGCCATGAAAATTTGGTGTCCCTTTTGCCACCGTTCCTCGTTTTGCTTCTTTTTCCAAAATATTGTATTTTCTACATCCTCAAAATTATCCTATTTCCCCTCATCACTTCAAAAAAAGAAGAAAAAAAACCCCGTTATTTTTCACTCCAAAACGATGTCGTTCTCCTTAAATTTATTTCTGCTTGAAGTTATTTCTTTCAATCTCCCTTTTCTCAATATCTCTCCAACTGAATCTTCATTGAATGTAAACACTTCTTCCTTCTTCCAATAAAAACATTTATAAACATTTTTAAATGACTCATTTGCCTTATATCTCCATTGTGAGTTCCCCACATATTTTTATTCTTCTCCTTCACCATTATATATTCCTCTTCTTTTTCCTCTTCACAGAGATTACTTTCCAAAACTGTCTGTCAGCTTTGTGCTTGGTCCATCAACCATCGACCCATATCTATAGCACCACCTTTCTGCCTTCAACAAAAATTATTTCCACCCATGCCATGATTTTCATCTCTGCATGTCCAATTTGGGAATCCTGAAAAGTCCAGGTTGCAAAGGTTGTCTGTTCATGACAATAAAATCCCCTTCATGTCATTTAATTGTGTCAATACCATCCCCCACATCTCCGATGAGGCCATGTCCTTCAAACCCCACCCGTTATTTGTGTCCCCTCTTCACCATCACTCAACTTCATGTCCCTTCTTTCCACATTGCCCCTCACACCACCCCTCAAAGATTCATGGTCACTCTTTCTGTATCCCTCCTCAACCCACCAGCTCAATGCATCCTCCACACCTCAAGCCCCGAAAATTTTCCTCCTCACCCCACCCACTCAATGCTGCCCCTCACCCCATCCTCTCAATGTCTCCCTCTTACCATGCTCCCTCAAAGCCTCCATCCTGTCCTGCACCCGCCTGATGCCTCCTCACTGTTCCTAACTGTGTGGGCCACAAACATCCAAGGCCTCTGCTCTACCCTGACAGATGTCTCAATCTAGACCACTACTAATACACCAGATATCATCTCTTTAACAGAATCCTTCCTCCCAGACAATGTCCCTGACTCCTTAGTGTCTCTCTCTGGCAGTGGCAGAGTTTCCCTTTGTATCAAAAACTCAATTTTGAACTGTCCTTATACTGATCTTTCACCTCCAACCCACAGGAGTAACTTTGGCTGCCAATTCTCCGACACTCCAACCTCTTGTTCATCTGTGTTGTACCATCCACCAAACAGTCACAACTCCTTCCTCATCTCTCTCAGACAACATGGATCATATTTTAACCAATCATCCCAACTTTCTCTTCATCATATGTGGTGATTTAAATAGTCATCATGCAACTGGGCTGGGTGTTGGTACCTGTCTCACCAGCCATTGCACTTCAGCAGAGGACTCCATGTGACTGACTCAATCTGTAAATTATCCCAACTGGATTTCTGCCAATTGCCAATTGCCTGTATCACCTTTCTGCCTTCAACGGAAAGGAGACTTTTTGGAGACCTTTTGCAATTCAACCCAATTGCAATATTCCCAACCTAGATTTATTTCCCACCTCTATTTCTTCCTCCCTTTGGACATCGTGATGACAAACTTCCCTGCAAAGGTTTCCTGCTCTTACTCTGCTTCCATTAGTTCATCAGATTATATGCTTGTGAGAGTTAACGTCTCTCTGGGTATTTTCAGTGAGTTGCCTCAGGGCCGGCAACTCTGGCAGTTCACTCAGGCAGATTGGTAGGGACTGCACGTGAGCATCTCACTTCAGAACTGGTCTCCTATATATACTGCCACTGATATTAACTCAGCCTCTGAATTCTTCTACATAAACCTGCTCTCTCTTATGCATAGATCCATCCCATCTTATCTTCAGTTAACCTACCCTTATTCCCACCCATGTTACACCAAATCCTGCGGTGAGGCTGTTGCTGTTAAATGACTTGCCTTATTTTCCTTGAAGGCAAACCTGAACAAAGGCAATCTCAGATCATTCCACAAGCCCACAACAAGTTTGTCCACTCTTTGGAGAGTAAGAAAACTACATCTGGCCAACCTCAAGAATGAACTTTGTCTATTTCTGCAGTATGCACCATCTCCATCCCTTCCCTCCAATAAAACCCTCCATCACTCATTTATTTTTCCCTCCATCTCAAATTCATTCAATGTTTTGCACGTTCCTCGGCTAATTAATTATCTCACTTTGTGAATTAAAGTTATTTCTCATACTAAACAGGGAATATTATTACAATTGAGGGTAGCAAAGAAAAAAAACAATATTATCTTGCAAATTCTCTTTTCGGTGGATTAAAAAAATTGGTATCGTGTTGATGTGCAGGTACAGCAGAATTGTTTTTTTTTCTGTGTCTTCTTTTTATTTTCCTTTGCTCAGAGTTAAAGGGTTTTTCTTTTTCTTTTACATCTGTCATGATACCACCCTTGTTTCCTCTTGCTCCTCTTTACCTGAATTGCTATTTTCAATGTATAACTTTGATAATTTGAGGGTTATATAATATTTCACTCTATAAAAAACAGTTTATAATACAGAGGAATTTAAAAAATATTTGTTTTCACACAATTTTGAAACACTATTTGGATTTTAGATTTATTTGGATAGTCTAGCTTTTACATTTAAGATTTTACATTTACATTGTAGCATGTTGGTAAGTGTAGAAGTGGATTTTCTCTTTAAGTATCTGTAATCAGTCTGAGTGAATATAGACATTGATCCCATCACTAACAAAATAGTAATTGAATTTATGTAATATGCTACAGTTGAGAGGATTCCATTGGAAACATACCATATTTTCCAGTGTATAAACTGTGGCCATGTATTAACCGTACCTCTGTTGTTCACCCTCAAAAAAAATTAAAAAAAACTTTTCCGGTGTATTATCTGCACCCATATTTTTCAACCTCGAAATAAATGAATATATTGATCCTTTTATTTTCTGATCTAGATCTAAATACGTTTGTACATTAACTTTGTATGGCACAAAGTGATAGAGGTATCAACATGCTTACTCCCGTGTCTGCTTAATTTGGTCTAAAAGTCTTATTCTCATTTTCAAGAAATTGACGAGAGAGGAGAGATACCAAGTTTTTATTTTTATTTTCTTATTTTTTAATATTCTATAAAGGATTTTTTTTGTTACTAATAAAAGGAAAAAAAGGGATTCATACCAGTATCATACATATTTGTTGTGGATTTGTGGCCCTGAAAAGGGGCGTTTGGGTTTGATGAAGCTTTTCCGTGAAACCCGAGGAAATCCTCATCAATGCTTTCCTTGTCAAAGACAGCACGTAACTCCTTGGCCAAATCAGGGTAGAGCAGGTCCCTCTTGCTGTCCACGTTGCTGTCACTTTAATTTCCAGCCTCCTCCTCCCAAATGATGTGGTCCTCTGTGCCGTCCATGTTGTTGGAGATGCAGCATTTCAGAAATGCTCGCTTGATGATGTCAGACGGTATCTCCTCCCACAACTTAATGATCAAACCGCAGATCATCAGAAGATCGACCTCATTCATCCACCCACTCTTGGTGTAGGTCTTCTCCCCATTCATTATCCAGTCAAACCAATAGCGACATAACCAGTCCTTGAACGGCTTGTTGATGGACACATTGAGGAGCTGCAGGAGCGATGTCATCCCACCTAGGATGATGACGAGATCGGTGTTGGTCCTACGGAGCAGCGCTTTGGTGTCTTCCATCTTGTGACATCTGAACACATCCAGGACGAGCATGCTCCATCGTCGGGAGAGACCGCCATCCAGCCTACTACTCCAGACCATGCACACCCAGTCCTGGATCAGTCCCTCGTCTATCCAACCCTTCTGCTGCGCATGAACAATGACGCCAGCTGGAAACTTGTCTTTGGGCAGTGTCTTCCTCTTCAACACGACATACGGGGAAAGCTTGCCACCATCTGCGGTGCAGGCGGGCATGACTGTGAATCAGTCCTTCTCGTGACCAGTTGTGTTGATCATCACATTGCACAGAAGCTTATTTGAGGTGGGTACTCTGTTATTAGACTTGTAGCGGTCCTTTCCCTACAGAGACCACATAGCATCCATTCGCTCATCGAATGTAACCAGTGTGTTTTCCCTCTAATGGAGGCCGGAGAAAAAGGGGTGGAGCTGAGAGTGAGTTACGAGAGGTTTTGTGCATGGCTTCATGTGAAGGATGCTCTTCTGTTGTTTTTATTGTTTGCTATATTTGGTGTGTAAATAAAGTTATGTTACACTCTGTCTGCAAGTGTCATGAGCGAAGACTCTAGCTATTGTGAATAGTTCTTCTTTTGGTGAGACCAGGTGTTCTTCTTTTGTGTTTAATGGCATTTTTAGAGCCACAATGCTCTATATGCAGTATGCCATGCACCTAAACTCCGGGAATCTCTGGTTTTTTTATTTATTTAATTTCCGCACACGGTTAACAAAACGCTGGACAAATCTTAACCTGAACCGATTTTCAAAATTGAAATGGCAAAATTTAGCTTACCAGCAGTTCTGATTGCCAAAAAGGTGTTCATTTGGAATATAATTAAAATTCAGCATTGATAATTTTTTACAACTGATTTTTTTTCTAAACCTATGTATTAACTACAACCCCAACTTTTACCTTTTTTCCGATAAAAAAGTGTGGATTATACATTGGAAAATAGAGTAATTATCCATGTCCTCTGTTACTCTATCCATGTCCTCTCCTTTATTTATTTTCTCTGTTCAAACTGGTTGGATGAGTGAATTTTATATTGCAGGCACCTGCAATTGACCACAGGTGAGTTCAATTCCAAAGTAAAGGAGAATCACCTGCTTGAAATCTAATTATTTCAACCAACTTCTAAAAGGTGCCAATAATATTGTCCGGGCCATTTTAGGATTTCTGTGTGGAATACGCTAAGATTTAGTATTTTTGCAGCTTCTTTTGTTTTGTTCCCCTGCAAACCAAAATATATTTTTTATTTCAACAATTTTCTGGAAGAAATGGCGCATTTTTTGAAAAAAGTGCAAGGATGCCAATATTTTTAGCCACGACAGTATAGGTAAACAAACTAATAAAACATGAAATACATTCACTAATATAGAAATACCACATCAAAATGTAAGCCTGGGGTCCAAAAGGACCCCTGTTGGTAGGATTAGGGTTAAGTTGCCATGGTGAGGTATAATGTCTCAAAAAAATTTGAACAACAGGTGAAACAGATGGTTTCACGGTGTTCCAACTGTGTTGGAATAAGTGTTATATTTACCACCAACAAACCGCTCACCTCAGTCCAGAAAGCTGTGTGCTCACTACCACAAAATTGAATAATCTTATTTATGAATTTCAGTGTTGCAGCACATCCCTCAGACTCGAGGACTGGATCAAACAGCACATCCCATTGGCAATCACTAATATATTGGATATTGGTCGTATACAACAACCTTGCACATGCGAGAATCTAACGAGTATGCCTGCTCTCAAAAAAGCGATTCTGCTATTGGCCAGCTCCTCCTGAACAATCCGGAACATGCAGAGGATTATCATTATGAATGGTTCCAGATTGTGGCACAAACACAAACCCAGGAACATTTTTTATGATTTAAGCGACATTCATACACACACAAGCTCCTACTCCTTGAAAACAAAAATAGTTTGTGCAAACACTCCATTTGTTCTGAGCTTGCTCCATTATAAAAGGAAGTTTTAGGTTTGCTCGCTGCATTGTTGCCATTACGTGTATATTCATGATAGTAGCAATTATAAGAGCCAATCCATAATCGTCTGAGCAAATAAATTGTTTTGTGTTTGTACATCCAGTATTCTTGTGTGTGCCCTGATGAGTGCAAGCTTTGGAAATGTCTATCTTTCTTTCAGCAATACATGCCCAAAATGACCATGACCTGCTCACATTCCTCAATTCTATTGCAGTTCCTCTTTTGCATCTCACCTTTCACCTCTGACCTCTTACCCCACGATTCCTGTCTTTCATTAAGGATTTGTTGGGGACCCCTCCTTTTGTGTCCCATGGTGGTATTTCCAAGCTTTCACCTTCACTCGTATTTCCCGAAGTGATTGCACAGTCAATGTCCATTCAATCACTGCAAGAGAACTGTGCCCGAAATAGATGATAAATGGGGTTTCTGGCACGCCCATTCAAATGAATGTGGGAAAAGGGAAAAACCTTCTGACCCA
>CM068953.1:102866750-102877900 GCA_035128595.1 Eptatretus atami
TGGTTCAGGTGTTAGTTTTCTTCCAAATGACCCATCACAATTATTCAATAGACTGTTATTGTTGTTCGGTAGTAAAAAGGCTGGAAATAACAATTGATTTAATGAAGCATCAGCCATTTTAGACCAGTTGATGAACATGAAAATAATTAATAAATGTCAATACAAAGACATTTGTCTCATATTAAAAAGATGCGAAGCACAATCCTTAGTTTTAATTCACAACAAGCGACCACAATCTTCATTCCCATACCACTACAACTTGACACAACAAAAGAATATGAGGCATCTTTATTGTCCATGGAAACTTATAATACCATATTTAATATAACCGAGAAAAATGACAAGTTTAGTTGTAATCCGGAAAATGGATACCAGACGATAACAGTTTCACCCGGAGCATATGAGATCGCTCAAATATCTTCCAAAATTGTTCGTCTTATGAAAGAACAGGGTAATGAACCAAAAAATATTGTTATATATATTCAAAAACATACTTCAAATTCAATGATTAAACTTAAAAATAACTACAAGGTTGATTTCACAATTGATAATTCATTTAGAGAGATATTTGGTTTCTCCTCAAAAAAGATTGAAACTAATGGGATGTTTTACAGCGATAATGTCACTCAAATATTCTCAGGAATAAATTCGGTATTAATTCACTGCGAGTTGATTGATGGTGCTTATAATGATGGAATAAGAACAAATACAATATTTTCATTCAGCGCGTACTCAACCCCAATTGGTTAAAATTCAATATGGAACCCAAAAATCTGGTTTATCTACCTGTATCAGGAAAAAACCATATACAGAGTAAATTGATAACCGACCAAGATAATCACATGATTTCTTTTAATGGAGAAATTATATGCATCAGAATTCACCTCCGTGAAGTTTTCCAATAAATAAATACGATGGTTATTGTGAGAAAACAGGAGTTAGGAAAATATAAAATAATTACAGGGGATGAGATGTTCGTCTTTAGTTAAGAATAGTGAACCTATACCCATTAGAGTATCAATTAGCCCATCTCCTCTAAATTGATGTCCAACACCCCTTTGTCTCTTAGGTTTATAGTATCCTCGACCAAGATACATACTTTCACCATTGTAGTATGGGGAAAGAACATCTCATCCCTGTAATTATTTTATATTTTCCTAACTCCGTTTTCTCACAAAACCATCGTATTTATTTATTGGAAAACTTCACGGAGGTGAATTCTGATGCATATAATTTCTCCATTAAAAGAAATCATGTGATTATCTTGGTCGGTTATCCTAAAATTTACTCTGTATATGGTTTTTTCCTGATACAGGTAGATAAACCAGATTTTTGGGTTCCATATTGAATTTATAACCAATTGGGGTTGAGTACGCGCTGAATGAAAATATTGTATTTGTTCTTATTCCATCATTATAAGCACCATCAATCAACTCGCAGTGAATTAATACCAATTTATTCCTGAGAATATTTGAGTGACATTATCGCTGTAAAACATCCCATAGTTTCAATCTTTTTGAGGAGAAACCAAATATCTCTCAAATGAATTATCAATTGTGAAATCAACCTTGTAGTTATTTTTAAGTTTAATCATTGAATTTGAAGTATGTTTTTGAATATATATACAATATTTTTTGGTTCATTACCCTGTTCTTTCATAAGACGAACAATTTTGGAAGATATTTGAGGATCTCATATGCTCCGGGTGAAACTGTTATCGTCTGTATCCATTTTCCGGATTACAACTAAACTTGTCATTTTTCTCGGTTATATTAAATATGGTATTATAAGTTTCCATGGACAATAAAGATGCCTCATATTCTTTTGTTGTGTCAAGTTGTAGTGGGTATGGGAATGAAGATGTTGTGGTCGCTTGTTGTGAAATTAAAACTTAGGATTGTGCTTCGCATCTTATTTAATATGAGACAAAATGTCTTTGTATTGACATTTATTAATTATTTTTCATGTTCATCAACTGGTCTAAAATGGCTGATGCTTCATTAAATCAATTGTTATTTCCAGCCTTTTTACTACCGAACAACAAAAACAGTCTATTGAATAATTGTGATGGGTCATTTGAAGAAAACTAACACCTGAACCAAGGATACTTAAGCCTGAATAAGTGTTTCTCCTTCTCATTCTTCCTACTTTTAACAGAAAGACTACCTAGAATTAAGAGAGTCCAGCAGATCAAATATACTACATTATCATTATTTTCCATGTCAAATGGTTGATCAAAATTATTTTGATTCATCCCTCACAGTTGAACGTATCCTTTTAAGAGATCTCTCAACTCTTTTCACACAAACGATGAATCAACATTCGAAATATTGTAGTAATCTTAAATCAACCGTAATCAATTTACCAAAAGCAGGTTCAAACATATCATTCAAAGATTTTAACAAATCTATAAAACATCCGTTTGTGATATATTGCTGATTTGAAAGTATCCTTGGAAAAGATAGATACTGTTCTCCAAATCCAAATAAATCAAACCAAATAAATATCAAAAACATACTCCTTGTGGTTTCTGTTATTATATCAAATCAGCTGTTGTGATGAATACAACAAGTTAGAACTTTATAGAGGAGAAGATGCCTCAGATGAGTTTTAAGACGATTGGAAAAAGACTGTATAAGACTAAAGAAATCATGGTGAAAACCTTTTCAACCATGGCATTAACAAAGGCAAGAGAAAAGAATTTAGAAAGAACAGTATCTGTCATATTGTGAGTGAAAATGAGGGAGACGTCAAGGTTAGGATCACTGTCATCTTTCTGGTAAATATAGAGGTCCCAGCTCATTTCCCGTTGTAATCTTAATTGCAAGCGCAAATTTATTCCTGTCTTTCTTCACAATAACGCTCACTATGACACACATCTATTTATCAATGAACTTTCAAAGACATCTGGAGATATTTCTGCCATTCCTAACACAGATCAAAAATATACTCTCATTCACAAAAACAACATACATCCCCCATAACCCATATCAGATTTCTTGACACATACAAGTTTATGTCAAGTCCATTATCTAACTTAGTATAAAATATTAAAAACTTACCGAATCTTAATCACATTTCTCAAATCAAGAATAGATTGATCTCTATCACAAAAGGGAATATATCCATATGACTATATGGATTCATTTGAGAAGTTTAAAAAAACACAACTTCCTTCAAGGGAAAGTTCTATGAAAGTTAAATAAAATCATATTTCCGATAGAGATTATACACAAGCTAAAAAGTTTGGGAGAAGTTTATAGAAAGAATCTGGAGAATATCATGATTTGTATCTTAAAACTGATGTATTTTTATTGGTTGATCTGTTTGAAACTTTTAGAACAGTCTGTCATAATAAAATTCTTAGGATTAGACCCCGTTCACTAATTACACAGCCCCCGCTTGTCTTGGAGTTCTATGCAAAAATGACAAAACAAAATTTGGAATTTATCAGTGATATAGAAATGCTTTAATGATAGAGAAGGCAAAAAGGGAGGAATATCTCAAGTATGTTCAAGAGATATGCTGAAGCAAATAACAAATATCTTCCTGATATAATAATAATTAGGACAACTCTTACCTGATGTATTATGATGCGCAACAATTTGTGTGGTGGGCAATGTCTCAATCTTTACCTTATGGAAACATAAATGGGATAAAGAAAAACATTATGAAAAAGTTTTACTTGACATTGTTATCTCCTCTCAAAAAGAATTGGATGAAGCTGAAGTTGATATTATTTTGAGGTTGATTTAAAATATCCGAGAAGAACTTCATAACAACATAAAAGACCTACCTTATGCCCCTGATAAAGAAAGTCCAAGAAAAGAATGGTTAAGTGATTACCAACAGTCATTTAATACAAAAGGTAAAATCTCCAGAAAAACTTCTGACAACATTAAATGATAAAGAAGTTATGTTTTACATCAAAGGAACTTGAGACAATATTTATCTCTGCTGGGTTCTGAGTGAGAAAAATTCATCGAATGTTTGAAATTTAAGCAAAGTCATTGTTAAAGAAATAATTGATTTTTATACAAAAAAAGGAGAACAGAAGCAAAAACAGATTTTGAGAAGGACTTTATTAATTATGATAATAGCTGTATTAGGAAGACTGAAAATGTTAGGAATCGACAAACATAAGACTTTCTCCGTCTTGAAGCAGGCTTCAAAGTTAATTAAAAGACCAAGTTTGAACGAGCTGAGGTGTTTCAGGAGAACTTTGTACTATTCATTTGAAAAAAGAGAGTATTGAAATGGATAAACCTATTTATATAGGAACATCAATTCTTGACTTGTCAAAGTCGTTAATGTATGAATTTATTATAATAATTTAAATTAAGTATAAGGATAATGTGTCATTGTTATGTATGGAGACAGATATTTTCTATTAGAAATTATACAAGTGATGTATATGAGGATTATGTGATAATATTTGATATATATGATACAAGTAATTACAGTCTGATCGATGTTGTTTTCATTAAAGAATAAAAAGGTTATGCGTTAAGTTTAAGGATAGTTGGGTGGAAAGTTCATGAGTGAATTTGTGGGTTTGAGATCAAAGTCTTATGCTTTTACGTATATTGATAATATAACATTGAAAGTGTTATAAGAAGCTAAAGGGAATAAAGAAAAATATAATCAAGGAAACAATAAACTTTAACATTATTACAACTGTTTAACCTTAAGAAGGAAGAGTAAACAGAAAAGATGAATACAATAAGAAGTTATAAACATCAATTATATGCAGAAGAAGATAAATAAGAAAGCATTAGGAGCTTTTGATGATAGAAGATATATTTTAGAGAATGGAATCAAGAGTATTTCTTATGGTTATAAGTATAAAGTGTTGAGGGCGTTCTTTTTACTGATTTATCAATGATAAAACCAAGCAATAACCAAACCAAAGTGTGGAGATGTAATCAGCCTTGTATTAAATGGGAAACATGAAAATGTGAGAAATATCAAATAAGTCTTATAATAGAAATAATCGGGGTAAAAGTAAATAAAACAAATAAGCGAATAAATTTAATTACAAATAAGTTGGAGGAATGTCAAGAAAAAATTAATATCCTTGAATGGACTGCAAACTTTTATGGTTATCAATTGAACAATGGCAAAACAATTTACTACAATCTCAAAATGATATTGTGCTCAGGAGGTGGTCAAACAAGAGCATTGAGAGAAGTTTATCATTTTATTCTGCTCAACAAAAGACACCTAAACAAGAACTAAGTTCTAAAATAATATTTGTGAATATACTCGATGTGATGATGTTAATCGGAAAATTAATTTATTACTCGAATAGAACATGAAAAATATTCATTGGATCACTCTTTGAGTGGATGAAAATATAAAAGGAAATCAGTTAGTCTCAGTTTAACATGTGCTCAATGGGCAGAGATCAGCCTCCTCTTTTGACTGATGGCCGAGAGTCAGAGGGTGGGGGGTCGGGGGAGGAAGGAAAAAACAGTGGGAACAGAGACATGAGGAGATCTGTGGAAGGGAAAGTGATGGAGTGGGGAACACAGGGTAAACATGATGGATACGACAGGAGTTTGAGGAAGAGGGGGGGGGGGGGTGGATAAAATCATTCCCGATTTTAGGTTTTTTGGGGTTTGAGAGTCTCAATTTTACATGAGCTTGGATGGGAGAAGGAAGAAAATCATATCTCCCATTTAACCTTATTAGCCTCGAATCAGCAAGGTTCCCCTATACATTGTATTGGAGGGAGAGAATGAGCTCCTGTTCGGAGTTTCCGGGTTTAATTCAGGAGAGTTTCCCTTTTTCCCCATTCCATTTGTCTGGATGCCTTAGAGGCCCCATTTATCCCCACTGTATTTTCTGCGAAATTCAACCGGAACTCCAGGGGCCTCCGTCTGGCTCTCCCAGGCAGTGCATGGGCCCTCCCCACTCCTTGGAAGGCCGATCATACTGCTGCAACACTCATGGAGCAATCAGTTGGACTTCACTCCCCTCTACTATACACCATTATGGACACTGAGACAGTCCGGGGTGTATAAACAGGTAGAAGAGGACGGGTGAATAAAATAAAAAAATGAGTGTGTGTGCAATGGGGGACGTTCTTAAGCCAGTCCACCTTTGACGTTTTACCAACGATGCCGATTTTTTGAAAAATTTGATACTAAAAACGCTGGCAACGTTGAATTACGTATGGTAAGTTTTGATAAATTGAGAGAGTGGATAAACACTGCCATACGTCGTTGCCGCTTGCTTAACGTTGTACTTTGGTTGTCCTCAAATTTTTCATGCTTGAAATTCACGACGTATGCCGGCCGTATGACTCACAGTTCACTACGTTGGACATAAGTTGTAGGCCCACAGATGCGATTCGTTGACAGACGTCAAACATGTTCTTGTAAGTTAATCATAAGTTGAGACACGCCGAGGTAATGTTTAGCTATCCCGAAACTTATTCCTAGCCTGATTGATAAACGTGTTTGTAGCACGTTACGCGATCGATTGACCACCGTCGACACACGTTACTTTAAGTGTACTCATAGCTGAAAGCGTTAGTTTTAATGCTTAGCGTGCCTGAAATATTTATACCTATCAGTGACATGTCGTGCTACACGCTACCGATCGTTGACACACTTCGACATCCTTTGCTTGAAGTACTTATAGTCGAATCATGGCGAGTTATTGTTTAGGGCAAAAGAGGTTTTATCTAACTATGAGTGACGTGCTTTGCACCTGTGTGGAACGCACTTCCGCGCTAGTGGCAGATGTAGTACGTATTGACGTTTAGGACGACTAAAGAACTTACGACGAGTTCCACGCTAAGATACAGATAATATGTATATGGCAGCGATTAGGGAATTGTTAAAAAAAAAGGGTTTCACAGAGGAACCACGTCAGTGTTGCAGAACTAATGCGAGTACATGTCCAATGACATTGAGAGAGATGGAGATTCGGCAAACGCATGGACACTACATATTCTACTGTCCTCCAACATCAGCATACCCTCGATGATTTGGCACTGCACACAGTTGCGGCCAATAGACCTGAGAGAAAGAAGAAGTGAACGGAGGAGAAGGTACTGGGTGACACCATGGATGCGGATTTGAATTTGCACCGATAAGATTTGCCACCAGTAAGACACCAGTTGATTTGCACCGATAAGAACACGTTAAGTGTAAACAATGTGCGATTGTTGGCGCGGAAGCGTCTATTTTCAATAGTGGAGATTTGAAGCGATTTAGCACGTTGATAGAACGTTCAAATTTCCGACGCCAGCGTCAAAAAACAAAGGCGAGGGACAGCAATTTAAAGTTCTTGTAACATTAAAATAAGTTGAGTGCAACCGTTTGAAAAGTCGTTGAGTGTAAAAAAATCCAATTGTTGAAGCGCAAGCGTTCTACTTTCATAGTGGAGTTGCAGCCATTAATATCTTTGAGTGGCCAGCCTATGAATAGCAAACCCACGTCACCGGCAAAAAGATAAAACTGCCGCACGATATGATAAGTTTTAGGCTATTTTGGGCATAGGTTGTGAACGCCGGACACGATAATTATTCGTATGGTATATCCGTATCATAAGCTATCGAAGTGCCTCTATGTACATTATAGTTACCTTGAGCATTTGTCCAACTCGTTATGAATACACCTAAAACTAAAAAAAAGCATAGTCATATGTTGGAAGAAACACCCCAAAAAATTAGCCCGCGAAGAACTTCGAACAATGGTGCAAAAGATGTTCCACCGTGGACATCCGGGACGCAAGAAGGACGATCATACACCTCACACTCCCATCACACTCCAACTATACTGCCCAATCATGAACAAACTACTACTAATACTGATTAGATACTGATACATGTTACCTTGCTGACATGGACTATTCGACTCAAAAAAGGAGTCGAAAACACTGATGGGTTCCCCTTGTGGAAGACCATTTTTATATACCAATTCCCACAAACGCTGGAACACTATTATTGGCAGTTGATAGTTAGAAACACGTTTCTTTGTTTTTTTTGTCGACCATGAAGACGTAATGGGAATACGTCTATCATACGTCATGTGCGTTGGACTTCGAAGAATTGGTCAAAGCAGCGGTCAAACATAAAGTTAGAAATAGAATTGCGTAGAAAAAGACATTACCCGCGACGTGTTTTCGACTATGAGTAGCTTACAAGTTAGCCTTGTCGTGTGTGTAAGCGTCCGCATATGTGGGTACAACTTATCCCATCGCATGCGGAACGTGTGTCAATACGCCAAGTAGTCGTAAAATTTTGAAACATGTTTAAAATACTTGATATGTACTCTACTTACTTACGATGTATGATAGCGACTTTAAGCGTTCTATTCACGTATACCAAACTTACCATACGTATTCGACGTCGCCAGCGTTTTAGACACATTTTCTTAGGTGGCATACGCTGCAAGATGCAAGGTGTGACTGCGATGTGACAGTTCATTTTTGTGGCGGTTATGCATTTGAAATCGTTGATGCGTCCTTTAATAGGCTACGTCACGTATCGTCGGCGATACGTTGCAGCGTGCTATGCATAAGTTAGACTATCGTTGGCATAGGTTGTGAGCCGACAACAGGTTCGCATTCGTTGTAATAATAGGCTATAACACAAACGAAACGTTCTGTTCCGTTACTAATTACGTTAATACATAAGACCAAGTCGTTATGAATTACGTCCGAATCTTTAAAAAAAAACATAAAGTTCAACGTAAGCCAGCTTTTACATACATTTTAATACGTTGCGATCGCTGGCTAAAAGTCAGGTGTGACTGGGCCCTTTAAGATCTGTGAACCCCAAAATACAGAATCTTCAACTGAATAGTCAAGTCAGGCTGAACTTTTGTTTGTTGGTATGTGTGCAACTGGGGACGGTCTTAGATCTGTGAACCAAATACAGCGAATCCTCAGTACTAGTCAAGGCTATAACGTGTGGGTTGTGTGTGTGTGGTGTGTGTGTGTTGTGTGTGTGTGTGTGGTGTGGTGATATATAAAGCGAGCATAACCAACCTTAACCTTACATAATCCCAAACTCATCTAACCCACCTTTGAAACACCAAATTTATAAGTCCAAAGAACTGTATTAAATCAATGATTTTATAAGTCTTAACTCCTCTCTTTGTACGACTTCAAAAAAAAAAAAAAAATTTCCTTTATCTCTTCTAGTTCAAAATAATACAAATAAATGAGTTTGTGAGGTGTGATATTCATTCAACAATTCACCTCATATCAGAACCTAACCCAACCGAACCTCACATTCAAAATCCCACCCAACCAACCGACCCAAACCCAACCTTCCCCACCTTAACCTCACATTCCAAAATCCCAACCCAACCACCCTTAACCAACATAATATTTTTTCAAATTACGTATTTCAACAATACGTATAGTGTATATGTTTTTTAAATGTTTTTTTTCTCTCTTCTTCCAATTCATTCTTTTAAAGGTTCAGGTTTGATGAAAGTAGAAAGAGGGGGGGGGTAACACTTTCCAGCACTTTCTCTCAGAACTTTCTTGATAGTTGCTTCATCAGCACATCAACAAAGAACACATCGATAGTTAGAACCGAGTCTTCTTGGTACGAAACCACATTTCAGTTTCCAAAATAAAACAACTTCAAAGTCTCCAAGGTATAACACATTCCTGTGAGTATCCAAGATAGGTATCACATTTGTGAGTTGAGATAACACACATTTCAGTCTCCAAATAAAACAAACTTACATGTCTCCAAGGGATACTCATTTACTGAATTTCCAAATTTTGGTGGCCAAGGTAGGTTCATTATTAGAACCATCTTCGCAGACCTTTTCCCGGTCTCCAAGGTCTTTATTTAAAACATCAAGGCAAACTCATTACTGATTTTTCCAAATTTGTGAGGTCTCGACGGTAGTTTTCATATTTAAAACCACAAGGAAAACTCCATTACTGATTTTTTTTTAATTTGTGAGTCTCTCGAGGTAAAACTTACTTCTGATCATAAGCGTTACATTGTTCAGTGGGTATTGTCTTGATAACTAGACACAATCAGTACCATCAATTAAAAACTCTTTTCAGGATTGCGGGTCTTCAAGGGCATAACTATTGGCTGGGTCATCAGGTAGAGCTTGTTCTGTGGGTCTTGGTTATTCAAAGGTCTTCAACCAAATCAACTATTTACAGCCCAGTTGTAGCAAAACAAGTGTTTTATTGATCTCAGATACATTTCTGGGAGAGAAAATAACTAAGGATATTAATTAATGCAAGAGTTATTATATGATAAAATTAATTGTAAAGATAAAGAAAATTTCCCTCATAGAATAAGAGGTTCATCCGTTCATCAACTGTGAAGGTTAGTTCATACAAGTAGTAGAACTCAGGAACTCCAAAGTCATCCCTCACACGCTCAGCACAGAACAGTCATTCATAGTAAACAGGTAAAAGATCTTTAAATTAGTCTGGGTTTTCAGCCCTTTACCAGAAGAAATTACTGGGTGTGGTTTCCTTTGGAAATTCCTGGGCAAGCCTTGTGATCAGAGCTTTACTGAATTGATTAAGAGTAGTGGTCTCCAAAAGTGGTGGGGCTTGTAACATAAAGTGGAGGGCTTGTGGAAAGTGGCGGTGGCTTATAAAAAGTGGGCGTCAACTTAAGGAAAAATGATATGTGGCCTCAGGAGCGTGATAGACAAGAGCATTAAGAGAAGTTTAATATTTCATCTCTGTAAACAAAGATATCATACTCATATTCTGTCAATCCATTCCTCCCTCAACTTCCTTCCATTCCCTCCCCTCACATTTCCTTCCATTCCATTGTGGAGAAAAAATAATTATATCATTGCACCTACAATTATAATGTGTTGTGGTGCTTTATAATATAATTTCTATCTATAGCGAATTGGGGTCAATTGTGTTCCTTTGGTCTGGGTGTTGATGGGGAATGTCTTGCTTGCTGCAGGTGGCTGGTCGAGGCCACTGCAACTTTTGCCATATTTATGTCATCTCTCTTCACCCATGGACACGTAATTGCGTTATGAGACTTTTGCTAATGTTTATCGGTGAACCCAGAATCAAGTGCCATTTTAATATAACAATTGCTTACTTCATTTCTTTGTAAGACCTATGAACGTAATGTCTTATCCTCTCTCAAAGGCCAGCTGAAGGTTCCATCATGATCTCTCTCC
>CM068953.1:102879812-102890606 GCA_035128595.1 Eptatretus atami
TAATTGTAGATTTTGCTGAAAAACTTGAAAGTCTGCCTGTAAAAGTGAGATTGTCAGTTGGAGATATGCTTTCTTCTATCGCACAAGCAGGTGTAAAATTTACTAAGAGGGGTAATGGATTTTATCTTTCTAATAAATAAATGAGCATTGATGAGTGGTTTAAAGAATTTGAAAATAATACAAAATCAAATTTAGAACTTGTCCAATATTGTAAGAAATTAAAAATTCATAATGTGGTTATTTGTATGAGATGAATTAACAAACGTGTCTAAACATACAAATAATATTATTATGAACTTAGAAGATAATAATGGGAACGGTTCTCATTGGGTTTGTATTTTTAATAGTCAAGACAAATATTATTTTGATAGTTTTGGTCTTCCATCACCTGTTGAAGTGGTGGAATTATGAGAGAAATTTATGAGAAATATTAACCTTTATTTATGAGAAATATTATCAGGCTTACATGAAGAGTATACTTCTTTTGATTTTTCTATCATCATTTGTAATACAACCTTTAATACCATAAGCACTTTAAGAATAACTTTCAGATTTTCTTCTCTCTTTTATTTAGGATTAAAATCACCTGTGAAAGTTATATCTATATCTTTTCCCTTCCTTATCGCACCCACCTTTTTGAAATATTCCTCATTCAACTTATCTAATTTTGAGGTTTTTTTCTTCTTCACCCAAAACACTCATTTTAATCGTCATAATCTAACCTTGAAAATTCTTCAACTAATTTTCTCAATTTTTTTTTACTTCTGCTTCACTTAGCACCTTATCAACCATAAAGGTTGTATCAACATTGATTCCCTCATTTAAGGCTGTTGCCTTCTCAAAATATTCATCATTCAACTTTTCTAATTTCAAAGTCTTTTCTTCTTCACCCAAAACACTCATTTTAATCATTATATAAATCTTTGAAAATTATTGGTTTAATTTCTCTAACCTTTCCCAAATGTCCTCTGCATTTAATATTTTAACATGTTGCTGTTAATCTATTTCATCAACTTCCCTTTCAACCCTTGAACCACTTTCACCCCAGAGAATATCATACATATATTCATTTGGATTTCTTGATATTCCTGCATCCAAAATAAAAAATTTTACAACAGGAAACCAATACAATTTCTTCTGAATTTCTAAAAGAGCCTTGTCTTTTCTCAACTTTAAAATTATTTCATTATTTAACATTTTAGTTAAATCAAAAGTTGTTGGTTCAATAACATCTCGATAAAGCCAATATTTCATTGAAAATACCCCATTCTTATGTTATATAATATATTTATTAAAATACAAAATACCCTTTTATTGAAGGTATGCTTGGACAAAGAAATGATAATTTTCTTGAAGCCTTCTTGCTGTCATTTATGTTTCAAAAATATATGATCGATTAATAAAATGACAGAAAATACCTCACCATCTTCCCACAGTTAAATCAGTTTGTATTCCCATACTTACTACATAAATTCCAGCTTATTGTGTTTTCATGATATAAACTATGGCAAAACCATTTTTGATTTTACACTAATTAAATTATTTTATTTGTTGTTTGCCAATCGTGCTTCCACAAAACTCATTCTCAGCTCCAAGTGGATAATATTCTTCCTGACGTGACTGATTTAATTCTTCCAGGTCTTCTAGGTTAATTTTAAATGACCAATTATAGCCTAAATCATTCATATTATATCCCCATTGTTCTATTCTCATACAAACGATATGCCCTTCTTTATAAAAATTTATTTTAAATGGAACTGTGAATTCTGTATGACCTGGAGATAAAATCAACACTTCTGCATCTTTGGAATACACAGCCATTTTATTTAAGGATATATATTGTGATAAATCACTTAATCTCATCAAGTCATTCGCGTCAGTCGGGCTTGGATAATATAATTTATGAATTTATAAGCATTTTTTCATGTTAATATTTTTTGTTGTACTATATTTCTGTCGTTCAACGTGTGCCTTTGTGTAATAAGTTGATAAATCAATATCCAGTTCTTGGGATACATCAAAGGTAGAACCATCTTTTCCAACATGTCATTTATATTAGATTAAAAATTACATCATAAATTTTTTTAATTTTGTTGAGTTTAAATAACACATATAGACATAATTGACTACAACACTTGGAATTTCATTATTGGACTTGAAATATTTGATAAACACCATTCTGCAAGAATTTCATGAATTCAACAGGTGGTGGAAGACCATAACTATCAAAATAATATTTAACCTGATTATTATAAATACAAACCCAATGAGAATTGTTTCCATAATTATCTTCGAAATTCATTATAATATTATTTGTATATTCAGACAAGTTTGTTAACTCATCTCTCAAACATATAACCACATTATCAATTTTTAATTTATTACAATATTTGAGAAGATCGAAACTTGATGTTGAATTCTTTCCAAATTCTTTAAACCACTCATCAATGCTCATTTATTTAAGAGAAAAATATAATCCATTTCCCATTTTAGTTAATTTTAAACCTGCTTGTGCGACAGAAGAAAGCATATCTCCAACTAACAATCTCGCTTTATCAGGTCAGCTTTCAAGTTTTTCAGCAAAAATGTAGAATTACACCACATCCACAAATTTGTTTTTCCAACTCTTTGTTATGTCTTTCCAACTCTTTTTGAGCCTGGAGTTGAGCTTTCCTTTCGTTGGTAGTTTTCACCTCTGTGAAATACCGCCCGTCAATGCTCCAGCCGCACTTAAACCAGCAAATAAAGGAATTAAAAGTGGGAGAAATCCTCCACTCCTCTCTCTTATTGAATATTTCTTCAACATTGGTTTTGACATTTTAATTTTAAGTGAGCCAGTATCGTTCAAGATTTTCACCTGTCCTCTTGTGAGCAAAATGTCAATTCTTACAGCTCCTTTTCTCTGAATTGTATGAACGTTAATCATACAAGGCTTTTGGTTTTGAACACAAGATGATAGTTTATGAAGATTGATTTGATTAACATATACCCCAGTTGGCACTTTACTACTCATTTATATATCAAAAAATTATGAGAGACTTATCATAACACCATTATCTGTATTAATCTGTAATTCTGTTTCTTCCAAAAGCAAACAATATGTGTCAACTTCTCTATTCTCTCCTCTTTCAATGTAAAGGGAAGTATCCACTCTATTAGACTTTATAGTTTCCTTTTGAGCACTCAGGTCAATCACATAGATTGTTTAAAGACTTTTAAATGCTGTCATATCCAAAATGGGTTCTATATTTCCATTGCTTTCACACATCTTTTGGGAAGATTTGTATGCTTCAGAAGAATCATTTTTTCCCCCATTGAATTTCTAGTCTATCTCATGGATAAACTGTTTCATCTCGAGAAACGTGAAGTTGTTTCACCTTAGCATTATCACTCAACACATTCTTCTGATCAGTAGCAGTATTTCCATCTGGTTTCTTAAAAATGAGCCACAGGTATCGTGGCTTTCCTTCCAGAACACCCAAATTCCACGTGTAAGTGGTTTGGTTTAGTTTAACGTGTTGACATCTTCTTTTAAGGTTTCTTTGAGTTAAGTCTTCCATTCAACATCTCTTCTGTTTTAAGATTAGGAGGATATTCACGAATATACCAACTAATTTCTTCAATAACAAATTTATTCTGAGCACTAAAAGCAATCTATTTTCATTATCATTCCTTTGCAGTTGAAATCTAATTTTAAGTACATACAGAACTTTATCATGATCAAAAAATCCAAATATACCTTTAAAAGGAACTGCCACAGTAAAACTATTACCTGCTTTTGCATCATCATTATTGGGTGGTCGCTTGACTACCGTTTTTCTCAGGTTTTCCATCTGTCTCTATGTCTGTCTGTTTGTTTGTATGTCATGGACAGCTCTGGAGGCCAGAGGATCAACAGATTTTGATGAATCTTGACTAGGAGGTTCATACCAGGATCTAGTTGTATGCTTTTGAGCAGCGTTGCTATGGACGCCAGCGTTGCCTAGCAACGGGACTTTGAAATTTTTGAAAAAATCCTATTTTTTTTTTCGAAAATCAAAAATCGGCTTCCGGGGTTTTATGCGCACTATAATCAACCTCTTTGTCAAAAAATTTCAGCCCGATCCGTCAAAAACTGTATGACGAGGATGCAATTATATAGCGACCACCCATGTCACCTACCGGCTTGTACATTCCTTTTCTTTGACTATAACCAGGATCTGTGTTTGTTCCCATTGCCATCTCAGGAATAAAAACTTCGACAGGTTCCTTTCCCATTCTATCACTAAATGAATAACGTGTAAATTTCATCATTTCAGATGTAGCAGAGAGAAAAACAACCTCTTCATCTTCTTGTGTTCCAATATACAAACAAACACTATCAAACATTTTCCAGAAGAAATCATTTACAAGTGTAGCGTTTGTGTTATTTGCAGCTTCAGTGAATGTAAATTTACACAACAAGAAACTTTCCGGACCAGATTCAAATAAGTTTGTTCATTATTTCAAAACTTTTTGTTCCATTTATTTCAGTCTGTTCCTGTTATAGCATTTACCTTGAAGTAGTCTTCTTTTTTAGGTGAGTTTGAGATGACAGTGGTATCATCCAAATCATAAATACTATCAATTGCTTCCATACTTGTATTATTTAGGAAAAAAAGATGTTAAAACTTTTGAAACCCTGACCCAAGTATTTGAATTATTTTTTGTCGTTCTTGGGGAGACAACGGAGTTTTGTCTTTCTTAATTTATTTTATTGCTTGCAATTATAGGGATTCCTTTTCGGCGGTCTTTTATACTCTTTATAGCACCCGCTACATTTCCCACAGCAGAAGCAGTTGAACCATTTAGGTCTTTAGGATTAAGAATACTTGAACTTATACCCATTAGAGTATCAATTATCCCATCTCCTTTTTTTCTAAATTGATGGACTACACCCCATTGTCTCTTAGGTTTGTAGTATCCTCTACCAAGATACATACCTTCACCCTTGTAGTACGGGGAAAAGAACATCCCATCCCCTGTAATTATTTTATATTTTCCCAGCTCGTGTTTCCTCACAATAACCATTGTACTTATTTATGGGAAAACTTCACTTCGGTGAATTCTGATGGATATAATTCCTCCAGTAAACGAAATCATGCGATTATCTTGGTCGGTTTTACTAAAATTGACTCGGTATATGGTTTTTTCCTGACACAGGTGGACAAATCAGATATTTGAGTTCCATATTGAATTTATAACCAATTGGGGTTGAATTTGCGCTGAATGAAAATATTGGATTTGTTCTTATTCCATCGTTATAAGCACAATCAATCAAATCACAGTGATTTAATACTGAATTTATACCTGAAGATATTTGACTGACATTTCACGACAAAACATTTCATTACTTTTACTCTTTTTGAGGAGAAACCCAATAACTCTCTAAATGAATTATCAATTGTGAAATCAACTTGTAGTTATTTTTAAGTGTAATCGATGATTTTGAAGTATGTTTTTGAATATCTATAACAATATTATTTTGGTTCATAATCTTGTTCCTTCATAAGGTGAGCAATTTCACAAGACATTTGAGAAATCTCATATGCTCCGGGTGAAACTGTTATCGTTTTGTATCCACTTCCTGATTTATAACTAAACTTATCGATTTTCTTTGTAATATTAAACAAGGATAAGTATCCATAGACAATAAAGACGCCTCATATTATTTTGTTGCATCTAGTTGTAGTGGGTATGGAAATGAAGATGTGTGGTCGCTTGTTGTGAAATTAAAAACTGAGGATTGTGCTTCTCATCTTATTTAATATGGAATAAAATATCTTTGTATTGACATTTATTAATTGTTTTCATGTTCATCAACTGCTCTAAAATGGCTGATGCTTCATAAAACAAATGTTATTTCCAGCTTTCTTACTACCAAACAGCAATAACAGTTGATTAACTAGTTGTGATGGGTCATTTGGAATAAAACTAACACCTGAACCAAGCCTACTTAAAGCCTGAATAATGTGTTTCGCCTTCTCATTCTTCCTACTTTTACCAGATATATTGACCCTATAATTAAGAGAGTCCAGCATTACTTGATTCATGAAAGTTTTTTCCAGAAGCAGATTTACCCACAACATTGATAATAACAACTGTCATTTATATATGTAATTGTTAATAAAATAAATTTATCATCCCTTAATATCTCATCTTGTTTCACAACAATATATTTATATTTTTCAGTCGTGTGCTTCATATCATCCCCAAATTCTTCTTTACGACAAAAAGGAGAACAAATGTCTCTCCAAAAATTGTTTATATGTATTGAATTTAACTTGAATAAAATAAAAGTATTAGCATTGTTTCTTATTGAGCGACAAGGGAGTTGAAAGTGTGATTGACGAAGATAAATACAATTACAAGAAGAATGCCTCCCTTTTGTGTCGTAGCTATCCATTACCGTGTGGTTTCTCTCATTAACACATTCATCAAAGATAACGAGGTTCTTTTTTGATTTATCCAAATCTTGGGGTGAAGGTATATCATCCGTATTATCACTAAGAATACAAGTTATAGGTTTTGATTTCTTTTAACATTTCTGTGTATCACAAAATAGTTGAATTATATCTTCAATGGTATGAACATTTAGTTCATTTTTAAGTTTAAATAAACCGATTATGTCTTCTTTTTGAAGACCAGCATTAAAACCTTGTGAGAGGAGTTGATACACAGGTTGACAACTTCACTTTCTGAAAATTATTAAATTATCATAATCTAAAAAGTTGGGAATAAGGAGCATCTTTAAAAGCAGGCAGGTTTTTCCACATCCACTTGAACCAATGATGAGACATCTTAATGAATTTGGAAGATTTTTATGGTTGTGAAATTTTATCTTATTTTCCCAAACGGGTAAAAAAATCATTCATTTACATATTTGGAAAACAGGTTATTTAATTTTTTATTGGCTTTGTTAGAAACTCTATGTTTTATCCTCAGTTGAGATTTAATTTCCAGATAATCCATTATTTTATTTATACAATATCTTGTGTTGTTATTTCCCTAAAAATGACAATAGTTAACAATATAAATCATCAATCGACGAAACATTACCGTCACTTGTTCAGTCTCTTCTCTTGTAAGAAAAAGTGTATTATCTCCATCATACTTCACATTCATTTCTCGAATCAATCTTGTAAAGTAATTCATTTTTGGTGTAAATATAAAAGAATTATATTCCTTTTTATATTTTTTATTATCATTAATTAGAAGATAATGAAAGAATATACATTGTTTATAGGCTTTTGAGTGTGTTTAATCCCCGTCTTTCACACGCAGGACAATTCTCAAATTTGTCATGTGGAGAATCAGGGAATTCAAGAGACTCAAGATCTCGTATACTATTCATATTTATAAAGTAAAACTTTACTTCAAACAAGATTCATCATCAGTATCATCTTCGGTACTTTCATCAGTGCTTTCACAATCATCAATGAAACTACTTTCATAACTTTCGTTTGAACACAAACTCTCGGAATCATAACTGTCATCACTCTCATAATCTTCAAATTCTTCACTTGAATAATAACTCATATTTAATTGGTAGAAAAAACATTACCATCTATATCTATATACTTTTTATCATTCACAGATTCAACGACTACATTTTTATAATTAAAGGTAATTTTAAAATGGTCCTAAACTACGACTGAATGAAATGTAATTTCACCTGATATATTAACATCCTTTATTTCATCAAGATTTACATCTTTCGGGTTGTAGAAAAAAATACAAATTTCTCCACATATTGCTGATGGGCTTATCTTTTCTTTCTGAAGCTTCATCCATGAAGTTTTTCTTTTTTGATACTTTTTCTTGTTTCATTGCTTTTAATAATTTTGAATATATTGCTCGAAGGAGAGGAGAAACTTTTGTTAGAGATACTTTCATTGATGTTCTTCCAGATATACTAAAAGTCCTTCCACTGAAGGAAATTGAAGAACTCATATTATTCACCAAAATTGTTTTTATCCAATAGTTGTTATCTTTATCTTTATTCAATTTTACATCCTCAACATATTTCTCAGTATATTTAACAAATGTAGAGATTGATTGAAACTTGTCTCTTGTGTCTTGATACATTGTATTTATGAAGTGAAAAAAGTTGGTGGGTAAAATGGTTTACAGCACTGATTCAACAATAAGTTAAACAGAATTTTCATCAAGAAAATTTTAGTTTAAGCAAAGTTTTGCTGTATAAATATCATGAATACAATGTACTGTGACATTTGTATTTCTGAATGTAAATGTTATAAAAAAACATCTTCAAAACCAACAAAACACATTCAATCGTTTCAGACAAATATCTCCAATTGAACGAGAAACAAAACATTGTGATAGATGTAATATTAATATTCTTTTACAAAATTATAATGGACACCTTCAATCACGTGAACACAAGAAGAATGAAGAAAGGGAAGGTGCTCCTAAATTCTCTATTGAAAACACTGATTGGGCCATTTAAAGGACATATGAAAAAAAGATTGTTTCACTTTGAAGACCCGGACTATCATCAATCATTGAAGCTGTTGATATGGTTAAACAAAGAATTGAAACTGTAATTAAAAACACATTAAGTGAAATAAAAACTTTTAAGTTTTATATCGGAGTAAATTTGAATATGGTCAGAGAAGGTGATGAAACTACTCCCCATGAGGACAAACCCTCACTTTATCACATAATTTCAAGATTTTTTAAGAGGTGATATTTACGATGAACGCAGTTACAAAAATAGTCTTTTTAGATGTGCACATCTTAAAATCAGATCCCCTTAAAGCTTCTTCTTATATTGATTTACCAAAAGAGATAAAACTTAAGAAATCGGTTGTAAATATTCAAAACAAAGATTATAAATGTTTGCTATGGTCTGTTCTTGCTCACTTACATCCTCCACAATAGAAACCTTAAAGGGTTGAACATTATAAGATATACGAGAATGCACTAAATGTTAAAGATTTAACGTTTCCAATGTCATTGAGAGATATATTCCTCAATTTGAGAAAATGAATAATCATTCATTTTATGAATGTATAATTATACATAATAAGATTATAATCTATCTGTTAATGTATATGAGTAGGGTGAGTATACTGATTCTGGCTCACTTTTCCCCATGGTAAGTGAATGGGGATTTTCAGCGATTCATAATTTTTTTCCCTAAAAAGTAAACCCCCTTTTTATCCCAAGGTATATTTATTTGTCTCCCCTTTTAACCTAGGGGCACTTTTCAAATAACCAATGCAATAAGATAAAGATTTGTTCAAATAGTAAAGTAGTAATGTTGATTTGTTAAAGTGATTCTAAAGAATATCTGAAACATGTAAGCCTAGGGCACTCTTTTCAAATAACCAATGCATATTGTTTAGCTCCCTCATTGAACCTATAAAGATTTGTTCATTCTCAAATTCCTTCAATAGTTTAATTTCTTTGCACAATAATCCCCATCTAAAATATTTAAAATAAAACATTTGAATCTTTTATATTTTTTTAAGATACCCCTTTTGTGCCATTACGAAATGATAAACTTCTCTTAATGCTCTTGTTTGACTACCTCCTGAGCCTCAGATTATTTTTGTCATAAGCCACGCCCACTTTTCATAAGCCCCGCCCACTTTTCCGAAGCCCCCGCCCACTTTTCATGATGTATTTTTATAAGCCATGCCCACCTTTCCTAAGCCCCACCCACTTTTCATGAGGTATTTTCATGAGCCACGCCCACTTTCCTAAGCCCGCCCACTTTTGCTAAGTCCACCCATTTCCTAAGCCCCACCCATTTCCTAAGCCCCACCCACTTCCCATGAGGTTTTCCCATAAGCCACGCCCACTTTCCCTAAACCCCACCCACTTTGCTAAGCCCGCCTACTCTTACATCATTTCAAGTTCATCTCTGACTCAGAAAGAAATCACTAGAAAATTCTAGAATGTTATGGTTTGAAAAATTCCCAATGAAGGCTTGCCTGGGCTGCCCAGGGAATTTCCAAAGGAAACCACACCCACCAGTCTTTCTCTATAAAATCCTCAAGCCCAGGCTCCATTTAAACATTTTTTTTGCTGGAATGGTGTACTGTGTGCTTGCTTGGAGCTCTACTACTTGTATGGAACTAAACCTTCAAGTGATGAACTGGATTCAAACCTCTTATCTATTGAAGTAAGATTTTATTTTCCTATTTTCAGTTTGATTTAAGCAGACTCATCTATCTATAATTCCAGCAATCTCTGTGTGTGTCTGTCTGTTTGTCTGTCTGTCTGTGACCGCAGTTTCTCGACGACCGCCGGTCCGATCTCATTGAAACTTGCCAGGAATATTGCCGGGGACCCGCGGATGTGCCTTTTCAAGGTTTGATATCGATCGGACGAGCGGTTCCCAAGTTACGGCCATTTATCTGTCGACCAATGACAAGACACGGTGCTATGAACATCACGAATGACGTCACAATTAATGTTTATTTATTCATTTATTATTTAATTTTGCACGATTCACGGTCCTATCTGATTGAAACTTGCCAGGAATATTGCCGGGGCCCCACGGATGTGCTTTTTAAGGTTTGATATTAATCGGACGAGCGGTTCCCAAGTTACGGCCATTTATCTGCTCGACCAATGACAAGACACGGTGCTATGACATCACGAATGACGTCACAATTAATGTTTATTTATTCATTTATTTATTTATTTTTGCACGATTCACGGTCCTATCTGATTGAAACTTGCCAGGAATATTGCCGGGGCCCCACGGATGTGCCTTTTTAAGGTTTGATATTAATCGGACGA